>CM055831.1:13331719-13858545 GCA_029582265.1 Zoroaster sp. YZ-2022 | reverse complement strand
TTCATGGAAGGTTTAAAAACTCTTCCTCAACACCGCCGACCTCCAACCCAAGCTGTGGCTCCGATACGTGGATGACACCTTTTGTTTGCCACACGGCGAGACACACTCCAGGATTTTCTACAACATCTAAACCAGCAACACCCGAGCATCAAGTTCACCATGGAAACGGAAGAAGATGACAAGATCGCGTTCCTTGATGTTGGCATTTCCAGAAACCAGACGGCTCCCTACACCACAACGTCTACAGAAAGCCCACGCACAAGATCGGTACCTGAACCAGCGTCCTTCCATCACCCAAGCATCAGTCATCGGTAAACCCTGTACGCTCGTACAACGCCTACAACATTTGTGACAAGGACAGCCTTCCCAAGGAACTACAGCACATCCGAACTACCCTCAAACGAAACGGTTACAATCACAACAAGATCAGCACAGCGAAGCCGGTTCCAAACTCCAAAAGCAAGGTAAGTGATCTAACCTTCTGCTTGTCCCCCCTATTAGGTTCGACGTCTCTAAACTCAACGCATCCTCCGACAAGCAGGCATCGATGTTTTCCCCTCAGCCCCAGCAAACTCCAAGGACTCTACATACCCACAAGGACAAACCAGACCCAAACAACAGAGCGGGAGTTACCGGATCCCTGTGAGTGCGGTAAGGTGTACATCAGCGAAACGAAACGCAACCTCCCCATCAGTTGAAGGAACACCGAGCACACGGCCGCAGAGGAGATTTCGAGAAGTCCGCCATCGTCAAGCACTCGCACATCAAGGACCACCAAATCGACTGGCAGGCAGCCCAACTCATCACACCCATCGACGCATGGCACCCAGACGCATCAGAGGCCATCGAGATCGTCAAACACGACACTGTGCCACAGGACATCGGTTTCTTCATCAGCGACATTTGGCGACCTATACTACGACTGAAGGATCTTCTATACCCAAAGTCCATAACCCACCCAGACTGAGGGATCCCATATCCTAAGTCAACCACCTCCTTCCCTGTGCTTGTTAACAACTGATTCAGTTCAGTGAGCACACTCCTCTCCCCAACCCCTAGGATCCTAGTCTCATGTCTCACAGTTTCCCGCCTGCGCGCCTCAACGAACTAATCCTCCAGCATCCATTCAGGGGATGATCCTCCAGCAACCTACTTTAGCAGCAGCATTTTCCAGAGCCCGGGATTTTTCCTGAGGACGATTAGAATACTGATGGGGAAACGTCGAGTTGTCCCCGGTTTTTTCCAGAACCAATTACTACCAATTGAAAATTCCACATGGTGTCCCCCCAAAATTAGTCTTACTTATCATCCCTCCCATGAAAAAGCCAAAGTTTTACCATTGTTGTTGTTGGGGTTTTTTTAAGGTTTTGTTGTTTTTTTCCTTTTTTTTTTTTGGGTTTTTTGTTTTTTTTTTTTTTGTGGGTTTTGTTTTTTTTTTTTGTTTTTTTTTTCCCATTGGGTTTTTTTGTTGTTTTTTCTTTTCTTTCCGTTTTTTTTTTTTCCATTTTTTTTTTTTCTTTCAAAAATTTCTTTTTTCCCGTTTTCGTTTTTTTTTTTTTGTTTTGTTTTTTTTTTTTTCCCTGTTTTTTTTTTTGGTTTTGTTTTTTTTGGTTTTGTTTTTTTTTTTTCCTTTTTTTTTTTTTTTTTTTTTTTCCTTTCTTTCCTTTTCTTTTTTCTTTTTCTTTTCTTTTTTCTTTCGTTTTTTCCTTTTTCCTTTCCCCTTTTTTTCTGTTGCTTGCTGTTGTTGTTGCTGTTGCTGTTGTTGCTGCCAAGGTTGCCATTAAGTTGTTGCTGCTGTTGCTGGCTGTTGCTGCTACATACACATACATATGTTGTTGGGGCTGTTGTTGTTGGGGCTTTGGGAAAGATCTTGGTTTCCCTTTCTCCACGGTTATAAAAGAAATCAAGGGAAGTTAATTTATATTGCATGTATGTGCATTTAGTGTCTCATTTCACAGAAGAAATCAAGGGAAGTACTTTTATACGTATGTATGCACTTTTAGTGTTGTGAATACAAACAGCTACTCTCTAAGTAACTACTTGTTTGAGAAAGGTTATAGATTACATGAAAAAAGGATCCTCAGAAATCAAGATAGCTGTACATGAGTCTAAATACTGATACAGTAGCTTTTTCAAATGCAGATTGTGTTATAATATAATTTTTGGGTTCATAAATTTATTATTGAAACCCCTGTCTTTTGGGCCAATGCAGTCTGTTCCAATGCTGCAGGGATCCTCTGGGCAGAGTACAGCCTGCTTCGGCAGCCAGTCATTGACCTGTCCCCCATTGTACTGACACCATAATCATACAACCCAGAGAACTTTCCATGAATTAGAGGTCTTCTAGTTATCAAGTAAAGGTAAAGCAAAAGAATACCTAATGCTTGCGTCTTTGATTTAAGTCATTTCTATAACTACTACAAAAAACACAGGCAAAAGTGTGGATGCAACTTTGTATTTGAGAACAATTATTTAAATAACAACCACACATGTATCTACAAAAATCCAATGGATCAAAAATAATGGATAATCAAACCTGCATTGTGGATAAATGTGACTAGGATCCAGAGTAGTTAAAGTGCAGTATATATGTGTGTGTCCTCCTCCTTACTTGACCATCCATTGCTATACCTATACTGTCTTCCCTTTAAGTTGAAACTGTCATTATTGTATGTTGATATCGTCTTTTCTTGAACCCCTTATAAGCTTCTCAAGATGATGGAAGCTCTGTTGATGAGAATAGCTGGAGCAAAGAACTGCCATGGGGAAACGCTGGAGAGGGAGGCAGCATCTGTGCCCATCTGGAAAATGTAGAAGACTTCCTCTGCATCACTGGGAGATCCTCAAACACAAGAGGATGGTTTCAAAGAAGAGTCAACTTAAGAGAATAACTTGTCAGTTTCGAATACAACCCAATAGGCCAAAATTTTGGTCAAACCTTATTTTATAAAGTAAGGCTTAGGATAGTTTTGTATATTTTGTTCAAAAATTTAAGTTTCCAAATTAAGCCTGTACCCAATTTTTTTTCCCATCTTTTTAAAACAATGGGACAATTTTACCATAATTTAAAAAAATAATAATTAAGATTAAATTTTATCAAATTATCAAAATGATTGCAAGAGCTAGAGATAATTACTTAGAAATTGAAATGATATGGATGTAATTGAATACACATAAAACAACATTTAACCCAAGATTTTGAATGAAGTCCCCAAACCCTCAAGTTGGAGTTCTCAGTGTTGAGTCCATGTCCCATGAAAATTATTGATTTCTTTGTATATAAGTGTCGAGTGCTAGCTCTGTAAATTTGCTGTTATCTGTTCACGTTTGCTATATTGATAGCTTTTTAAAGAAATAAATATCTAATATCTTGCAAGATCGAAAGTCTCAAGTCTGGCATCTGTTTTGTTTCTATAGAGATGGATTTATATGTAAATATAATTGAAGATTTGAATTTACAACTGAAAAAGTCTCTTTGAGCAGACCATTTTGTGTGTTAGCTCCAACACTGGCTTTAGTGGCTGGAATGTTCTAAAGTGACCATTGAGTTATAAAACATATTCAGTGTAGTTTACTGTACATTTTATATAAGAGTTCCACTTCCATGCATGTTACCAGAGGTTTGAAATAAACCCCGCCCTTTAGGTCGGAAATTATATTTCTAATAGTATTTATTTATTTTAAAACCCTCAAACCATAATTTGAATACCAAAAATCAAATGGACTTGCAGAGCTTTTCTCCTGGATCCCTACCGAAGGGAAAAAGTCATACAGACACTTCCGCTTTAACCCATGAAATGTATGGTCATAATAATTTTTAAAAAAATCCTTTAAAGATATACGAGGCCAAAAAGTAGAGACTTTTGTAGTCATATACACTATTGGTTATCTGAAAACAATTATTCCTAGTTTTGAGACAAAACCCTCTCGGGCATTTAAATAAAATTATTGTTGCAAATTTATGGAATCACAAGAAAATGAGAAAATGAATGGGCAATATCAAGAAATGGACTTTTTATGACCCAATTGCCAAATAAATCTTCTATACTTTGGACACCCCGGTAAAGTCTCTATTTTATACTTCAGCCTAATAACTACCATAAACTCTAAACATCACTGTTTGGATGTTATCTTTTTTGGCTTTCTTTGGGGCAATAGAGTGGAATAAAATTAAAGCTACTATAAATATAAACCACTAATTTTTCATTGCCAAATTCCACCTCTCACCAGGCCTATAATTTTCAGAAATGTTTTAAAATCTCCTTTTTGCCTTTGAGATCTTCTCGGTGCAAGTAACCTGTATTATATCCATCTGAACTTGCTCTTGTTTGGGGGGATATGTATGTCGCTAACCCCTTTGTAAGACCTAATTACCTATATTTCAGGATTTTACCACAAATTATACCTTTGATTATTGTGTTCGACATCTGCAGATTTATACTTAAGGCCACTGACCACATGGGGTCAGTGGGATCATAAATTTTCCCTGTCTCTAAGACTTGACATCCCTAGAATTTTATTATCACTTGACTCCCTAAATTATAATCTCAACACGATGCCCTCTACCACAATGACTAGTCTATACCTTGATTAGAACTTTAGCTCTCTCTATATATATATACTGTACCGCTAGTCCAATAACTTGTGGACCCACAGTTTGGCATTAGAGTATAAGAATAGATGTTGTACTTCTAAGGAGCCATGGAGAAATAAAGTTAAAATATCTGGTTCAACGTAAGAAGCTTTCCCTTCTATAAGGCCTTTTCATCTAGCACCTCTTTTAAGTGCTATATTATCATTGAGTATGAACGGGTTTATTTTTAACTTATTTGTTTCAAGCAACCAATGAAGTATTCTGGGGATACATATTGCTCTAGTGTACCAGTACCATTTCTACAGCCAAATAATATGAATAATTAAAATGACGACATGCTGGCCTGAGGCAACCCACCTGTGACCAAAAAACCGATTTTATTTTGAATGGAAGTATGACTACCAAAAAAATCACCTGTAATATTAGAATGTCAGGGCAATCAAAATAAGTAAACCATTCCCACTCCTAGGCTGCAGGCACCCAAGGGACCTGGGGGCCTGAGCCCCCAAGGGCCCGCTGATGTTTTGTATTTTTTTTGCATGAGCTTAGACAGAGAGCAAAAAATCTGAGCCCAAGCCCTATTCATAGAGGAGTCGGTGTTATATAGGGCAGGGCAAGAGATGGGACCCAGGAGACTCAAGCCCCTCCAAAAGTTTTCCATTTATTCTACTCTACTATTATATTTTGGCTTATGTTGCAATGTATGCATGTGTTTCATGGCTACCAGTATATATAATAAGCATTTTTATACATTCTCTTCTCATGGAAAATAATTCTTGATCAGGAGCAGCTTTACTTAATTTTATTTTAATTCTCTGCTTTGTCCGTTTCTTTGTTGAGGTCAAGTTGACTGTTGTCAGCAAACACCGATTGGGATAATATTGGGATTTGCTCATGCCCCAAATCCGTGTTTGAAAAACTAGGCCCGCCCGGAATGATCACAAACCCTTTACGCCCACGCAATGGTGCGATTTAACTATAGAAATCTTGCAGACGAAATGCTCTCCAAGTTCTTTACATCAAGAGGAGGAAATTATATGGAAGCAGAAACCCCTACGAGCCTTGAATCATGCTTACAATGTCTTCTTTTGAGCGACTAGGAAACCACCAGGAAAACATTTAAATATGCCGAGGTCTACTGACGAGCACGATTAGGGACATGGCTACAGCCAGCCACTGGTTATGGTTTTCCAATAGCCATGTCTCTCCCCATATTGATTTCCCAAATAAAATATTTTGAGGCCTGACCCCACCCCCCAATCAGCCCTGTTTGGGTGCGCCATCGCTCCCAGTACCCAACTTGGAGCGATGTATAGTTGTCCATGATTCTGTGCAAGGACACCAGTTTGAAAACCTAGTGCGTCAGATATTTTTATTTTTTAAATGATTATACAATCACAATGATTTAAAAATTTTCCCCACACTAAATAATTCAACAAGGGGATGTTTATATGTTGGCCCTGTATAAACCAGCGTTCGAACTTCCCAATGATGTCAATTATTTTAGTTTTGAATGATTACCAACGGCTGATTTATTTAAATAGTATTAAATCTAACTCACAATATCAACAGGGTTGTATGGCAAAAGGAAGCGGTATTGTTCTGGTGTAGACACCCTCGGTTCGAATCCCAGTGCTGTTTGATATTTCAGCTGAAATGATTACGCAACTACAAATGGTCACAGTATTAAAATTTAGTCTAGCAGGACAGGGCGTAAGCCAGTTTTTGGGCAGTGTTCCAGTGTAGGCAACCTGTCTGGTTAAATCCCATTGATGCAAATATTTGAATTTAAATGATTAAACAATCACGATTTATTTAAGTAGTATTAATTTCTAGCTCCAAATACCAACAGGATTGGTGGAAGTGCAAATTTGACGTACTGTGTTTCGGTGGCGCAACCTGGTTCTGAAATCCCAGGATGCAAATATTTTTATTTTAAATGATTAAGTAAATCAATGATTTATTTGCGAGATTTAAAATTCAATTACAAACACTAACAGGATTTGTGCGGGTTGATGTTTGGGTGTTTGAAGGTAGGAAGTTCTGGTCTGAATCCAGTGAAGCAAATGTTTGATTTCTAATGATTAAGCAATCACGATTTATTTAAGTAGTATTAAAATTCAACTATACTAAATAGATTTGTGAAAAAGGGCAAGCTGATGTTTGGTGTTTAAGTGTAGGCAAACTTGGTCTGAAATCCTAGGAAGCAAAATGTTTTAAATTTTTAAATGATTAAGCAATCATGATTTATTTTAAGTAGTATTAAATCTAACCCTTAAATACCAACAGGATTTGGGTATGGGTAAGCTGATGTCGGTGTTTACAGAAACTTGGTCTGAACTTAGTGAAGTAAAATGTTTTAAATTTTTTAAATGATTAAGCAATCATGATTTATTTCAAGTAGTACTTAAAATTCAAACCTACCACCTAACAGTGATTGACAGGAAAAAAATCAGATGTAATTGTGTTTCCCGGGTGTATGCGACCTGGGTCTGAACTTCAGTGGCGCAAGCATTTTTTAAATTTTTTAAATGATTACAACTGCTGATTTATTTATGAAATTAAATTCAATTATAAATACCAACAGGGATTGGTGGCCCAAATCGATGTACTGGTGTTCTCGGTGTAGGCGACCTGGGTCTGAACTTGGTGATGTGCAAATGTTTTAATTTTAAATGATTGCTAAATCACAGATTTATTTACAGTGACTGAATCATGTCCAAATACTCAATAGGGATAAATGGCGTGCCCCGTTAGTCCACTGGGCTTGCCGAATGGTAGTTCCAGGCTGGTACGTCCGGTCTTGAAACTGCCCTGAAACATAGAGATACGGCAGCTGTAAGGCTGCGGTAATGGCTTGGGGGATCCATGTCCTCCCCAAGGTTAGATGGAGGAAAAATGTACGGACGGGGAGAATATGAGGACTGGAGGTAGCGACCCCCCAGGCGTTTTCAAGCGTGATGCCACCATGCTGGGGTGTCACGGACTTTGAGTCATCCGATACCTGGCTTACACTTGACTAACTCTGCACACTTTTGCTAACAATTTTATTAAATTATTATTTTACATGGAATCTTGGATTTGCCTTGTGGATCACAGTTATTTTTGTCTTTTTAATCCTTTCCCAAATAATTATGTCTTTTATGAATATAGAGTCACAGATACCTTCCTTGTAAACTATACGACAATCAACATTTAAAAATAGGCGACTAATTTAAGAACAATGTGATCCTTGCATTTTTCTGTTATATCCTTGAAAATATCTGATCGACATTCTAGACACTTTTTACATGACTTTTTTTAAACTTTAAATTTATATACATTTGTTGTGGTTCTAAAGAACTTAATTGCAAAGGAGTAAACTCCCGTCGTTTTTCACCTCAAAAAACAATTCTCCTGATTCGGTCTAAATTTACATATTACATCGGGAAACCAATGTGTCTGCAGGGAATACAGCCACCGAGTTACAGCCTATTTGGACAACTTTAAAATATCATAATTCAATGTATATTTTGCATATAAAATATTGATTCTTTAAAAAAGGAAAGATAGGCGACCAAATTACGAAAAAATGGGTTCTAGGTAATTCTATTACGTCTCCAGTAAGTATCACATTTGAAAATGAAATTTTAGGTTAAATTTTGGGAAAAACGATAAGTGGTAACATTGGTCGTTTTTCACCTCAAAACAATTTTCTTCCGATCTTGGTCTTAAATTTATACAGAATGAACCACTGTGTCTGCAAGAATATACTACCGAGTTACAGCTCTATTTGGATAAGTTTGGGTATATCAAAATTTTAAACCCATATTTTGCCAGTAAAATATTGATTTTAAAAGTTGGGAAAGATAGGTTGACCAAATTATGAAAAAATGGAATTTAGGTAATTCTATTACAGTCTCCAGTAAGTATCAAACCCATTTTAAAATGCTTTTGAAGCTGAACGGAAAACGACAAGGTGCGCCTGTCGTTTTTCTTTTTCTACCCTCAAAAACAATTCTCTGATTCCCGGTCTTAAATTTACATAGATCGAACCCACTGTGTCTGCAGAATACAGCTACACTGAGTTACAGCCTATTTGGCCCAACTTTAAAACATCACAATTTTATCATATTTCGCTTTATAAACATTGATTTCAAAAGTTGGTGATAAAGGGCTATCTAAATTACGAAAATGTGGGTCTTAGGCAATTTCATTACGTCTCTCTCCAGCAAGTATCAAGCATTTTGAAAAAATGTCATTTTAGGCTAAATTTTGGGAAAACGACAAAGGGTCGTTTTTTCACCTGAAAAAGTTATCTGCATCGTTCCCAAATTTATGAATGAACCATTGTGTCTGCAGAATAGCTACCGAGTTACACGCCTATTTGGACAACTTTTAGAAGATTATAATTTTGATCATATTTTATTGGGTAAATATTGATTTTCAAAAAGTTGGCAGTGATAGGGCTACTCAAATTAAGGAAAATGGGCTCTAGGTACCTATTACGTTCCTCCAGCAAGTATCAAGCATTTCAAAATTCATTCTTAGGGGGTTAAAAATTTGGAAAAATGACAAGGAATTTAAGTATCATCGTTTTTTTTTCACCTAGAAAAAAAATTCTCCTGATTCGGTTCAAATTTACACAGAATGAACTAATGTGTCTGCAGAATACAGTCACCGCTGAGTTATAGCCATTTGATAAGTTTAAAATATCAAAAATTTTCACCTATATTTTCCAAGGCAAAATATTGATTTCTTTAAAAGCTGTTAAGAATAGGCGACCTAAATTAAGGAAAATGGGCTCTAGGCATTACGTCTTCCAGCAAGTATCAAGTACTTTAAAAAAATGCTTGGTTTTAGGTTAAAATTTTGAAAAAACGACAATGGGTAAGCATTGCCGTTTTTTCTAATTTCAAAAAATAGTTTCTCCTGATTCGGTCTTAAATTTTCATATTAGAATGAACCATCAGGTCTGTGAATACAGTTTCACCGAGTTACAGGGCCTATTTTGGACAACTTTAAAATATCATATAATTTTACCCATGTTACGTACAGTAAAATATTGATTTTCTTAAAAAGTTTGGGAAAGATAGGCTACCCCAAAATTACAAAAATGGGCTCCAGGCACTTATTACGTCTTCCAGCAAGTATCAAGTATTTTGAAAATGTCATTTTTAGACAAATTTGGAAAAAATGATAAGGGTGTTACTGTCGTTTTTTCACCTCAAAAACAGTCTTTCCTGATTCGGTCTTAAATTTACACAGAATGAACTACACTGTGTCTTGCAGAATATATGCCACCGAGGTTACAGTCATTTGGATAACTTTAAAATATCATAATTTTACCTACATTTTCGTCATAAAAATATTGATTTCTTTAAAAAGCTGGGTGATAGGCGACTTAAAAATTACGAAAAATGGGTTCTGAGAATTCTAATATGTCTCCAGCAAGCATAAGCATTTTGAAAAATGCTATTTTAGGGCTTAAAATTTTGGAAAACGATAAAGGGGCCGTTTTTCACCGAAAAAATTATACTGCGATCTGGTCTAAATTTACATAGAATGAACCACTGTGTCTGCAGAATACAGCCACCGAGTTATGTTTGGGCCTTTCTGGACAAGTTTGAAATATCACAATTTTACCCATATTTTGGCTGTAAAATAATTATTTCTTTAAAAAAGCTAAGATAGGCTACTCAAATTACGAAAAATGGGTTCTAGGCACCTTAATATGTCTCTCCAGCAAGTATCAAGCATCTTGAAAATGTCAGTTTTTAGGGTTTAAATTTTGGGAAAAACGACAAGGTAAGCATTGTCGTTTTTCACCTCGAAAAAAAAATTCCTTCCGATTCGGTCTTTAAAATTTATATTAGAATGAACCACTGTGTCTGCAGAATACAGCCACCGAGTTACAGCCCATTTGACACAACTTGAAAATATCATAATTTTACCTACATTTTGTCATAAATATTGATTTCTCTTAAAAGTTAAGAATAGGGCTGACCAAATTACGAAAAATGGGTTCTAGGTACCCATTACGTCTCTCCAGCAAGTATCAGCATTTGAAAAATTTTAAATTTTTAGACCCAAATTTTGGAAAAAATGACAAGGTAAGTACTGCTGCTTTTCACCTTGAAAATGCTATCTCTGATCTGGTCGAATTTCACAGAATGGGAATCCACTGTGTCTGGTATATGGTAGAATATGTTTGAATTGAGTTGCTGTTTCATTTGGAGCAACCCCTTTAAAATATCACACACCTTACCTACATTTATTGGCAACAAATTGACTTCAAAAGCTAAGAAATAGGCGATCCAAATTACGGGAAAAACGGGTCTCTAGGTACCCATTAAGGTCTCTAGCAAGTATCAAGCACTTTGGAAAAATGCTTACTTTAGGTCAAATTTTAGGCGACCGGAGACAATTTTTCAAGGCGAAAAAACGACAAGGCACTCCCTTTTAAATTCGGTTGTTAAACTGTTAATAAATGTAGTAACTTTAAAATTTAAAACAAGTTTTATAAAAAAAAGTGCCGAGATGAAGAGAAGTGTCGACCAGCTATTCATTGACAATTTTGTTTCTATGATGGAAACATTTATACTTGCTGAGGAGATGCAAGAGGCTTTGGATCATATTGTTCTAATTAGTAGTCGGTCGGCATCCTTCGATTGTCCGGAGAAGTTTATAAGGAAGTAATTCGTGATTCCAGGTTCGTAAAGATATAATGAAGGCGAAGAGGAAAAAGACAAACAACTTTATTGATCCTCCAAGGGTAAACCACTGTTGTAAATAAAATAATTTCTAAAAAAATAAATAAAAAGGAACAGTAGTGCGGAGAGGTCAGACCAGGTATTCGATGATCAAAGTCCAAGTGAACTGGCATGGTGATCACCTTAGCACCCTCTCTTGGGAGGTCACTACCCTCCTGGTCCTCCCTTTTTCCCCTGCCTGCACATTTCCTCCACGCCCCAACTCTTTAGGGGAGAGAAATGCGCTCCCGGGCCATTGCTGCAGCCAGATGGCAGTCTCTGTACAAAAGGAGTAGACCAACTGACGTACCATTTGAATTGCTGCAATTGATAGCCTAGTGGGACTCAACGGGTTTGCGGCCATTTGATCCAAGTTGGTATTTGACATGAATTCAATATTACTTTAAACTAACGGGAGTTGCTTAATCGTCGAAAATTAAAACATTTGGCGGCCACTGGGATCTGGGAAACCCAGCTACCGCACGAAACACCAACAATCTGACTTTACCGATCCCAAGGTATTTGGAGCGAATTTAATACCACGAAATAAATCGTGATCATTAACTGGCTTCTAAAATTAAAACATATGTGTCACTGTGGATCTTGAACTCAGGTCGCGTGGCATTGAAACACAGCGCAACTGACTTAGATGCCAATCCTGCTGGTATTTAGAGTTGAACTTATCACAATAAAATCGTGATTGCTTAATCATTTAAAATTAAAACATTTGGTGTGGACTGGGATTCAAAACCCAGCTTGGGTTTTCATATTAAACACCAACAATCCACGACGCTAATGATCCGGGGGTTTCAGTTAGAGCTGCTGAGTTCGAATATCACGTTAAATAAACCCGGATTAAGTTTTAATCATTTTAAAAATTAAAATATTTATGCCACTGGATTAAAACCCCTAGGTCATTTATGGCTGTTAATTGACTTAGCCTAATAACTCGTTGTATTTGAGGGTTGAATTTAATAATACCTAAATACATTGTGATTGCAGAATTACTAAAAAACAAGGCACTTGCATGTGAACCCAGGTTCCCCATTTACATCGAAATATGTTACAACTGTTTTATTAAACCCAATCCCACAGATTAGAGTTAACTACTAATTTTAAATACATTGTATCATAACTTTAATGAAACCATAAATATTGGGGTTGTATTAGAATTGTAGTCAAAAAATTAAACAACAAAAATTGACTTGAAACCACCAATCTCTTGAACTATTTTAAATACTACTTGTTATACGGATTTGTCATCCACTTTAAAATTAAAGACGAAATACTGATCTTGCACCAAGTCGGCATCAGAAATATTAAAGAAACTGACTTACGCCATCAGTGTTGTTCTGAATTTTGTTATTTTAGATAGTATTTGGGGAAATGTAATTATTTAAACTAAAGGTTATGACGATCTTAAAAACCTAGGATCTCAATACTGGGAAAACCCAATAATATTACTTTTATATTACCCCCCATAACTGTTGCTAATGGATTGGGGAAATTTTAATACTATTTTTAAATCGGATTGGGTAACTATCAAAAAAATAGTGATAAAGACTGGGATTCCGACGTTGGTTGCATTCACCGAAAAACCCAGCAGAAAATGCTTGGTGCTAAACATCCGTGTTATATTTAGCGTGAAATTTAAAATCATTTAAAATTATTGTGATTGTGTAATCATTTAAAATGATATCTATGTGCTGCAGCAGGATTCGAACCCGGACGTACCAACCCAACTGCCTGCAATTGACAGCCCAGTGGACAACCCGCCATTTATCCTGTTGAAATTTGGGTGTGAATTTAATACCACTTAAATAAATCGTGAATGCATAGTATTTATAATTAAAACATTTGCTAATTGGATTCGAACAGGTTGTCTACTGAAAACACCAAACATCTGACTTACGCCACCAATTATGTTGGTATAGAGTTGAATTACTACTACTTAAACAATTGTGATTGCTTTACATTTTTTATAATTAAAACATTTGCGTCATTGGGATTCGAACTCAGGTTTCAATCGAAACCCAGCGCCAATGACTTATGTCAACAATCCTACTGGCAGGAGTTGAAATTGTAGATACTATAATAAATCGTGATTGCGTAATCATTTAAAACTAAAATAACTTCGTTACTGAGTTTCAAACCAAGGTCACCAAAAACCCAAAGCTTCCGTATTGGGACACTAATCCATTTTAGTATTAGCATGGAAATATAAAAAACCATTTAAATTTTGTGATTGAATAACCATTTAAATTTAAAAATTACAGGATTCGAACCTAGGTGCTTTGCACTGAAACCAACGTCTTATAACTACGCCATCAATCCGCGTAGACGGTCATTTGGTAAAATTTAAACTACTTAAATAATCGTTTTGTCATTTTAAAATACTGCGGACACTGTGATTCGAACAATTGTCCCCGACAAACCATCGGCCCAACACACAGGCTAAAATTGGTGGCCACAGCTAATATGGACAATAGCCCCTTTTTTTCGGTCTGATTCGTGTAGTCATGCATATTCATAAGGCTGGACTTTTAGTGAACATTAATTTAAAAAGAGGTCTATTGTTCAAAATGTATAACGCAAATCTAAAACAAAATTTAATTAAACAGAAGAATTTTTATATTCCAGTTTTGAAAAATTTCTACAGTTTGAAAAAATAGTCAATATCTGGGCTTTTAACATTTTTAAAAAACTGATTTACCGTTTATCATTAAACTTAAATGAATTGCATTTTTGCAGCAAAGTTTGAGTATTCCAAAAATTTAAATGCCTTACTGTTCTTTTTCCCCTTGTGTTTTGGGGGGAAATTTTGGCAACATTTTGAAATTATTCTCAAAGGCTTAAAATCCAGTTTATCACCAGCATTATAATAAATGCGATTTTTCTGCCTACTTGCGATCTATAATAAAATTATTACTGAGCATGTCTCCAGTGAGTTCGACGTTAATTTGGTTCCCGACCTTCATCAGGTTGAGGTGTGTATCGCCGCTTGTTCTGGTTGGTGTTGGTGACTATGAAGAAGGAGAACAATCCCCATGCATGGCAGGTGAAGATACTCCTTTCTCTCGAGATTCTTGACCGAGATTTTGTAGCTGAGGTGAATTTTACCCTAGGGATTCTCAAGATAACAGCCCACCAGACCGCCGTGTCCACCGTGTGGCCAATTTATGTGTCCCCCCAAGTTCCAATCCTGACCACTGGCCTTTAGTTGTCCTGGTTACGGTATTTATTTCCCAGTATGACCGAGGGATAATTTGCATAAAATGGCAATTTATAAACTTTGTAATAATCCTCACTCATCCTAGAATAATAACGCAGGCGGCCCTGAAATCCCTTCTGTCTTTTCTCTCCACTAATCTGTGTAAATCGATCAGTGGCATATCCAGACTGGTGCAGAGGGGCACACGGAAAAATGAGGGACACACAACACAGCTATAGTAAATTAACGAAAGGTGGTGGAGGTGTTTACAGAAGGCCACGTTCACCCTTCTTGATCGCCACCAATTAAATTTGCCATATGTTTTCGTACACCACTTTCTTGGATCCGCCCTGTGCTGAAGTTTGATATTCTCTTGCAACTGTTCATTCATAGGCCAGAACCTCCCGAAGACTAGTAATTTTGTCACACCCTTTAAAATCCTTCTCAGCCCTGGACCTTACCCACTATCGTGGTGAAAGCTTCCCTTTCCCCTTTATTTCCCACTGTTTTATGTCAATTTCTGTGTTTTACAAAGGGTTAGTATAGAATACATAAAAGATGTAACCATTTATTTTAATTCGAGTCAACTCAGGTAAGTCACATATATTTTGTCCATCCTAAGAATGTCCAAGCTTCTATTAGACACCATTGGTAATACAAAGACAGAACTAAACAACAACAAAATATAACTTATACTTTTTAAAACATCCTATTAATCTTTCTGTCCGAGTTGCTCTCATTTTAGATAATATGTAAAACAATATCCTTTGTTATCCTTGATTCTCGTGGGACAAAATTCAACGTTATAGAATGTGAAAACTCTGGATTTTTATTATTTCTCTATAATGACACAGTGTAATAAGCTGAACATTTCCCATAATGATTGTTGAATGTGTATCTTGAATGTGTATCTTGAATCAAACAGAGTAACGATACTTTTATAAGCAGTTCTGCCAACATTACTGATAGTGTATAATGGCTTTTTACAAACCTTTTCACAATTAAAAATGACAATAATGGCACAGGCAATGGAGGCATTATTCAAAAATACCAAGCCTGTGGCGAAATGCCTTTAAACACTGATAACTACCATACGTTAAAGGTAATGCATAGGATTGGTAATTTAATAATAACAAAATAGTCGAATATTAATTAAAACATTTAAAAGTGTAAAGGTGATGATGGTATAAATCCTCTGCCTATAAATATTTGTGTCTGAGCTTCTATCATTTTTGAAAAAAAATTATTTCCAGTTCAATTTAGCCAAAGAGTACTCTTCTAAATTCCACAATCTTAGAAACAGCTTTGTAAACATTACCAATGATGTACGTTCCCTTTAAAGCTTGCATTGAGAACAAGGATTTTGACATGAATGACAAAGACAGACAAAAAGAAGTCATGGACATACATGGACAAATTACTTATGAAAAATATCAACGAATGAATCGTAGTGACAAATAGTAGGTGAACAATAGCACACATATTTCAACCGTCATTGTGGCTCCGGCAATACGAAACCGCTCATAAAATGACCGCTTATTACATCAGGAATATAATGCAGGATATTAACCGACTGGCAAATGTATCGAGATACCAGTGACGTTTATTGATTGCTTGTTGTGATGATTGGCAAAATAGCATTTTTTTTTTTGCTACTTATAATGAACCAAATCAAAACCTTCCATGTTATAGGATTTATTCCCAGAAATAGTTAAATTGATGACTACTGAGTCTGACTGACAGAAGATAATGACGTCATTATGATCCTCGTGTCCGTCCGAGTGATATCGGCCAATCGGGGGTGTGACTTGTTGATATGAGGATACTGACCAATCACAGGCCACTAAATAATCATGTTTAAATGAAATGAAAATGAAATGTAACTGAATAATTTGGGTGACCAATTTCTACTATTGTTCAAACAATAATGGTTTCTACTTTTTCATTTGTACACTCTGTTGTTAAGAGGTGTTTGAATCCACCGATCATAAGACATTGAAAAAACTGCGCTAAGAGTTGGGAAACTGATGTTTCTGTTAATTCCATTTTGATTTCTACATTCTGCCCTGTGTCGTTAAGAAGTGTTTCATCTAACAGTTACCTTCTGATAGCACAAGACATTTTTGAAACTGACATTTTTCCCAAGTTTATCTGTAAGTCATTCAACTTCAATACACCAATAAACACTGAGTACAACGCTTTACGAGGACTACATCCTGAATCCTTCATTGAAGATCAAGAGTGTATACATGGATGCAGATGAGGACACATCTCGCTTCTCGCTTGGGATAATTTCAGTAAGAATACAGACTAACTCGACTAAAGATGATGCCAATTTTCAGAAAAGGCTGGTGACTATTCTTACGATGCTGAATAAAATGACTGGGGATATGGAAATATTGTGAAGATAAAGATGCAGCTAGATGGTGCAGAAGGGGGTATTGAATGTGGTCTTCATATTAGATAATGGTATTACAGACTATATCAATGTATAGGTGTTTGAGACTGAGGCCAAATATCGAGACTCTCAGCACATGTTAATACATGTGTGTTGAAGACTTTTCGGTGACGATCATGACGGCAGCCATAATAGATATAAACATTTTCTACGAAAAAACATTTTCAGTCTGTTGTTTGACTTGCTATTGCTAACTGAGAAATTTATCTCCACAAAAATACATATAAAACACATATAAAGTTAAGCGTTTGTATAAATGTATAAATTGGAAAAAAACGTAAAAATATTTTCCACAAAATAAATTGACTGACAAACATTCCTTAAAGAACCTACACACTAAATAAAATACGGGTGTAACTGGGTGCAGGTTTTGCCGAGTTAGGCACATTTGAAAATGGTGCAGATTTCCACCCTCAAAAGCAAAATATGCACCCGTAGGGAGGTACACATCCAGGTGGTGCAAGTCTGCACCCACAGGGGTGCTGCTATTGTATCAACGATATGCACCCTATGGATGCAGATTTGAACCATTATTTCTTAGTGTGTGAGGCATATACACTGTTGGTTTTTTTTTTTTAGATGAGAAAAAAATTATGATGGTTTCAAACATCCTTGAAATATTTCTGTTTCAGCTGCTACCGTTTTAAGTGTCATTATTTGACCGTCAATTAATTGTTCATAGTGCGTAATAATTCATTTATTTACTCAGTTACTACTCTTACTCAAGCCCGGTAAATTACTTATTGTGAAATTACTTATTTGAAAATAATTTACTTCCTCTGTTTAGGAAAATATAAGCTTACAGATGAAAAAAATACCTGTGAAATTATAAAACACATGGAATACGCATCTTAAACTTGTGCTGTGACTGAACCGCAACGAATTTTTCATATTGACCAATTTGCCGAATATGAACACCATAGAGGTATCAAGATGACACCATTGGTGTTATTTTAACACCCACGTTTTGCTGGGTGCGCGACAACTTATCCACATAGCGTTTCAATTTATTTTTAGGCCAGCTTTGTAGCAATGGAATTGCGAATGATATTCATCTTGCACACGATCAATAACTACTGTTATGCCGCTACCTCGGGGTTCGCATTCCTGTCTCGGCTCTTGAGGTCTTGGAATGCAAGTTAGAATTTATGTTATGTAACTCCTATTTTATAGAACCCTATAAAAAGGGTGGGTTCCGAGCTCTCGGGGTTTTAAACTGCATGGGAAACGGCTCGGTTTGCAGGAGCACTGTGGCGCTCCATGTCTGGAGGATTACTGGCGCCCTCACTTTCAGCACGACCCTCAACTTCTCTCATGTCACTGCTTAACATACATGTACACATACACATACATTGTAGGCCTACGCATCAATTTTCTGTCACTCCTGTGTTTTAAAATAGTATATTTTTTCAGTTTCACCCTTTGGAAACCAATTACATACGCTCTTCCCAACTAAAAAATCCTCCCCTTCAGAAAATAGAAGGATCCTATTATAGTTGCCACTGGGCATGTACAATGACTGTGTTGGTCACTAATTGTGGAGTTTACATCAGACTGACATGACTGAGGAATTCATCGTATACCAAAATGGCAAATTTTTCATGAAATAAATATCCTGGAATAATGTGAAGTATATGTCCATCATCATCCATATGTTCTCCACCTTACGAGGTAGGTAAGATTACTTTAATGGTTATACTGAATGAGAAAAAGTGGCGGTCGGATACGACATTCTACCCGAATTTTTCAATATTTGCCTACCTTGATGTTTCTGTTTCTTCTTAATCTTATTTCTTCCTCTCAGCCCTGCAAATGGCATGGAAGCATTTGTACCACTCAGAGTGGTACCCATAAATCTGTAAATCAAATGGTAATTAATTTTAGGAATGTCGGCTATTCATCCATACATGTAAAATAATAAATAATTGGGTCAGCATCCATCTTCATTGTAATTTGTATACACTATGAAAAAATAACCCAAAACTTTTAGTTCAGCTTGAAGTTCATTTCCATGCTTATTTACACCGCCAAAGGTTGAATATTCTTGGCTCATGTACACAATTATGTTTGTGCAACTAGTATTACTTTTAAGTATCTGATAAAACTCCATTATAAAGATCCCATTTTTCAACAGCGCTGATTTTTCCCCAAAAAAGTGCCCCTTTCAGGATTTTGATGGATTTGGGGTAGTTAGGGTTAGGCCTATAGTTTATTTTGTTGGTCAAGGTATTAACATGGTAACTATTGAAAATAATCACCAGGAATGATCTTTTTTTGAAATTATCACTAAAAAAGTATGATAATAATGTCAACTACACGATACTGAGGGACAGACAAGCACAATCATTATTAAAAGTCTGAAGACATAAGTTAAATTGTCAAGGATATTTTTCATATAAGCCTAAGTCAAACTATTTTACAAAAAATATGTAGTCTGATTAGGTCCAGATATTTTTCAAATTCTTTTAAAATTAATTCCTACATTACCTGTAACGTTAGCTGTAAACAGAGATTCTGTGATCGTTCGTTACCAGCGACGTATGTTATGTACGTTAGCTCCAACAGCCCTAACGGCAGTAACGCTTAAGCTACAGTCCCACCACCCCGCTAATATGCCGCAGAGAGGCGTTAGATGCCGGCATCAAGAAATAAAATGACCGTGGTGTAGCGTCTGTAAACGTCTATTAACGTCTCTTAACGCCCTGATTTGTCATTGCAGTCCCACATACACGGCATACAGCCGGCTTACAAGCACGTTAGAGGGAGGCAGACCCACGCTAGCGGGCGGCAGAGAGACGCTAATTGGCGTTGGCACTGCGCAGAGGGAGGCAAACAGGCGCTAACAGCCCGCGCACGCGCGTTAGAGGCCGACAGACCTACGCTAGAGGGCGGCATACCCTCGTTAGATGCCGTCCCATAGCGTCGGTCTGCCGTCCCTTAGCGTCGGTCTGCCGTCCCATAGCGCAGTAATGCCTCCCTGATGCCATCTCTTTCGAGTTCCGCGCCATACCACGCAACAAGGCGGCAACAACACGCTGGAAGGCGGTGGACCCTCGCACGATAACGGCAGACCCTCGCTAGATGGGGGCAGACCTGCGTTAATAGGCGTTAATAGGCGGCAAGCAAAAGTTTGCCGTTCACCCCGCAATTATAAAACATTTTTATAATTTCGGGGACGGTTGCCGGCATGTGGCGTTACATGGCGGCGACCTACGTTGACCTGCGTTAAGAGCCGCAGCTACACGGTGGTCCTGCGCTGATACACGGTGACCAGGCCGGCAACAAATATTTGCTCTGCCGGCATCTAACGGGCTCGCTAACGTGGTGGTGGGACTGTAGCTTTAGAGTAGACCATTCCTTGCTCGATGGTTAGACATGGACATTGGCAATATCACACTCAACCATACCGTCTATTTCTTCCATCCACTTGCACATGAAAGAATCTTTGTCCAACTCATCTCCAAAAATGATAACAATTTGGATTCCATGCTAAATTAGTACATTTTCTGCGACGCATTTTCTGCAGACGGGCCCGACAGGGAAGCCATTGTTTTTTCTGCTGCATGCTGCGCGTGCGTGCATGGCGGGTCATGACCTGCGCGGTCTTCGTAAACTCATTCTAATTAGATAATGCATATACACACACTATAGGCCGATATGTCTATGTGTAAGAGAACGTCAGTATGGCTGTGCTTCTGAATAGTTGTTCGTTTAAACTTCTGTTTTCGACCGGAAGGAGAGGTCAAATTGGGGTCATGTCTGTGTAAGAAATGTGACATAGTTCAAGGTCTTTAAAATGATGCAAAGATTGTGAAAATATTTTCTGTGGTTCATGAGATATGATTTTTTGAATTTTTTTGAAATGTTTTTGAAATTTTCAACTTCCGGTTTCGACCAGAAGGAGAGGTCGGATTGGGGTCACGTCTGTGTACGAAAAATCACATTATTAAAGATCTATAACATGGTGCAAAGACTGTGAAAATATCGTTTGTGGTTCATGAGATATGATTTTTTGGAAATATTAACCTTTGATTTAGTGTAATTCGATATCTGATGACCTCACTATGACGTCACAACTTAGTGTACAACTACATGTTAAGGTCATATACAACTACATGTTAAGGTCTAACTATGTGTGAAGTTTGAAGGTTCTGCGAACTCTGCAACTATCTTTTTGTCTCTGGATAAGTCTTATTAAGAAGAAGAAGAAGAAGAAGAAAGAAAAAAAACGAACAATATCAAGAGGTGTTCGCGCCGTAGCTCGAACACCTAAAAAACCCGAACAATATCAAGAGGTGTTCGCGCCGTAGCTCGAACACCTAAATATAGAAGCACATGGAATTAATGCATTGTAAAACTATCATAGCTATTAATTAAACAACATCGCTAAACAGACTTTACTCAGTAAAGTATTACTGGCTGAACGTGATCGGCTGATAATGTACTTTTGTCTACAGTACATATAATTTTCAATTTAAGGGTAGGAACAACATTGGTAACAAAAAATGATAACAAAATTACCAAGTTATTATCTGGAAGCTAACTAGATGTGAAGTTTGTGAAGGTACCAATCATCTTCGCAAGTTATCCTGTCTGAAGTGTTATTAGTTAATAGAGAACACGGGAAAAAACTGCCATATTGGAATCTTTAGGCCAAAAACGACTTCGGTTTCTGCATGGTCTCCGCGCGTCGCCTCAGACCCGTGCTTCGGCATTTTTAATTGTATCACGTATTTCGTGGTTGGCAAAAAATATATATTACGAAGTGAATCACGATCAGTATTTATTCTTGTACAAGAAAACAAAAAGGCAGGAGTTTATTTTACACGGCTTTATTGGTATCAGTTGCTAACAGTACAGAGTTGACATTTACAAATAATAGTTCTGTATTGAACATTTATAAAATGTCACCTAGAACGATTAAGGAAACACCCAACATTGTTGGTTGTGACTACGGTTGTTGTGTGTGACTGATATTTGTATCTATCTGTACCGTAACATTCGCCATTAGGTTAAATGCGATGCAATCAATGATTAATGTTTAAAATTGTGTGAGCTAGATCACTAAGTTTTTATACACAACATGTCATCTTGGTCAGTGAGCATAATGGGCGTCGATCACTACTTTATAGAAGTGTGTTGGGGAGTGGACCATGCAAGCAGTGGCGAATCCAGGATTTAAAAAAAGAGGGCGCACCCTAGGTCGCATAAATTTACACCACAATTTTAGACGTCGTAATTATTTTGGGAAAAACATTTTGCGAGATGGTTAGTGATTGATTTTTATTGCATTATATGCGACAACACTCTTCGTTCATGCAGTAATATGATTCATCAGATTTTAGGGAGGGGAGAAGGGACAGGCAAGTGGTGAGTGGAAAGCATTATCTTATCTGCAGTATAGAACTGCAATTGTCTTATATAGGCTAAGATACGGTACTTCTTTTGTGCCTGAAGTTCTCCTAACATTTCGCATGGCATGGTAGCATAGTGGTTAAACTGCTCCCTTGCAACTTTGGTACCGTTTTGTCAGTTTTAATTCAAAGCACAGCTTTTGTTTGTATAATAGTAATACATGATTGTGGAGGATTTTATTTAAAGGAAAACAAAGTCATTTTAGAATACAAATGCATATAGGTGAGTGAACAGTGGCAATTATATACAACAGGAAAAACGCAACCTGGGGAGGGGAGGGAGGGGTGTGCGCTGTGCGCCCTCTTCATCCACCAATCCGCCACCGCATGTGCGAGCTGCGGTGTAAGGGCCAACCTTAAACCGCCCGGGTCATGTTGGATTCTAGATCCGACGCCCATGATATAAGCAGTTTGTAACAGCAATTTGCTAACTATAATAATAACAAATTATCTGGATACAGCATAATATGTTATAGCTATAAATTTGCTGTGTCTAATATTTATATATATCTAGTAAGCCTATCTGTGCTATAGCTCTTTGCCATTAGCTTTAATAAGATGCAATCTAAGTGCTTTTCAGATTATTAATTTCTGAGTTATTTTACGCTTTTACCCACTTGCAATAACCAACACGCAATAACCAATACAGCAGTACTGGTTGTAAGGGCCTGTTATCCCGATGACGTCATCGAATCACTAATAAAGACCACTGATGTCGAGATGTTTCAAACCTGGATAAAAGTAAGTCAACAAAGAAACAACAAAAATTGTGATGTTATTTAACCATATAATATTTTTGTATACATCAATACCTTTTAATCTCGATTACTTTCAGTTCAATTTTGTAATTAGTCTGCTGCAGATTTTGTTTTCCATTATATTCCCCAGATAACAAGCTAATACTGTACTACTGCGTACATTGTTCACAGAAATAACCGGGCTGTCCCAACTATAGTGAAGGACCAATTTTTATATAATTGGGGCGTGACAATACACATTAATTTCAATATTATCATGCACGTTCTTATTTGGTTTATTAGTTTGTTTTGTTTATTTTGGTTGTATAGGAGAAGCATGGATAAAAAATTTACTTCTTTTAGAGCGTATACTAAATAATTCGTGTGATGGAAACCATTGGTTCAAAAACAACGTTCTTTTAAAATGTCCCTGGCTTCGCACTTTAGTCAGTCAATGTTGAGTAACCAGTCTAGTTAGATTTATAGATCACTCATATCAGTGGATACGAACCTGCGACGGCAGACTGGAAGCCGGCATTGTAGTCGCAAGCAACCTCGTTCCGTTTGAAGTCAGTGCGGTCATTCACAAATCCGTCACTCTTATCAGGTCCACCAACAAGGGCGCCCTGAAGCACGTGAGGGTTGGGGCCGCTGAGGCCATAAGTGCTCCAGTCGCAAGGTTTTGGTTTGCTGGGACAGGAGCTAAAATACCAGCAAACAAAACACAGATGAAATGACGTCTGTTTTATGTTAGGTTTGACATCAGGAATGTTATGCAGCTACATCAGGGTTCGCATTCCTGTCTCGGCTCTTGAGGTCTTGGAATGCAAGTTAGAATTTATGTTATGTATCTCCTATTTTATAGAACCTTATAAAAAGGGTGGGGTCCGAGCACTCGGGGTCTGTGTCCCTCAACCGTGCCGTTGGGTCGCTCGGGCCCATTTAGACTACTGTAATATTTGGATTTCTGTATGCCGTATAACATGTTATTGATGTTAATAAAATACTAAGTTGTAGATTTCGAAAAGACACGCTTAAACTGGCTATTCTGT
Organism: Zoroaster sp. YZ-2022; assembly: GCA_029582265.1. NCBI lineage: Eukaryota > Metazoa > Echinodermata > Asteroidea > Forcipulatida > Zoroasteridae > Zoroaster > Zoroaster sp. YZ-2022. The sequence goes on along the minus strand of CM055831.1, from coordinate 13,834,348 downwards.
TTGTCTGTTGTGTCGATCCCGATGGGTGTGGCGGCCGTTGCCGCGAGTAAACAACACCCATAACAGGAATAAAGCAGACTTGGAAATATTGTAATGTGAGGTTTTAATAACAAAAATAAATAAATAAATAAATAAATAGACCTTAAGTAAGACTAATTGCGGTGACACCATGTGAAATTCTTTATTGAATAGTAATTAGTTCTGAAAAGAACTGGAGGTGACAACTCGACGATTCGATCAGTATATTCTGATCGTCTTCAGGAGAAACGTTATTCAAGGCCAATAAGACGTTATAGACGTTATTCAAGGCTTAAAGGCATAGGCCTATATCCTTCCCATGATACAGGTTAGCAACTGGGTACATTTCCGTCTCATTTTCAGCAAATTATCGAAGTTTCCTTCTATCCCTAGCCCTCCCAGTCAGTGGTTAAGCTACTATACCACCTAACTGGGTTCAGTTCAATTTAATTTAATCTTACATTTATTTTTAAACAAGCATATTCAAATACATGTGAGATACAAGATTAAACAAAATGACAATTGTGTATGAAGGCACAGTCCTGATAAGGCAAGGCTTGTATTGGAGTACCTTGAACATACAACAGAATTACAACAAACGACTTAAACTGACAGACAAACAAAAAGGACAGATAAACAAGAAGTATAAATTACCAAGTGGATAATGTAATGGAAGGACTGGCGATTTAACCTACTTGTAGTTAAAAGAAAAGTATAAAATCAACTATGTCACATACTGGAAGATAAAGTACACTGTAAAGAAATTCCTGTAAAAATTACGGCTAAATACCTGGCAGCCAGTTTGCCAACAAAGTACCGTCAAATTACGCTTAGTTATGGCCTGCGAAAGATGGCTGTAAATATTTTTATTTTTTACGGGTGCCGTGTTTTCATAACTGGAAATGAATCTACGGTTACCGTATTATTTACGGTATTTGAGCAGTTAAGGTTGAGACGTCCATGGGATGCTGCATATACTGTGGGATGAGGCTGTAGATATTGGGATATCTCTTTTTAGTGATGGTGGCAAGCAATTATAATCTATATTTCAATATTTTAAATGTTAAATGCACTTCTTTCTTTTTTTACATCAACATAGAAGAGAACATCAAAATCTTACCTTTTTATCATAAAATTAACAGTCAATATCTGAAAATGGCCTAAAATCATCCACTTTCACATATTTAAACCTTAATAATAATAATAATAATGTGTGGACTTATATAGCGCACGTATCCACCAACTAAGTGGTGCTCAAGGCGCATTCTTTTTTACGTGCATTACACAACACACGGGACCTACGGCTTTACGTCCCATCCGAAGGACGAAGCAATTATGGTTAAGTACCTTGCTCAAGGACACAAGTGTCACGACCGGGGCTCGAACCCACACCCTGCTGCTGGCAACACCAGAACTTGAGTTCGGTGCGCTAGACCGCTCGGCCACGACACCCTTGGAAATGATTCGAGCACAAAGCTAGGTCAAATTAAGGTCAGATTATTTACATATTGGATATATCCTTGAGTGCAATGGGAGCGGCTGTAATACGGGTTTCGGCCGTAAAACACTGAGAAAGGGACGATTACGGTAATTCACAGTCGAATTTTAACACTTTTCGCCGTAAAATTACGGTATTTTTTTACAGTGTATTTTTTGTATGAGTTCTTAAACCAGCCCACGGAGAGTTTGGTTTTGAAAGTTTGGTCAATGCTATTCCAAAGACGTGGACCATAGTATCGGAAAGTGTTCATGGAATATGAAGTGCATGTGAATGGTACATCAAGGTTGTTGTGTGATTGAGTGTGATATTGGTGTTTGTCATTAACCAATGTGAAGAAAGGTGAAACTGTGCGAGGAAGAACGTTATTAGTATACTTATACATAAAAATGCCAGTTAGTAAAAAAAAAAATTAAAAAAAATAATAAAAAAATTAAATAAAAAAGTGGGGGTGCTGTGCAATCACGGAGTGATATATATATATATAGTCGAATGCTATGATCTCCACTTGGTCACGATGTCGGTAAGCCACTTGACGGCATCCTCGTCTGCTGTATGCAGGGCTGCTATCCCACCGTCGAAGTGATAGATTGGGCAGTCATCTACTAGGTGGCGCATTGTCTGGATATCGCCGCAATCGCAGAGCGGAGAGGCAGCGAAACCCCACTTGTAGAGGCTACTCAGGCATGGCCCCGCGTCAGCGCGGAACCGGTTTAAAAGGATCCACAGCCCACGGGGTAGGTCCATTCCTGGAAGTCCAGTGCTAGGATCGTGACCAGGAACTTGTTTGGCACATCGGTCAGGTCCCACCTCTCCTTCCATAGATGCTCTGCAGTGGCCGGTTCTGGGACATTGGTCCAGATTGTGTGGCGGGACTTCAGCCTTGGTCTTGGATGGTGTTCCATGTCATGGACCAGTGGTAGCTCCGGTTTTTGTTGGGTCTTGATGACGAGCTTTGCAGTAGCGATCTCCCTGCGTACATCCGGTGAGGCTATATTGCTCAGGACTGGAAGCCAATCTGTCCGAGTGGCACAGACCGCTCCAGTGATGGTTCTCATGGTGGTGTTAAGCTGGATGTCCACTAGGCTGGTGTGTGCAGAGTTCCTCCATACGGGTGCACAGTACTCAGCCACCGAGTAGCAAAGTGCCAGAGCAGAAGGGCGAAGCGTCTCTGCGTTTGTTGCCCATGTTCTTCCGGCGAGCATGTGTAGCAGGTTGTTCCTGGTCCTGATCTTAGCCGACACTTTCTGAAGATGAGGTTTGAAGGTGAGCGCTCTGTCCAATGTGATCCCGAGGTATGTTGGCCTTGGATCATGGGTGAGGCGTCTGCCATCTAGGAGAATATCCAGTTCCTGGCTGCTCCTTACGTTGTGGAGGTGGAAGACACTAGATACTGTCTTGGCAGCACTGGAGTGATGATAGGGTTTCAGATCCGAATGGCTCTTTTCTGGGTGATAACTAGGGACTTAAATTTAGTAGTAAAGTACTACTACTAGGTCGCCCGATATTCCAATCAACCCTGTCATCCATGCACCTGGACAGCTCTTCCACCGTTTCTGCACCGACATCGCGTTTGAGCACGCCATGAAGCTTGCCCTCTGGCCTCCTCTATTCTTCCGACCATGCGGGGAAGTTCGGATGGCGGTGGCAATGGCCAGCTATTCCCATTCTCCTGAAGGCAATCTTCTGTAAGACTCGGGGAGTTTGCCATTGAGTGCCTCGTTTGTTACATGGTCGATGTCAAGCACCATCTTCAACATCCTGGTGTAGCAGCCGTCAAGGGATTTCTGGAGGGTCGGGGTCAGGGTCCAGCACTCAGATCCGTACAGCAGGACGAACTCCACCGTAGCCAGGAAGAAGCTACGTTTGACATCTCTTGACACGTTCCCAAACAATTTTGCAGTAATTAAGATAGGGAAGAATGAGCGCATTATACAGTGAAAATACTATAATGTTAGTTGGGAGAAAGTGATGAAATTTGGACATAACGCCCGTGTTCCAGGAAATAACTATGGAAATGTGTGATATGTGTTCTGACCAGGAGAGCTTGTCATCGATTGTAACACCAAGAAACTTTGTAGAATGAACCTGGTCAACAGAAGTATCATGAATGAAAATGGGTGTAGCAGCGACATTTGTAGATCTCAGAAAACCATGTGTTTTGTGTTGAGTTTAGAGATAGCTTATTGGTTCTAAACCAAGAAGAAACTTTACCAAGCTCATTATTGAGGATATCAACCAATGTTGGAAAGTCAGGGTGTGAAAACAAAATAGTAGTATCGTCAGCAAAAAAGGATAAAAGACAACATTGAAGAAGAGTGGTGGAGATCATTGACATAAAGAAGAAAGAGCAGAGGACCAAGAATAGAGCCTTGTGGGACCCCATGGTGCATATTCATTAAAGAAGAAGAAAAATGGTTTACAACAGTGTATTGTTTTCTATTGTCTAAGTAGTCATAGAATCATTTATGGGTTACACAATGAATTCCGTAATGTTCTAGTTTAGACAGAAGGATAGAATGATCGATGGTGTCGAAAGCCTTGAAAAGATAAATATAAACACAGAGGGAAGACATACGATTAGTGAGTGAGTTGGTGAGAATATCAACGAGCTGGATACGAAAACCGAACTGTTTATCATAGAAAAGATGAAATTTAGAAAGAAAATGAGGAAAGCCACCAATAAACAAGCTTTTCGATGATTTTGGAGAAGCAAGGTAGAACTGAAATAGAGCGATAATTGTGAAGGTCATGAGGATATCCGTTCTTGAAAACCGAAGTAACTTTATCGATAATAAGATTGGAAGGAACAAAACCAGTAAAAAGAGACATTAAAAATATGTGCAAGATATAAAAGGAACAACAGACTTAAAGGTCCTGTGAAGAGTGTATTTATCAAACTTGCTGTTATATTGATTGTATGAATAAAAAACAATTTTAAATGTTTTTTTGTGTGTCGAGTGGATTATTAATTGTTTATCTAATAATAAAAAATTGACCACCCCCCCCCCCCGAATTTTCGAAGTTTTAACGAAACGTTCGTGACGTACACAAAGGCAGAGAATTTTACACTCGCGGAGCTAGGCGGTATGGTTTGGTGCCAGACTTTGATCGGTTAACAGTCCAATAATTATAGAGGGTCGAGTTGTCCCTGTCATGGTACAATGCACGCTTAGAGTTGTCATGCACACACAGACGCATTTTAGGCCAGAAGCACGGGAGAATTACTCTACGAAAAGCTAGCAGTAACACGCGAAAAACATGTCCGAAAGAGAGGAGAGTTATCCGTGAAACGCAGCGCAAGCCCCCATCATGCGGTCGGAACACACACCGAAGGCAATGCTAACATTACGGTGTTATTTTATGAAATAACAGAAACAGTTGAGTCAAAGTTCTGATCATTTAAAAAAAACTCAAAACAAGCGCAGGCATAATGAGAAAGGTTTAATGTTTTTATGTTTGTCTTGCCAGGATATAAAATCAGACACGATGTTTTTATTTATGCGGAAAATCACGGCATGTTTTCATGCCGTGAACACTGAAACAGTGAGCATGGTGTGAACAAGTCGTTTTGCACGGAAGTGGACTGGGTTATGCATGAGAGTATTACTAAATGGCCACTTACCCTGAATCTTTCTCGCTTTAAAAAACACCTCTATTCTTCGTTGGAGCCTTCACAGCCTTCTTACTTAGCGGGAATATCGTTGGAATTGCATCTGGTAGCAGCATGGCCTTATAAGCCATACCGAACTGGCTGTGAAGGCCCCGTTCAAAGCATGTCTGCTCGAAGTATGCACTACATAAAAATGAGTGTTCCGTCGGTCCCGACCACCTAGCTCTCGTCTGGTCAGTTTCACTTTAGTCGTCCAAATACGTCTGTATTTTGGATCAGACGGAAATCGGTGTAGACTAACACCGTCTTTGGTGGTGTTGCTGCTACGCGTAATACGACGCATACTTGGGCAAGTGCCGTGGATCGCGGATCGCCTCAGTGTACGTCACGAATTTTATGTTAATGAGGGGGTATGGGCGTGTCGAAAAGCACCCCCTAAATTTAAAAATTAATATTTGTATGGTATAAACGTGAGGGGAAAAAATTACAAATGACAAATATATGTTCCAGTAGGCATACTTTATTGTATACAATGAAAAAAAACCCACCTATTTCATAGGACCTTTAACAACAGAAGGGCTGATTTCTCGAAACTACAGCTGCTGCCCCCTTTTAATTGTTAAACAACTTGGTTTATTTCGAGAAAGTCTGTTGGTGGCAAGACAACAGGAGGAATTATTAGAGTGGTGCAAATAGTCAGAGAAGTACGTGTGCGGCAGTGGCCGTTATCTTACTGGCAAGTGAAGAGCCAATATTAGAAAAAATAGCTGTTGAAGGATTCAGCGATATCAGGTGGGTGTTTAAAATCCCGTTGGCCATCAGTGAAATAATTGTTCAGAAGATCGGCTTTTTTTAAAATTCTTGCCGATTATTTTGTAAATTTTTCACTAGGTGTTATATTGTTCTTGTTGGCGTTGAACTTCTGAGTAAAGTGATTCTTTTTGGCCACTCGTATTGTAACACGAAATAGTACACACCTATATGTAATCAGACATGTAACACTACTTATAAAGCCCAAGCGCGATTGTGTCACTCTGCATGATAAGAATACAAAACAACCTTTAAGTATTAAAGACTCTAGGGATTGGGTTTTTCCTGACGGCCTTATTTCTGTTTTAAATTTGTTTGATAAACCTAATTTGTTCCAGGTATACCAATGATGAGCAGAGCAATAAATGTCGAAGACAACCAATGTATTATCATGCTAACCTTTATCACTCGGCGGCCATCTTTGTTCGATTCCCCGTTTGTAAATACGATAATGAGTAATGATGCTCAATACATTAAAAGGGGCCATCCTCATTTAAGTCATGTGGATTCATATGGAATAAAAACAAGATGGCCATACTGTAATACATGTCTATTCTGGTATCATTTGGACAGGACAATCAGCGGCGTAGCCACGGGGGGCCTGGGGGCATGTGCCCCACAATTTCCAGTGCCCCCCACGAAAAATCCCGAAAGTGCCCCCAAAAAAGGGGGAAAAAGAAAAGGAAAAAACCCATACCCCTGGGCCCCCCACTGAAAAGCAATGTTCCCCCCGTACCCCCCACGGAAAAAAGTCCTGGCTACGCCGCTGAGGACAATACGGCTGTTTTTAATCAGAGCCGCTTACCTTGATCTGTGGTGTGGGGAGTTCGGTGGGTTTTTACCGAAACCGACCACAAAACTTCTGCCTCCGTCACCCAGCATGTAGTTGATTTGTTTCTTGGCAAAGTTACGGTATTTGGTAGGCTTAATGCCAGCATCGGCAGCAATGAGAGCTAAGAAGGCCGTGTTAGCTGTAAAATGAATACCAGACAATGTAATAGCTGTTTAAGATACATTCATTTCTAACATAAAATTCATCACATTTTTCATGTTGTTTCTTTGTTGCGTTCGTTAAAATAATCGTTTTCCTGTGAAAAAATAAATAACTGTACATCATTACTAAACGTTTTAGCAGTGTATCAAACGTTTTCCAGTAATCTATGCTTAAGCAACCAAAGTATGTATTTATTTTATTCTTAAGTTTATTTGTATTCTAAAGTCAAGTATAAAAATACACAAAACGGAAGTCACAGTGATGTCTTTGATTAATGTGTAGTCTATACTCATCAACTGTACTGTGAATTTTAACTATCCTTTTGAGCTTGCACTGAACTCAATGAAGTAAACAACAACAACACCAACAGCGTAGCCAGGACTTTTTCAGTAGGGAAAACAGGGGTTGCATCGTTTTTCAGTGGGGGCGGGGGGGGGGGGCAGGGGTATAGGTTTTTCCCTTTTCTTTTTTTTCTTTATTTGAGGCACTATCTGGATTTTTTGTGGAGGAACTTAGGCGCGTGCCCCTAGGCGCGTGCCCCTAGGCGCGTGCCCCTAGGCGCGTGCCCCTAGGCGCGTGCCCCTAGGCGCGTGCCCCTAGGCGCGTGCCCCTTGGCGCGTGCCCCCCAGGCTTGGCTACTCCGCTGAACACCAACAACACCATTTCCAAAACATTGTGTACAATCTTACCAGCGTAACGGTTGGGTCCCCATTCGCTTCTAAATGCCAAGCCTTTAGGTGTGTAGTCTATACGACCAGGTTGCCAGCTTTCTAAGAAATTGGTGATGGCAGTCTTATATCCGGCGGATTTCGTCAGTTGGTACAACAGCAACTGAAATTGGGAACGAAATTGTAATGATTAATAAATTGTGTATATTAACTTAGAACGTTGACTCACAAATCAGATGATTAAACTCACCATAACGCCAGCTTTCTTATCGTCCCATGAGAAGCTCTCGGGATTTCCGTTGCCGATACCGAAGTTGTTGTAATGGGCCTTGGCATCTTGCAGGTACTGGGCATCTTTGGTAGCGCGGTACAGCCAGGCAGCGCCCCAGACCAGCTCATCCCCAAAACCACTGTATGAGCTTGATGAGCGGGAAAACAACATAACAAGTATAAAAAGTGATTTAATTTTGCCCTATACACCGACGTGTGTATAGCACTGTATACTCAGTGCTTTCCGAGTGTCTGTGAAAAAACTACACAGGCGACTCGTGCGGGATTCGAACCCACGACCTCCTGCTTACTAGTGCAGACGTCTTAACCTCTCGACCACCGAGCTTGCCCGATGACAATTGGCCGGCTAGAATCCCATATAGCAGCAGGTTCCGCGATATATATATAGGTTGGTGAAATCTTTGCGTCGGGAGATAAACAACTGATTTAATTTTGCCCTACACCGACGTGTGTATAGCACTGTATACTCAGTACACTCTATATCCCGCCCGAGTCGCCTTTGAAGTTTTTTCACAGACACTTGGAAAGCACTGAGTATACAGTGCTATACACACGTCGGTGTAGGGCAAAATTAAATCAGTTGTTTATCTCCCGACGCAAAAATTTCACCAACCTATAAGTATAAAAAGTGTTTTATAGTTTGATGAAATTCTTGCATCGGGTGATAAACAATTGATTTAATTTTGCCCTACACCGACGTGTGTATAGCACTGGTTTCAGTCTTATCTTACTGGTAGGACTTGTAGAGTTAAGACTGCCAATAACTATTCTGATCCGCAAACTCTTGATTATGGTTTACCACAAGGTTCCTGTATCGGACCTCAGGTGTTTTCTTACTACACACACCCACTCTCAGATATTATTAAGCATCATTCTGGTGTCAAATTCCATTTTTATGCTGATGACACCCAATTATATATGTGTGTTGATCCCAGGAAACCTGGTGAAACAGATCGTGCACTTTCAACTTTATCTGCTTGTGTTTCTAGCATCAAGGCATGGATGTCAAAAAATATGCTCCTCCTCAATGATGAAAAGACTGAATTTTTTGTTGCTGCCAACCATAGACTTTTGAAAACATTATCTGATGTCACCATTACAATTGGTAATACAGTTATCAAACCCTCCTCATGTGTAATAAACCTTGGTGTTATTTTTGACAGTACTATGAGTATGTCTAACCATGTATCTTCAATATGCAAAACCATTAACTTTCATTTAAGAAATCTGTCGCAAGTTCGTATCTTTATTGATGAAATCACTTGTCATCATGCAGTCCGTGCTCTGGTCACAGCACGTTTGGACTATGCAAATTCACTTCTCCAAGGATCCTCTAGCAAAGAGATCAAACGTCTTCAACGGCTTCAAAATCGTGCTGCAAAATTAATTTTCAAGGCAAAAAAGTATGACCATGTGTCCCCTCTCCTACGACAGCTTCACTGGCTTCCTGTTCAAGACCGGATTGATTTCAAAACATTGACTATTGCCTATAAATGTGTTACTGACTCTGCGCCATCCTATCTCTGTGAGCTTATTACACCATACCAACCTAACCACAGTGGACTCCGTTCAAATTCTGATTCCCGGATCTTCAAAAGCCAACTACACATTTAACTGCGGCTAACAAGGGTTTCTATACTGCTGCACCCAGCATTTGGAATGAACTACCATCTGGTATCCGTCATGCTTCTTCATTGAGTCAATTTAAAACATCTCTCAAGACTCATTTATTTTAGGCACTGTGTATTTTTAAATTGTACTTGTATCTCACTGTAAAGCGCTGTGATACCGTTTGTGTAAGAGCGCTATATAAATGCCTTCATTGTATTGTATTGTATTGTATTGTATTGTATTGTATTGTATTGTATTGTGTTGTATTGTATTGTATTGTATTGTATTGTATTGTATTGTATTGTATTGTATTGTATAGCACTGCACACTCAATGCCCTCTGAGTGAAAGGCGAATAATTTTCAGAAGAATGATTACAAGACGAATAACATTTTAGTGTTAACGATTCAACATAACATGTGGAAACGTTACATGTTGGTTGTTAAATGTGCGACTTGATTAAACTAAAGCACAGGCTTGTACTTGGACACGCAGTTTTGCCAAAAATTACCGACGCTGCGCCATCCCTTTAAAACCCTCATAATTATATACACACATTATTAGTATACTTGAAAACCATTAATGATCACAAATGGGCCTGTACATGACACTTACTTGATGATATTGGTATCAAACAGCTCATGAAATATTCATACCTGGGTGCTTTTATTATAGTACAGGTAATCACATTATATTGCAAATTAATTTCTGTCATCCTGAGACAATGGAATGAATACAAACAATCTGAAATATGTGACCATCCACGACAAAGGGGCTGTAAAGTCGAAAATTTCACATTTGGAGGTTCATATATTTTTGGAAAGAGTATATCATAAGGTTTAAAATGATACCAAACACAAGTCATTCCTACATTCCTACGCGAAATTATGGTGTATCAAAGTCATTACACTGGTTACTTACACTTTCATATAAACTTCATATAAACTTACATTTTGTACAGATTTATGAACTCATTCCCCGAAAGAAAACGTGGTTTTCATGATTTCTGAAATTGAATTTAATTCAGAAATTTTCAGAACTAAAGGAGAATATTTCAAACTTTTCATTTTCACTATTATCTCATTAACGACACAATAAAATACTCTAGAAATAAAGTATCACATGTAGTTTTTCTTATACATGTCTCTTGATTCTTAAAAAAATATATGGATACATTTTCAGACTGGCATTAAAATGATTTCCAAGTTATTCATTTCCAAATTCAATACTTACTTGTAATAGATACTTGCGTCTGGAATAGCATTTGTATATTTGCCTCTGTGAGTATTTCCAAATATGTACAATTCCTTGGCATGCCGAAGTAGTTTTTTAGCATATCTGGAATCTGAACATGAAAACGGACAGCTCATGAGACGGACGAACCAGTAGAACAACAACGTCATAAACAATCATAATTCAACTCAACATTAATTTCCACATTGCAACATACCCAATAAATTGATAAACAAACAATGTGGATGTTTGTACAACAGTAAACAATAGATTATCAAAATGGAATAAAACAAACTATATAAAACATAAGGAAATACAAGCAATGTGACGAAGCTTTAGAGCCGAGGGCAAAAGCCTTCCAATTTTTCGATTTCAAATGAACAAGTCTGAACCAACAGTAAATCAAATAGTAAATCGAATAACAGAAGGTTTAAACATCAAAACAGGGTCTTGCTTTGCATAAATTGGCCGCAAATCTAGTATGATGTTGTTTGTTCTCAAGTGCTACTTCTAAATGATAACTAATCCATATTAGGACAGCCTATGGTCTGACATCCCATTAGTCCGAAAACTGAATTATTTAGAGGGTCGGATCAATGGGTCGTAAACCAGTTAATTGAAATAATAATGAGTTCGTTTATTGGCTTCGAACTATATACAGTTTTTGTTTGTAAGAAGCCAGCCAAGGAGTGGTTTTATCTAACCTGTTTGCTTGAAGGCAATGGAAGCTGCGGCAAGAGCAGCTGCAGTCTCACACGCGACCTCTGACCCGGGTTTGTTGGCTGTGATCTTGTAGGCAGGTCGGTTAAACGTCATGTCCTCTGGGCGGCCCCAGTATGCATGGTCGGGCTCACCTTTGCCAACCTGAATCAAATTAGTCAAGTCATTAAGAAATGCCACTCCCTATATTCTTACTTGTGATAGTCATTCTGATTGGTGGAACACACATCCACGTCAGTCATCATCTACTTCACGAGACAGTGCTCCACAAAGTAATTCACTGACACTCACACACAGATCCATGTAATTTAATTATTCTTCCCATTAAATTGCACTATTCGTAATAGGGGCGTATTCAACACATGGTATCCGCAGCAAGGGTGCCATTTCAACGCCTGATGTACCCCAGCCTCAGATCTACCCCAGCCTCAAGGCTTTCGAGCAAGTTTAAATCAACCCTTGTACTACTATCTATGCAGTACTGACCTACGCAGGGAACAAAAACGCGTCAGTGCAAAATAAGTAAATGTTTCATTTCATACGACTTCGCCTCTAGAAATGGAACAGTGATTAGTGTTTACGATATCCCATTGACTTGGAGGCACTCAATATCTGTATACAATTCCTCCTTCCTATTGATCTTGCTTGTTTGAAGAAAAAAAATAGTTCAATGTTGATTATAATTGACCCATCTTTAAATTTCTGACCTGTCCATAGAATTCGTTTGTGCCCGTGTGACATTTCAGGAAGTAGTCTGTTGCCCACTTGATGCAATCAAGCATGTAGTCTAGTTCACCAGCCGCAATATAGGCATCACGGTACTCAATCAGACCCCAGGAGAGCACGGTGACTGTTGACGCCATGGGCAGGCCAAATTTCACATAGTCACCAGCTACAGCCAACAAAATTTAAATCATTAACCAACCCACTGTATGCATCAGTGATCCCAATTTAACATAAAACGTTCTTTGTGTAAAGTGGATTATAGGTAAAACTTGTAGCTTTGCATGGTGAAGAGGATAAGTAAGACTAATTTCCGTGACACCATGTGAAATTCTCAATTGAGTAGTAATTAGTTCATCCAGTTCTTTTCAGAACTAATTACTACTCAATTGAGAATTTCACATGGTGTCACCGCAATTAGTCTTACTTAAAGTGGATGATATTATCAAAGATCTTTTGAAATAATTTCTGTCTGAGGTGCTTCATTTCAATATCAACTTTATTAAAATAGATTTTGGGATTGCTCAAATAAGCATAAAATTAGAAAACAGCCGCACACAGCCGACAGACAACAAATACAAAGGACCAACAGACATGAGAACATTATTCTAGATCCTCTGTTGATGTGTACCAAAGGGTTGTTAGCAGAGAATCTCTTGGATATTTCGTTGGACTTACCATCGAACCATCCACCCGTTAAATCTTCACCGTTTTGGCCTTTATCATCCATGGTACTATCAGATCTCCACGGGACACGGTTTGTACTTGGCAGTTTGCCAGAACGCTGTGCCTCATAGAACAAGATGGACTTGTGTATCACTTTAGAGTAGTCATATGGGGCTGAAAATCAAGATAAATGTGTGTAACACAATTTTAGAACGTCAGCAGGCAGATTAAAATGCTATTGGTGCGTGGTTTGTTGGCATTATCCATGTCCGTTTGCATTAGTCTTGTGTCAATTATAATGTTCGACAGCTGTGCCTCGCTAAATTATTCCGTCTTTTGAGAAATCGTGTCATATGTTACAAATTTGAATATACAAATCTTCATTGTTATAAAGTATGCATGCATTAACCGACATTTTATTAATGGTGTACAATCCCGTTAACAGAATAAGTTCACACATACCTGTACCTGTACCTGGTGCTGGCGGTGCTTTCGCGGTTGTGGTTGTCACAACACCAGGTGGTGTTGTCGTGGTGGTTACATCATCAGGTGGGGCCGGTTCGTTGTTTCCAGAGCAGCTTCCGCAGTCTTCCTGTCCGCTCAGGTAGAGGGTGGAGGTAGGCATGGGCTCCTCGAACTGTCCAAGAAAATCCAGCTGCAGTGTGGATCCAGGGCTGAGGTTTCCGTTCCATTCTTTGTTCTTCAGGGTGTACCGGGAAGAGTCGCTGTTGATGTTCTTAATCTCCGCATCCCAAAGCTATGAAATCAAATTGTCGTCAAGTGATAAAAGACGAATAAGGACAAAAGAAGGCATATAGGTGTAATTATTTGTCTGCTTGTTGTCTACCGTCCAGTTAAAGATATCGCCCGTGTTTGGATAGGCCGCTGACCCACAAAATAGAATTTACAAAGCGAACGAATTGTGAAAGATTATTATCTTTCGTTGTTCAATGGAAGAAAAAAATATGAAATTTTAGAATGTCGGAAACTGTAGATGACAGCGATATTACAAAAGCATTTGATTGAGATTGACAGCCACGCTGGCCAGCGCCAATTGACAGCCACGCACTGAACCCGTTATATAGAATAATTTGTGTGGTCACGTGCAAGGTGAGATAAAACAGTGAGCCAGCATTTTATTAATTTGAGTTTTTATTTTACTGGTACTAATTCTTGACGGATTTATTTCGTTCAATGTCTCAAATGAAAGCTTATAACTTCCTTACCCCCATCGAAAAATAACAATTCAACATTTAAATGTTTTACCGTCAAATCGTCCCAAACACGCGATGTATCTTTAATTACTTAAAGTTATATCATTGAAGAAGGTACGCTACTTTCTACGTAATAATGACACACTGTATTAATGCTCAATCTTTCAGAGGGTTGCTGAATTAATTATCTTGGTTCAAAGAGAGTAAACACAATCGTAAAAACTGTTTGCACAAATTAAACAAAATTTAAACTAAATAAATTTTAAAAAAAACATAAACAATGCTATGCATTCTTTTTCTTTCTCCGTTGATGATGAGGGCGTGCTCTTACCCAAGCCATTAGCTGCGACACTACTCCCATGTCATTACGATTCAGTTACGATGAGTTTATATTTACTTCCTTGTGTTTGACGTTTATATCTATACAGTATGTGAGTGTTTACTTTGTTCTGCTTTTCAGTGCACATGTTTATGTTCTGGTACTTAGACATGTGTTGCTTATGTAATTTTTTGTTTTGTTTTTTGTTGTTGTAAATAAGTCCAAAGACTTACATGAGCTATCAATTTTTTTTACAAATATTCAATTATTTTATGTTTTTTTAATGTTTCATTTATTTCTTTTCAAAAATTTCGGTGAAATGAACAGTAACAATAAATAATTGTGACTGACGAGAAAACCTTTTTTTACAATAAGCACAAACCTGAGGGTTGGTCACCGGCTTTGAGAACTGAATGACTAGATTCCATCCTCCGGACACTGCACTGGTGATAGGGATGGAGAATTTAACGTTGAAGTTGTTCGTCCATTGGCTGTTGACTATGGTCTTGCTTCCACACGTGTAGCAGGATGCAGAGATCAGCGAAGGACAGGCTACCAGGAGCCCTAACCATGCAAGAATGTGCGCACGATGCATCATCATATTTCTGTAAAAATTAAACATTTGTCCATCATTAGCTATTAAGCCAAATATAATATGCCTATGTTGTCGATATCATAATCAAAGAAAATATTGCACTGTCTCATCATTTGCTTATAGTTAAGTAGTTTAAGTAGTATGGTGTCGAGCGGTTTAGTGCATCGAATTTGTGTTCTAATGGCTGAGTCGTCAGAATGGGGGTTCGAATCCCAACTGCGACCGTGGTACTTGTGTCCTTGAGCAAGACACTTTACCATAATTGCTTCTCTCCACCCAGGGGTAAATGGGTACCTGTGAGGGCAGAGTTGGCTGTTGTGTCTAATTAGCGCATATGCGCCGAAATGGCAGCAATTGAGCTGTATACTCCCCAGGGAGCTGAGATGGTTTCAGGAATGATTTATGCGCCTGATGAGCAGGGGGTAATAATGTAATGCGCATTGAGCACCAGTTTGGTGGATAGATGCGATATATAAGTGCACATTATTATTATTATTATTATAATTTAAAACAAACCATTCAATTTCTGGTCGTAATGCTGCTCTAAGGTGGCCCAGAGCAAGGGCGAGTCTACACCTACAAGAAGTGTTGTAATCCATACTACAAGCAATTGGGCAACTTGAGTGGTCCACGTCAATAATATGCGAGCGTTTAAACCACAATGCTACCGAGCAACTTGTGAGCTTTTATTTTAGAAGTATCTTGTTTATACAACAGCTTAAGGGAAGGTGACCATATTTTTAAACATTCATTTGCAACCATGTCAACTATCCTAATAATTTGTTTTTGTCTGAAGTACTTACATTTTTAGAGAAAATAAGAATAGCTATTTTCAATTTACACAAAGTTGCTAATAACTGACAGGAAGTTGTTAACATAATGTTAACCTTCTTCATCTACATCTCGCACTATTGTACTAATTGTCCTAGTCACTGATAGCTCAGTGGCTAGAGCGGCTTACTTTGAAGCGAGTGGTCCAAACTTCAAATCCCACCAGAGTCAAGAATGAAGTTTTTAACCCAATTGATATCTTGATATTCTTTAATACCATAACACATTTAAATAATTGCAGTCTAAACTACCAAAGTCCTCGTAGCTCGATTCGATAGTGCGCTGGTACTGTCCCATCAGACCACCGGGGTCTGGGCTCAATTACCGTTCGCGTCTGTGTCCAATTTAGGAACTTGGCTTTTCGCTGGAACCGGCTCCGGTAATGCTTGGCGCTGCACTCTTGGCTACCCCGGGTAACAAGAAAACAAGAAAATCTCTCCCAACAAAGTTCCTCTGGTCACTACCTATTACCCCAGATTACCCAGACTTTCATCTATCATAAATGATAACATGGCTATTTTACACTCTAACATGTTACGCTAAGCCATCCCTGAGCCCCCTTTGATTGCTTTCCATCGCCCCCGCAACCTCGGCAATATATTGGTTTGGGCTAGGCTTCCTAGCACCAACAGGGCCCTTAACCTTACTGATCATGAGTCACAGGGGTGCTCTAATTGTATCCGCTCGAGATGCAAAACCTGTATATGTAATCTCATATGAAAGATGTGGTATACAATATGTAAGAGACAAATCCAAATTGTGTCTACGGTTTGCCAATCATGTCTCCTCTGTGAAAACCTGAAACCCTACCCTGTATAAATCCACTTCAACAGCCTGCACTGGCGATGACACACATCGCAAACTTGGGAATACATCAACTCCACACACTTCAACCCTATGGTATTAACATTAACAGGTATTAAATAACCCAGCTATTTTTTACCTATATCATTTCTATTTATAAATACTGAATTTCATCCACTGCTTGATATCTGTATTTTTTCCCTTTATGTTACCTTATCTTGTATGTCATTATTTCTTTCCCACCTGTTTTCTATTGCCAATTTGTTTGGTGTTGACCACTTGTTGTTGTCATATCCCTTTGTGTGATATTCTATTGATTTAATTTTGCCCGACACCGACGTGTGTATAGCACTGTATACTCAGTGCTTTCCGAGTGTCTGTGGGGGAAAAAAACTTCACATGCGACTCGGGCGGGATTCGAACCCACGCCCTCCTGCTTACTAGTGCAAACGTCTTAACTTCTCAACCACCGAGCTTGCCCAATGACGACTGGCTGGCTAGAATCCTATATAGCAGCGGGTGCCGTGATATTTATATATTTATATTTATTTATATCCCGCCCGAGTCGCCTGTGAAGTTTTCCCCCCACACACTCGGAAAGCACTGAGTATACAGTGTTATACACACGTCAGTGTAGGGCAAAATTAAATCACAGTTGTCTATCACCCGACCCAAGAATTTCATCAAACTATAGATATTCTATTCATACCCTAGCTTTACCACAAGTTGCTGCATCTACCAGGCAGACCATCCTGTTGTGTGGCCCACTAGGCCCTAATCCTTCCTTTGTTCTCTTCCCACACTCTTACTGGCTTTGCTGGAACTTCAAGAACTTCTCTAATAACCGTCAGTGACACCGACCATTTTGCTATATTGCTGGGGCGCCTCAGGCATACGGTACATAGCGTACGCACGTGCGTACCCGGTTACTTCTTCTACAACTGTACTTAACAATGTTTGCACATGTGTAAATTGCCTTCCTGATGTCGTTCTTGCAAATTCATGCCATTAGTAAACAACCAAGTATTATCCAAAAATATCGGCGCAGTTGCACGTGTAATTACAAGAGGGCCATTTGGTTTCCTCCAGTGGATCCAGACAAAAGGAGTTCGGACAAAATTACTTTTTATAATATTTTACCTTGGCTTGTGAAATTAAAATTTACGTTGTATATTGTACTTATGACATAACCTTTCTAAAAGTGGGGGGAAATGTGCTGGGAGCTCTTCCTTAATTAATGAAGCGAAAGAAAATATGTGACCCGCTCTGGCAAATGTCGTCAATCTATACATATCATGGTACCCGCTGGATTCGAACCGGCCTATCGTAATCGGGCAGACTTGGTGGTTAATGCTAGGTTCCCACTGTCGTGCGATCCGTTACGAACGCCACGATTGGCCATTCGTAGCTGATCGTGGAATTTTTGTTTCCTTTTCTGAAATTTCACGTTTGGATGCGAGTTGATGCGAGTCGATACGTTCTGGTACGATTTGGTGCGCTTGGATGCGATATAGGCACGATTGGTCAATTTCAGATGACACGATCTGTCACGATCTGGTCTCCCGTTCAGATACGATCAGATACGTTCCAATAGGATTGTCCCGATTGAGTCCACGATTGTGTCCCGATCTGACACGATCATCACGATCGGGGTCCCCGATTTTGGACGATCTGATACGTGCAGATACGTTTGGATACGTTCCGATACGATCATCACGAACCGATGCGCTCTTTGCGATCGGATACGATTGTGGTGGCGATGTCTTTCACGATCGGGATGGAGAGTGATCACGATTTGAGCCACGATTGAACCCCGACGGGTACATATACAGCCCGACTGACCATGGACTTCATTGTTTCTTGAACTTCTACAGAGTGAAGACTACAACCCACAATCATTGACCAAACAAATGTGCTCTCTTCAGTGTAGATCGATGAATGAAGCTCAATCAATCTTGTCCGGTATATATATGGTCGCGAGAACTCGTAACAGATCGTGAGCGCCCGTGAAAGCGTTACTAATCGTATCTACTCGCATCTACTCGCATCTACTCGTATCAACTCGTATCAAATCGTGAGTCAATCATGTCCGGTCGTGAGCGATGGTACCCGACAGAGCGTAACAGATCGTGACAGATCGTGGGAGATCGCAGCGCATCTCAACAGAGCGTGGTGTTTGTCTTGTCCAAGATTGATCCCGATCACCACGATTTCGAAGCACTATTAGACGCGATCTGTCGCGCTTTGTTACGATCCAATACGATCTCATGCGATGATCACGATTAAAAATTAATCGTGTTGATCGTAGAAAATTTTTGAACCGTCCAAACATGTTCTACGATCAACACGATTGCCACGACTGACCTCAAGATCTGATAAGATCTGATAGGATCACCACGATTACTCCACGATTAAGACCACGATTTCAATCGTGGCGCGAATCGTGATAGTGGGAACGGGGCATGAGAGGTAAGACGTCTGCATGCACAATTAGTAAGCAGAAACTCAAATCCCAGCCGAGTCGCTTGTGGGTTTTCACAAACACTTGGAAAGCACTGAGTAGGCCTATACAGTGCTTCATACAAGGACACAAATCAAATCGATTGTTTATCACCCAACGCAAGAATATCATCAAGTTCTCTCATGGTTCTCTATATTATACGGGGGTGCGGTGGCGTTAGTGTTCAATAGACTGTGTAAGTCTCGCGATGATAAGGTCACCATTGACTTCCGGGCACCTCTGAGCCATCAGCTATGGGAGGTTAACGCGTGTATAACTTTGTATGATTGTTATTTTTGTCACATCACCTTTTTTCCACCCCAAAAACATATTGATGGAATGATTACATTTAAAACTTACAATGTAATAAATAAAATATTTAAAAAGCTTGGAAACGTTCGAGAAAATGAAGAAATAATGCTTTGACCTCCAACGTCCGGTTCGGAGTGTCAAATTGCAATTTAGGGCCGACTGTGTTACGCACACCGTGTTCGAATGCACGGACAAACCGAAGTTAGGTAATATTTTAAATCGGGATAAGTGCTTCGTTACGTAGCGTGAAAACAGACCCTGTATCGTATGGATTTTGTGTGACATTGCATCCTTTGCGAGTGCTTGATCGATCTTACTCCCACCACCGGCAGCATCGGAAGGGGAAAATATCGCACGTCCTATTATTTTTTTTCGCGATCATGCCAATGATAATTTTGAGATCAGAGGCACAAAAAAACCGAAGAACCCTGCAACAATTAACTGCGTTTTCACTTTTTCTTGCCAATTTCGATCCGTCCTTTACATAATTTAACCAATATTGCAATGAAAGGGCCATGGTGATGACAACACTCATTCACGGACAATAACAGAACGAAACTTTATACGCACGACCTGCGGTTTTCGCTAGGTTTGGGTACCGTACTACGACTAAATCTAGCAGCTTGCTCGAGTTTGCATGCGTGTACGTCAAGGATCACGACGATCGCCTTTTGTTGCATGGGTTTTAAGGTTTCAAACGTGAAAGCGGAAATCAAGGTCGGTTTAAAAAAAAAATTATTTGACCAAGATTTGCGAAATTGTTTACAATTTACAAATTGTAAACCAAGCTTTTATTAAGTCAAACTATATTCAATTGGATAAAATTTATTAAAACAGCACAATAAAGTTATTTTCATAAAAAAATGCACACAATACACGTTGTAAATGCTATGCGAGGTGCCCGGAAGTCAAGATTCTCGCGAAAACTCGTACGTTCTCGAGGTCAACTTACACAGTCTATTGTGACCAAGATTGTAGGTTTTTCAGGTTTTAAGTGTACAACCCTTTTTCTAATGAATATCATGGTTTTACTAAGGTCTATTCTACTTCATATAGCTTCGTAGTGTTTTGGTTTAATAGTTATCGTTTTCTTACTACATTTTATTTTGTAATGTGCCTTAGAGTACCATATGTATGTTGTTGAGTTTTGGTGCTTTAGTGTCTTTTCATTATTATATCAGTTACGGTGCATCACATACGTTTTAAAAGATGATATTTTGACTATTTACTTTCGGGATGAAAGTATAGAAAGAGAATGTTCGAAAACAAATCTTACCTTGTTTTTCGTTGACTTCACCTTGCTCGGAACAATACCATAATGAACATGGGTGTAAATCTTGCTTCTTTATATATTCTAAAAAAATATAGGTCGAGGATAATGTGCTAGAATGTTGAGTACAACAGTGACCTAAATAACACGGGCGTATATAGGTTGAGAACAAACGATTAATGATCTCGAAAAGATTGAGGTGTTGGTTTGGTTGTTTTTCAGTATTTATTGATAGAATAAATATTGTCTCATTGTTATAGACAACCATTTATAGAAATGATCCTTTGTGTGAAGTATGACTGGTGTTGTTCGGTCTGTATCCTGTTCTTAAGTCGATACGTAATACACCTTGTTAGGACGCGCATTATTGCGGCTGCTTCCGGTTCCAAAGCGGGCATCGCGTCATTTGTAATTTAACATAAATTCCTTCAAAAGCGATTCTTGGGGCAGAAGTTGACTTTGTTAATATGATTGTTTGTGTCTTTACAACACATATGTTTAATGCCAAGCTTTCTAATTTCTAAAAGTGTGGGCAATGTATCCAATGGGCTTGTGATGATCGTTAGAGCCATCACGTGCGAAGTAGGAGTACGTGGTTTATGTTGGAATTACTTCACACTTACTAACACTAACAGGATATAGACCGACGGCCTGTATATCATTTCTAACGGCACAGATTGACCAACAATGGTACACTATAAATACCTGACAACTGTTGCTATCCGTCATTTTTCTATGTGGTACATGGTCTTATCTTATCCACTTTTTGTGTTAACAAAATCATACTTTGCCAGTTTACCGCGAAAACCCTTATCTTCGTGGTAAAATGCTGCAATTGCAGTATTTGTTCATCAAACACTATGCTACCATATTGAGTTTGGAGAAAGCCATTTTGTTCTTTCATCATCGCCAGGCTAGCAAAGTTTAGAATTCGCCTTATTCACGATAAATTCGAAAGTGCAGCTGAATGCACCAGCAAGAAGACCCACTGTAATAGTCAAGCAGACACAATTAGTCAGGTTACTATAATGAACATGTACAGGAACACAACCTTTTGTATTCAGGGAACAAGACCTAACATAGCTAACTTATGATTAAGATGAAAACAACCTGACTGTATGTACGGCTTAGTCTTGAGTATAGACGTTTTGTGCAATGTGTTCATATCGCACTATACCCGAGATTTACCATAAACATTGGTACAAGACTAGTACAAGGATAAATGGGCAGGGACTATTGTCAAATCTAGGTTGGTGTCAACTGTCAAACGTGTGAGCAACAATGTGAGAAACAGATTAATGACAGACTTGAAATTTGTTTAGCCCCAAATAATACTAATAGGTCGTGATTTTATTGTGTTCGAGTGTGCAATTTTTGTTTTTAACAGCTATTTATAGACATCCTAATCCTGTTTACGATATTTGGCAATAATGGAGCAAGGTCACTTGGGAATTGGCAAATGGGGCAAAGACTAAAGACGTGGTAGTGTGCAACTTCATAATGAAACATTGGCCATTTATTTACCAGCAGACACACACTTTAAATTCATGAAATCTGGACCCAGAAAGAAAGAAAATAATCTCTAACTATAGTTCAATCACGTAAGCGCGTTCATATTTCACAATATTGCTGTACTTGATAACATCATAAACTGTGCTAAACATTTTAAGATACTAACTTCTGACTGACAACATTCTCAGATACTCTACCAGAAATTTCAACAGATAAATAGGCCTACTAGATATACAGTTATTTACAAAAGTTCCAAAGCGCTTTTGCGCATTTTGCTGCCATTCCAGAAATACCGTTCTCCACTATAGGCTAAGCGTGTCCTGGGTTATTTTACGTGCAGTGACGTAAATCCGTGTTGAAAAATGTAGGAGATGATATTGAAATGTGTGTGCATAGCGTACAACGAAGTACTACAGCGTACAACCAATCAGAATCCCACGGCTATCATAAAGATCACACCCAAACAGACAAAGAACCAAAAACAATAAATATTTAAACAAACCAAATTTTCCCCTTTCTTGCTTATTTTCCAACAAGAAAGAGTCAATCACTGAGACAGTGGACGGAACAATCTGATTAGTCGGAAAGCCTTCATAACATGAATATTCAAACTAAACTTCTACATGCAGTTGGAGGAGATGTACCGGTACTCAACGATTCCATTTAAACTGTAGGTAGGACGTTTTTGTAGAGAAGGAATTATGTATTTTATTTTGTGCTTTTTTACAACTCTAAGATCTCATTAAATTTACCTACACATTTCAAATACTATTTACGTACCAAGCACTATACAAATTTAATATCGAATGAATATTACAGAAAGAATTTTAAGTGATTGTAACCTGTTAGTAATAGACGCGGCCTACAAGGTTTTTGTGGCTTCCTGATTGGCCATCTCTCTAGCATCCGTATTATTATGTAAATTTTAGCTATGAAACATGAATATCCCACAAACACAACAGGGTCAAGTCTGAGATCGCGAGTTAGGGCTGTGATAGCCAGTAGGGGTAAACGGCGTTTTGCGTGGCTGATGCAGACAAAAAATAACCGCGATTTCAGACTTGAAATCAAGTCTAGGAGCCGACATGTACAACACCTGTCTACAGCGGCGGCACCAGACCTGTTAAATTGAGGGGGGGGGGGGGGCAAGAGGGGGGAAGCTTAAATTTAAGGGGGGGAAGCTTAAATTTAAGGGGAAGAAGCTTAAATTTAAGGGGACGGGCAAACATTAATCAATCTTTAATGTAATTTTGTACTGATGAAAAAGCATTGACTTACCATCGGGGAAAAATTGTGGGGGGGGGGGAAGAAAGTAACCGGGGCGGGCTTTGCCCCTCCCCGTAGCGCCGCCTCTGCCTGTCTATAAAGGTGACAGTTAATAAGTACAGTCCTATGTTCTTTTATTAAGTAACTCATGTTTAATTGATACCGGTACCGAACATACGCTGTGAACTGTTTTGTCTGACTTTCTGTACATGTGTATGTGTTGCAAGTTTAAAATGGATCATGGCCGCGATGAATTTCCCACATAAACTGAATGCAAAACTTGCATTTGGACTTTAAACGGCAATTAAATGAAATGAAATTTTCACATGATTGTTTATGTACATCTCTCTTGGTTCTTATAAAGTATGGATGCATTTACGAATGATGTGCAATTTCCAAAATGGCTGTTATATATATATATATGCCTAAATAATAATAATAATGTAATAATGTGTGGACTTATATAGCGCACGTATCCACCAACTAAGTGGTGCTCAAGGCGCATTATATTATTACCCCTGCTCATAAGGCTCATAAGGCTCATAAATCATTCCTGAAACCATCTCAGCTCCCTGGGGAGTATACAGCTCAATTGCTAATAATAATAATAATAATAATGTGTGGATTTATATAGCGCACGTATCCACCAACTAAGTGGTGCCTCAGGCGCTATTATATTATCCCTGCTCATAAGGCTCATAAGGCTCATAAATCATTCCTGAAACCATCTCAGCTCCCTGGGGAGTATACAGCTCAATTGCTGCCATTTCTAGCGCATATAGAGCAAACCAACTCTGCCTTCACAGGTACCCATTTAACCCCTGGGTGGAGAGAAGCAATTATGATTAAGTGTCTTGCTCAAGGACACAAGAGTCACGGCCGTGATTCGAACCCACATTCTGTTGCTAACACCAGAACTTGAATCCGGTAAGCTAGACCGCTCGGCCACGACGCTGCTGCCATTACAGCGCAGGGCTAATCAACCAACTCTGCCCTCACAGGTACCCATTTAACCCCTGGGTGGAGAGAAGCAATTATGGTTAAGTGTCTTGCTCAAGGACACAAGTGTCACGGCCGGGATGCATCCATATCTTATAAGAATCTTGGAAGAAAATATCAACCTATGAAAGTTTCAGCTTGTTAAATTTCATATTTGTTGTTAACGGCATAATAGTGTCAATGTAATCAGATTTTCGTATTTATTCCAACGTGGAAGTTTCATATAAGTATAATGTGAATCCTTCGAGAATACCAGTCGTGTATAGTGACCCGAACATGGAAGTTGGAAATCATTGGTTAGGTTGGCAAAACGGCTCCAATGATAATGCTTACTCTCTTTAAATCAAGATATAAATTTCGTTAATTCGAGAAAACTAGTGAACATAGTGAAAAGTATTTGCCTTTGTGAAAAAAAAAAGTAAAAATAGTGAAAAATGAATTCATATAATTATACCCAATGTGAAATTTAGGAAAGAGTACTAGTAGTATATGTAAATGGGGCTCCTGGGCCATGTAGTAATTTTATGTTAAAAATGATTTTTAAAAGATAAAAGGGTACTTGGTTGAGATGAGAGATCTGTGTCAAGTACCCTTTTATGGGCGTGTTTTTGGTATTTAAATAAAGGTGGTGTGTGAGTGTGTGTATATATTTAGGAGGTCTTGGGTAGTAGTAGGGGATATAAAAGGTCCTAAAAGTGATTTTTTAAAAAACCCACGAAAAAAAAAATCGTCCAAAAAAAATTTGCAAAAAAAATTGATAAATTAAAAAATAATTAAAAATATTATGTATATATACACACACTCACACACCACCCTTTTTTAATACCAAAAACACGCCCATAAAAGGGTACTTGACACAGATCTCTCATCTCAACCAAGTACCCTTTTATCTTTTAAAAATCATTTTTAACATAAAATTACTACATGGCCCAGGAGCCCCATTTACATATACTATTGTACTCTTTCTTAAATTAAAACTGACAATTAATTTCATGTTTTCTTAAATAAACGAACAGCACTTCAGACAAAATCTTTATAGGGACCATTTAGAGAAGATGGTACTCATTGGCTTAAAGGGGGACAAAGGTAGGATGGTGCCACCTCCTTTTTATTGCCGAGCATGAAAATTTACCATACTCAGTGTGCCCCCTCTTTTCGAGACCTTGGATCCGCCCCCATTTGAATGTAAACGTGTGCATATATGAATGTGACGTTTTGTGTTCCTAGTAGAAAACCAACACGTCAGATTCGTATCTGCATGCTTTTATATTCCATTTTCCACGGTCCCTTTTAATTCATTGGGGAGATTCATATCATCATAATTAGCTTTACTCCAAGCATAGAGCTAGCTCTATGCTCCAAGTAGGTTTTAGGACAAAAACGACCATTTGGCTATTTATTGACCAATTCTATACCTTACCTAAAAAAAACACCTGTTCGTTTCAGTATGCTGTCCTGGGAAGAAATTGCAATCCACCCCCCCCCCCTCCGCAAAAAAAAAGATTGGTAACACCATCTGCGTAAAAGAAAAGCGATTGACCTACATAACAACAACAGCAATGGAACTGGCGTAATCCTAGCGTTTAATCCGTGTCGCTTGATTGACATCCTATGTACAACGTGTCCGAATGTATCATAAATAGCCCAACACATTTGGACATTTATTGTATACAATGGTATGTTATTTGGTCCAAATAGATGTATTGTTAGCTTTGTAAAATTTGATGTTTTCGGCATTTTATCCGTTTTAGTACAAGTTAATAACAAAATAATTTAGGACCAGTGAGGCGCATCGTGTAACCTTTTCTCACGTGTCATTGCGACTATTATTTAAAAATCATTATTGTAAGATTTAACATTCAAGAAAATTGTCGGTAAATAGGCTTCGTCGAGAACTTTAGGCCAACCAGTGAAATACGTGATACATGTATACGCGGCCAAATATTGGAATAGACCAAATTTACCATACACATGTATGGTGGCTAAGAGAGGCCTCACAAACCGGGCAAACGTTCATACCCCTATGTGAAAAGGTCGTTTAAAACACAGTATGACAAAATTCCAATAGATCCTACACACCCACAAGGATAAACCGGATCCCGGAGCAACAGAGCGGGAGTCTACCGGATCCCCTGTAAGTGTGGTAAGGTGTACATCGGCGAAACAGGACGGAATCTCCCCATAAGACTTAAAGAACACCGAGCGCACGGCCGCAGAGGAGATTTCGAAAAGTCAGCCATCGTCAAGCGCTCGCACATCAAGGACCACCAAATCGACTGGCAGGCAGCCCAACTCATACCCATCGACACATGGCACCCCAGACGCATCAGGGAGGCCATCGAGATCGTCAAGCACGACACTATGCCACAGGACATCGGCTTCTACATCAGCGACATTTGGCGACCACTATACGACGGACTGAAGGATCTTCTATATCCAAAGTCCATAACCCACCCCAGACTGAGGGATCTCCTATATCGTAAGTCAACCACCCTCCCTCCCCACGTGCTTGTCTTCAACTGATTCGGTTCAGTGAGCACACACTCCTTCCCCCAACTCCTAGGATCCACAGTTCCCGCCTGCACACCTCAACGAACTAATCCTCCAGCATCCTGTCATTGCGTAATCGTCCAGCAGCCTACTTAAGCAGCAGCATTTCCCAGAGTCCGGCATTCTCCTGAGGACGATCAGAGCATACTGATCGGAGTTGTACCTCCAGTTCTTGTCAGAACTAATTACTACTCAATTGAGAATTTCACACGGTGTTATCGCAATTAGTCTTACTTAATAATATTATTATTATTATTTCGCGTTAGCACAGCGAGAAAAGAAAGATCTTGTTTTCCTTTCTGCCGGTTACACCTCGAGTCAAGCTACGTCCCGTAGCCTTAGATCTCGAGTGTCTTTCGCAGAATCCTTGCTGTCCCTAAGAGTGCCGCCTTCTGTAGTAATTCTACTCTAACAGATGTTCCTATCTCCTTGAGATGTTTCTCCAACGCCTTCGGGATTGTACCCAGTGCTCCCACTACCACAGGAATAACCTTCACCTTGACTTGCCACAGCTTGCGGAGTTCTCTCGCTAAATCCTGATATTTCTGTACCTTCTCATTCTCCTTCGATGCTACTCTACTATCACCCAGCACATCTATATCAATAAAATGACACGTACAACTTCTCATACTTGTCGAAGACAAAAACATCCGGCCTTCTATGTTCTATAACATGATCTGCCTGGATGTTGATGTTATTAATATTAATATTTTTACTGGTGTACTGTCGTCTTATGGAAATAGGAACTCGTTTGTTTTTCATCGACGTGATATTGGTCGTGATTATACCTTCCAAGACATAAATCACAAAATTCATTGGTCTATTATTCTGGTAACATTTTTCTGTACTCGTACTCCTGAAAAAGTACTCGACTACAGATACACAGTTGAAGTATATGTATTCTCTATCTGGTAATCGAATACATTTTGGCTGTACTCGTAAAAAGTACTCCTACGAAATAGGCTTCGTCGAGTACTTTAGGCCAACTACGTGATACAAATACGTGATACATGTATACGCGGCCAAATATTGGAATAGACCAAATTTACCATACACATAGTATGGTGGCTAAGAGGGGCCTCACAAATCGGGCAAACGTTCATAACCCTATAAAAACAGGTCGTTTAAAACACAGTATGGCAAAATTCCAATCGATCCAGCAATTTTGGCTGCAATTGGACATCGTTTAATAGGAAAAAAACCGGAGGAAAATTAAAAATGCCAACGCGCGGGTCTGAGGCGACTGTGCGCGGAGACCACAAACCTGAGACTTTTTGGCCTAATTCCTTCCCCTCCTTAAGATAAATTATTTTTTTCTCTAAGATGAAGGCACTTCAGATTAATACCTGTACAACTAAACCAAGTAAGATTTAAGATAATATTTTCTCCATTTTAATAATCTGGTACTTACCAATATTGAAAAGTCAGTAACAAGGGGTGGGACATTTATAGGCTGTAAGTTACAACTTAATTACACGGAGGAAATATTTTCATTTTCAGTCAGGACGTTAGGACTTGAATATTTGACTTTTATTTCAGAGAAAATAAGAGGCTTTCATTCGCGTTCGTTTTCCCCCAACATGACGTCATCGGAACTGCCTGTGTGGTGAACAATGTGCTTCGTAACGCCGACTAAGCAAATTATTTTGGTCAGTTCCTTTCTCTGTGGTTTGGTCAGGCGGAGGTTGAGGAAATTTATCCATGGTCTACCGATGCATCGGTTTGATTTATATCATAGGTTTTCCGGGCAAATTTCAAACCTTTTTCATTCAATGTAAATCCTGACTCATTCATTTTGATTTGAAAATTAATGTTCCTGTACATCATCATAATTTCCAATCAGCAAAAATATACATTCAAATTCATAAGTTGAGAATTATATCGTCATTTAACCCAACTCATCTCCAAAATAGGTACGTTCTATTTGGAAGTGTAGCGAAGTCCATTCAATTTCATCCAGACCAGTCGCAAGTGGAGTGTCGTGGCCGAGCGGTCTAGCTTACCGAACTCAAGTTCTGGTGTTAGCAGCAGAATGTGGGTTCGAAACCCGGCCGTGACACTTGTGTCCTTGAGCAAGACACTTAACCATAATTGCTTCTCTCCACCCAGACATGGGCGTCAACAGGTGGGGGACGGGGTAGACATGTCCCCCCCCCCCCACTTTTGAAAGTGGGGGGGATATCATATCGTTTGTTTCCCCCACTTTTCAGAACAATAATTTAAAAAAATGGCAGGCATATGTTCGATTTTTTGTATCAATTGCTGACTCAAATAGAATCAAACTCGATATTAGTGAAAACAGCCATTTTTCGACTCATCAAATGTAGAGCTTCAGTTTTGGTGAAAGACAACATTCATCAGTTTAACATTGAGATGACTCAGATGAGCATGTGAAATACTAACACAAATGTTGGGACAGGCAAAAAGTAGATATAATCTGAATTATTCGTGGAATTATAATAGAACTAGGACCTTTAATTCAGGAGCGGATGATCGCGGATCCAGGGGGTCAGTTTTTTGTAGCATGATTAGTTTGAACAAATAGTATAAATTTCAATATTTTTTTCTTCAAGAAATATACAATTATTTAACAAAATATAGCACCATTTAGCACCTAAGCACCCTTAATTATGCAAACAATCTCTAAGGGCAAGGGGACACCCCCTCCCCTTAGATAACTCCCCAGGACACAGATCACTAATTGGGGCTCATGTCCCCCCCACTTTTCATAAGCTGTTGACGCCCATGCACCCAGAGGTTAAATGGGTACCTGTGAGGGCAGAGTTGGTTGATCAGCCCTATATGCGCTGTAATGGCAGCAATTGAGCTGTATACTCCCCAGGGAGCTGATATGGTTTCAGGAATGATTTATGAGCCTTATGAGCAGGGGTAATAATATAATGCGCCTTGAGCACCACTCAGTTGGTGGATACATGCGCTATATAAGTCCACACATTATTATTATTATTAAGCGGTTCATCAGGAATTCAGTGTCATTCATTTGTCACATTTTTCTTTCAATTCTCAGGGCCGGATATGAAATTTTTAGACAGATTCCTTTCCTGTCTCATTTGTGTTGCGCGTCAGGCGACTGCAAGCTCAAGAAAGCACCCTTATCTAGGCATTAAAAGAGACACTAAAATGAACCATAGCTCCAACAACGGCCATTCTGGTATCGCTGGTTTATTCTTGTTTATGTCTCATAAAAAGTACAAAAAATAGCGAAATGCTGAGTATATATAATAACTTATTAAGATATGTTTAAGGCACAACATGAGATGCTATATAATAATTTGTAAATAATAATATACTGACCCCATTCGTTTAGTTTCCGAACCTACAATGGAGGAACCATGAGGGGTTTTATCTGATGTAGTAACGGTGGACATAACAGGGCCCGTTTATTGTGTGTACCGGTACCTCATTCAACGCAATTTTCTGCACTGCAGTTGCCTTCATGTTAATCAATTTCTTCAAGCTAACTTATTTACAAATATATTAACAGCTTATTTCTAACAACTTTACTTTGGGATTTCAATTCAGTATAGCAGTACTTTTTATAGTAACTTTCACTGACTTTAGAAATTGAGTTGCTAATTGGAGGGACATTATAAGTACATGTACTTGTGGAATCTATTCAATTAACCCTCCTATAGGTTTAACAATCAAAGACACTCAAAATTTGTATGTCACTCCCAACCCATTGACTTTGTGCAGTGCACTCAAATAAATGCAAGGACATGTGGCTTTGGTAGGAGGTCAAACCAAAACCACTCGACTGTAACTTATGCAGTACATACACAGCTCTGTGTGACTCTGCATGTAACTTGTAAGACATACACAAGTGTGTTTGACTTTGCCACTATCTCCAGCACTCTTATACACATGTGTGAACAATTGGCAATGCAACCAAAAATACTCAAGTGACTGTCTGTGGGTGCGGTGCTTACTGGGCCAAATTTCAGCCTGGGCACAGGAAGGTTAATGATCAGTTCTTTTGGAGCTGTTTTTGGTGCTTCATTCAAAAATTACAATTTAAAGAAAATCAAGCAACCTCTTCTTAAATAATCTAAATAATGGCATTTTTATAAGAACAAATTAATTCTCATTTCAATTTGGAAGTAGGCATAATCAGTCTGTCAATGGAATGTTAACCTTTGAGAATTTTAAAATCATTTCAACAATTATGTAATAATTACGAATGAAAATCATTTCCAGTTTTTAACGTTTTTTAATTAATTCGATATGTTAAGGCACTGATGCTTACTAGTCGCGTCGCATTGACATTTATACACAAATGTAACTTTGGTAACATTTCCAATCAAATTCGACATTTTAATTTACAGTACTGGTTTCATCAATATGGAATATAACTGAGTATTAATTATTTGAGAGCAAAAGATTGTCTAAACTGGTTAGTACAAGATAACTTGAACATTCGGATTATTTTAGTAGTACACATTATAATCTATACGTGACTGCGCCTATCAACATGTTCTACAGGGCAAATCTTGCAAGAGAGTGGTCAACTTTCTTTTCATAAATGTTGAAGTGGTTCCCTTGACCAGAATTATGTATGAAATTATTAAAGGTATCAAACGCCTTTAAATTCCTACAACGGCTTTTCCCCACAATAGAATGATAGTTAAACATGATTACTTCAGAAAATTGGATAGGGGAGGCAGGGTGACTGACCAAACATGTCTGTTTGCCTAATTACTATTAATGTGTGTGTCCATCTTGGTTTTTACATGCACACGTCCATGAGAATCGAAGCAAGGCTCAAAACAAAAGTAGACTGGTGCCTTAGATGATGTGAATCTCTCGTGAAAGAACAGCTTTGTGTAAAACGATCTAGAACGTATCATTTACTCTTCCATTTGGGGACAGAGTGCCATCATGTATGCCCCTTCTTTTAACGCTCATGCCTCATGTTGGCCACTTACCAGCCCTTGGATAAAAGTTACTTATTCAGTACTGGTTTTCATACAACATCAGTATACCAAAAGTTGTAAGCTACATCATGTACTATTGTAAATGCTTTGTTTTAAGATCGTAATGATGCTAAACATCTAGTGAACTTATTTCGTCTAAAATGATGTCCTTTTCAAGAAAACGTGGAAAGAATTTACCAATTCTGAAAACGCTGAATAAAGGTCAAAGCTGGAAAAAAAAATTACCATTGCTGTGTGAAATGTTTATTGCTTTCATGAACTTTAACTGTGAAAACCTGATTTATAACGTGTACATCATACATGTATAGACCATCACATGTTTCCACTATGAGTGTCCATGATGAAAGTACCAGGGCGAATTCATGGCAGGCAGCAGTGTGCATGTTCATACGTGCCGTTTTTACATTCTGTACGTTTACCTCCACACATATCAAGTGATGTATAAAAGCTATGGATGAATGAGATTTGAGATGTACTGGTCGTGTATTATTTGAAAATACCCATGTAAATAGTGGTTCTTTTGTCTTGATGCTGACTGCCACAGACTTCCATACACATTTTGTCATGCCTCAGTCTGACCTCGGGTGTTCTTTTGAAATCATGTGTCGCTTTGTATAAACACCATAGTACATATGCTTTATCTGCATGCTTACTACTGTCCCCTTGTTAAAATGACATTTTTAGTTAATTATCTATTACACAAGCTTCAACAACAAATTACAAAATATATGAAATACTTGAAAATTGTCACTTAATAATAATGTACAAATGTGATCACTATATTTGCATACGTCTTATAAAAAATAACCTGTAGAAAAATACTTAGCAAAGCTTTGACCTTGATAAAATGTTACCGTTACGGAGTAGCTGCTGATATTTAACATGAATTATAATGAAATATTAATATTTACAAAAGCCCACGACAATAGCAAACATACTTTAACAATTCTAATGATATGTTCGAAGGCGTGGTACAAGATTGGTAAACAAAGTGGCAAATGGTAAGAATAACTTTTCACAGTTTTATGGTTTTGCGAAATAAACAAAAATAACCAAAAAAGGTCACACCTAGTGCGAGGATAATGGTTAACTGGTTAACCAGTTATCCGACTGAAACGGCACTAATCGTTTAGAAATCTGCTAATCGGCTCATCAAACCCAATATTTTAAAAACTAGGACCAATAATTTTGAAAGAATCTGCTGCCCGTTTTGTTGTTCTAGACTTTCTTTTTTGCCGCACTGGTTATTAACCAATATCCGCCGATCTACGTGATAACCCGTAGATATGTAAAACGCTACAAACGCCGACCTACGTGATTTTCCGTACCGTATTTTTGTCCAATTCCAATTTACTACGTTTTTCCGATGACTGTATTTCATGATTATAGATATGAAATTAGACAAGTCTGACATCATAATAAAGTGCGTGTTCTCCTCTTTCCATCAGTATATAATGTGTCTGTGTCAGTGGTTGTAATATTCTCTAAATAAGCAATCTTTCTGATTGTGTGCAAAAACAATGTATCTCTGTGCGGGGGCTTAGGCACGTACAGTCTTTTGTGTGTTTACATAGTTAGGCGGATATGGGTTAAACAATCATTGCGGGAAGTTTATTGATGCTTTTTGATTGATTACACACGTTGTGCCATTTGATGACGATATAGTTTAGTTTGTGTGGACGTCAGGTGCCAACCTTCGGTTAACCGTGAAAGTTAACCGTGAAAGTTAACCGTGAAAGTTAACCGTGAAAGTTAACCGTGAAAGTTTCGGTTAGATGGTTAGTGAACTAACCAGCAACTCCCAGTACTAGTCACACCTCGTCCAAATTGAAAAAAAATGAAAATTAATCAAAATCTAAATTTCTAAAAATAATAAGCATCTATCACACTTCTGTTTGACACTTTGGCACCAATAACTTGTTATTTTTAAGTAACATTTGTTGAAAATCTAAGCCAAACTGTGCCATACCTTCAGTGCAAATTAACAATATTCTAAATGAAATTTCCCTCTCTTTCCCTACCAAATCAATCTACAGGTTTGCAATGCACGAAATATCCTCATAAGTTTGTCCAGCAACACTGAAATTCTTAAGGAGGAACCTAACCTATAAAGTGAAGGTACAACATTGTAACTACCAGATTATCAAATGAACAAATCCTGAGCTTGGTGTAAAGTTGGTTCATGTATCAATCATCAAGAGAAGGTCATTCTATCTGAAATGCTTTCATCTTAGAGGGAAAAAAAAAATTATTTTGTCAAAAACCTGTCACAGTTTGTTGTTGTTTTCTCAAAAAACAACACCTATTGTAACAAACTAACTGGTTAGTTTTATGATACATGTATATTTCTGAAAAACTAGAATTGAAATCAACATACACTTTCAAAAATTAATGTTGAACCTTCCCTTTAAGTTATTGAGGTTACCTTGACATGCCTACAATGTACCTCCATTCACAGCAGGAATTGCAAAACAATATATATTTGACTGTTTTCCTCGTTTAAAAAAACAAAAAGTCAGGTGTAAAAACAGAACAAACAGGCAAGCGGTGTTGAACTAAATGTAACTGCAAACAAATTAATGCATAATTTGGGATCAATATTGATTACTAAAACACTAGACAACCTTTATAATGTTTGTTAGGGCAGAGTGATTTGATACTACTGGAAAAACAACCTCATTCCATGTTTCCCAAAATCGGTATGCTGCCAGTGACTGTTGCAAGTCTACTCAAGACTCAGGCAAAATATGGACTTTTTTGTCAGTTCCTTGGGTGTCCATTATATCAAAGATTTATTGTACTTACTGATGAAACATAAATTTGCAGTCTCAGCAACAATTTAAGACCAGCATATGTAATGGAAAAAGAAAGATGCGCGTACAGTTAAATGTCTGGAAAATTGATTCAAACATTTTCAACTTTATATAAGTGGTATCAAATCCGTATCAAACAATTTTTAGAAAATAATTCTCATATTCATAATTTTTCATATTCAGTCCCTTCAAATTCTTTTATTTACAGTACAGCATGAAATTAAGATGACTTTTTGCAAGGTATCCACAGCACAGATCATGTGTGGATGTAGAGTGTTATGAGTGGATCTCACATGTGAGTGTGGGAGCTCTGCAAAGTGATCATCCCCCAATATATGATGCTTTTTAGGTGTGGATACCCTGCAGGTTAATTAGTGGATACTTGCAGTTTAATTAGTTGACTCCCTGTACGGAATCCACAACACAAATATCAAATGTGAGTGCAGAAGATTCTTGTTGGTTAGTGAAATCTGCAAGTGCTCTACACCTAATATCCTATGTAGTTGATAGTGGATGTGTGGATAGGAAACTCAATGTGTGGATACCCAGCAGATTAAGTTGACTCCCTGCAGGGGATCCACACCACGGATCTCACATGTGAGTGTGGATGATTATGAACTCTGCACGGTATCCATACCAAGGATCCTATGTGTGGATATGAAACTCAATGTGTGGATACCCAGCAGATTAAGTTGACTCCCTGCAGGGGATCCACACCACGGATCTCACATGTGAGTGTGGATGATTATGAACTCTGCACGGTATCCATACCAAGGATCCTATGTGTGGATATGATACTCAATGTGTGGAAACAGGCAGGTTTACTAAACTCTCTGATAGGAATCAATAACACAGATTTTACATGTGAGTGTGGATGATTACTGCTGGTTTGTGAAATCTGCAAGATATTCATATAGAAAAAAGTTTTTGTGCAGATATAAAGCTCAGTGTATGGATACACTGCAGGTATTAGTTGACTCCCTGCAAGGGGTCAACCACACAGATTCCACACACTGCTGTGGACATCAATGTGTGGATTCCATTGCAAGGAGTCTGTTCTAATTTAAATGCTACCCTAGTGAATGGTCCATTAGACACCACGATCTCCAACATCATACATACACTCTCTCACTCGCAATCTTTACTCTGCCTCTTTGTAGTTGGGTTCTGTCGACACAAAGAAATCGTCTAAGTAGGAATGGAGGAACTCAAAGGTCGGCCTGGATGCAGGGTCCTTGTCCCAACACTTAATCATGAGTTCGTAGAGGGAGTCGGGGCACTTGGACATCTTGGGCATGCGGTACCCATGGTCAACTTGATCTAAGACTTCCATGTTCATCATGCCTTTGGGTGAGAAATTAATGAAAATATTTCTTGAAATCAGTGGTGTAACTACACTTTGTGTCAGTGGGGCAGATCGAATGAAGCTCATATCTTTATCTCAGAAACTTTTCCATGGGGGAGGGGGAACCTGAGGGAGGGGGGAACCTGAGGGAAGGGGAAACCTGAGGGAAGGGGAAACCTAAGAGAAGGGGAAACCTGAGGGAAGAGCCAGTCATACCGAATATAGGGCCGAAAGATACATGTACAAATAATTATATTAACTACTGATAGACAAATGATTTACAAACTGGTGGAAAAACTCACTGATGATGATCTGGGAGCTCCCTAGGAATTTTTAAATTGACATGACATATGTACATATAAAAAACACAGATTTGAGCTCATTCACGGCAAAAAAACTTATACCTGCATGAAGCGTTTACAAAATAGACGGAATGGCGTGGCGAAAAGAAACACCAAGAGAGGGAGACTGACAGAGCCAACAAAGACTGACAGACTTACCTGGGTATGGGATACGTCCATGAGTGACCAACTCGGTCAACATAACACCAAACGACCACACATCTGATTTGATTGTGAATCGTCCATACATAGCAGCCTCTGGTGCAGTCCACTTGATGGGAAACTTGGCACCTGGAACGATAGAGAAAAACAAAATGAAACTTTAAAATATTATTATTATACATTTCTGGTAATGAAAACAGGGAGTAGGATCCCTCAAAAGCACACTTAAACACTGTAGCACAGAAGCCTGAGGAAACCTGTAAACAAGGACGCTTGCTACATGTATGTGAACCAGAAACACTGGGGTAAACCCCTACTCTTCCACGATAAGTGCTCTGGGTTCTTTTACGTGCATTATTACTTTAATAATCTAGAATACAGGACCTACATGTACGGCTTAATGTCCCATCTGAAGGTCTAAGCAATTATGGTTAAGTGTCTTTTAAACTCAGCACTGTTTTTAGCTTTTTTTGACTAAGTTTAAATCTTGCAAAATATTTTGTGAAATTTGTCTAGATATATGAGTAAGTTTATATACCATTTGAATGCCGATGATTTGGACATTATTTTTGGGGGTTAAAAATTTTCCTATTGTAGCCCCCCAGAAAATGGCAGCCATTTTGTATACCAAATTCTGGGGTAATTTTAATGTTTTTTGGTGAGTTTTGGGCAAATAGTATATGATGCACCATGGTTAGGAGTGATTTGAATGCATGGTTTCAAAGAACAACTCTCATTCCATGCAAAAATATTAAAAAATCCAATTGTATTTATTTTTCATACTATAATAGTCAAGAATAATAATGTAAATTTGGCATATTTTGGTGCAAATTTTGCAATAATGAGTAACTCACTGTATATATTACAGTGGTAAACACTGGAAATGTACATGTATATTCATGCATTGCCACAACACATAACAAAAATTTGTAAAACTTCATATCAATTTCCAAGGAAAAATCTCTTTTTTGATGATATGTGTCATCTGCATTTGACTTACACTTTCACACAGGAATACGGCGGCAGGAATGTGACTCTCACGTTTAACGTTAACATTAATGTTAATGCATGAAACACATGGACCGAGCGTTCACGAAAAACATGCGTCTGGTGTCCTTCGCGTATCAAGACCCATTACGTTCAATCACAAAACAAACTTGATCATTGGAAAGCCAGACTAATAAGCTACAAATTGGTATCAAACATAAGCAAATAGAGGGCGGCAAACAAAAAATGCAAGCTTCCAAATTTATCGATCGCCGGCGATCGATTTTTACATAGGGCTGAGTTGAAAGGGTTAAGGACACAAGCTATTTTCTTGTTAATGCAATGAGCTGAAACTTTCACAGGTTGTTTTTTGTAAATCTCTCTTGATTTTTATATTAACAAATATCCGCCTAACCATGTAAACACACAAAAGACTGTATGTGTCTAAGCCCCCGCACAGAGATACATTGTTTTTGCACACAATCAGAAAGATTCCTTATTTAGAGAATATTACAATCACTGACACAGACACATTATATACTGATGGAAAGAGGAGAACATGCACTTTATTATGATGTCAGACTTGTCTAATTTCATATCTATAATCATGAAATACAGTCATCGGAAAAACGTAGTAAATTGGAATTGGACAAAAACACGGTACGGAAAATCACGTAGGTCGGCGTTTGTAGCATTTTACATATCTACGGGTTATCACGTAGATCGGCGGATATGGGTTAAGTATGGCCACATTTGACTCCCCACGAGTTGCCACAGACGTGCACGTCAGCATTTGGGATTTATTTATTGTTTTATTGTTTTCTTTTGCTATGAAACAATGTCCACTTGCAGCCTGGATCGATTGGCTTACTGACTGTGTTTTTATCAACTTATTTCACATAGGGGTACGAATGTTTGCCCGATTTGTGAGGCCTCTCTTAGCCACCATACTTTGTGTTTGAAAAAGTTGGTCAGGTTCCAATAACAGCATATGCATGTACATGTATCATGCATTTCACTGGTTGGACTTTACGTACATTTTTACAATTGTAAAAGTGTACGTATGAAAGAAGGGAAGGGGGAGAGGTTTAATAGACCTTATGCATATGACGTCGCAATCGGAAGGTTGCCCTCTATCAGAGGCTAGAGAAGGTCACTCATTGGTTCATGTATGCACGCTGTGCGTGCGTATACGCACAGCGCGAATACATGGACCAATGAGTGACCTTCTCTAGCCTCTGATAGAGGGCGATATTCAGTTTGTGACATCATATGTGACATCATATGGAGTGTCGTGGCCGAGCGGTCTAGCGCACCGAACTCAAGTTCTGGTGTTGCCAGCAGCAGGGTGTGAGTTCGAGCCCCGGTCGTGACACTTGTGTCCTTGAGCAAGGTACTTAACCATAATTGCTTCGTCCTTCGGATGGGACGTAAAGCCGTAGGTCCCGTGTGTTGTGTAATGCACGTAAAAAAGAATGCGCCTTGAGCACCACTTAGTTGGTGGATACGTGCGCTATATAAGTCCACACATTATTATTATTATTATTATATGCATAAGGTCTATACTGACCTTGCCTAGCAGTATACTCTGTGTCTTCAATCATCCTAGCCAGACCAAAGTCAGCCACCTTCACAATGTTACCCTCCCCAACGAGTACGTTCCGAGCAGCCAGGTCACGATGGACGTAGTTCATGGACTCCAGGTAGGCCATACCAGATGCAATCTACACAACAGTAATTGTAAATATTTTAGCAAGTTAACCCTTTTCCTTACTGATTTCTTTCAACAGCATGTTCCACCAGTTAGCGAATTCCCTGCCCAGTCATGCAGCATGGATCAAAAACAGCAAAAATTTCTATAATACATGCCAATATATACATAACAGCAAAAGAAACGTCACCCCTAAAAATATTTATTATTTTCATTTTATAATTAATATAATTTGTTTAATGAAGAATATTATGAGTATGGAGTGTAACACGAACACAATGTGGCAAATTTGGTTGACCTCAAAATTCGTCATGCATGACGTCTGAGGACACAGTCATAAGCTAAACACATTCTCAGACTTATCAAAATTTAGGGGGTGACGTTTCTTTTGCTGTTATGTATACATGTGCATTATGTACATTTACAGGTCCAAATGAATCAACCATGTTTGAATGGTTGAGGGTGGTCAAAATGACAGTCCAAACCAGTCGCAAATGCACTGTTAAAACCACTCACAAATGCCCGTGTGTGCACAGTTGACTGATTTTGACCAGTATACATGTAGCTACTTGCCACAAAAGTTCAGCTACAGTAGGATGGTTAACTCACACATTATTCCACAACAGTGTGCATTCATTTACAGGCACTTTTTCTAATCCAGCTTTTTGACCATGAATAATTTGCTAGAGAAAGAAATATTCAATGAAATGTATTTCTCAGGAAATTCCCTTTCATATACTGTATGATACATGTACCAAAGTTGCCAATGGTAATGAAAAGGGTTAAACATATCTTATTAAAATAGATTTTATGATGACTGCCATTGGCAATGCAACTTCTTTTGCCTAGCACAAAATTTCAACAGAGGGCGCTGTAAATAAATATTTGATGTCAGGTACCAAGACACCCATGTTTGGAAGGCATGAAACCATGTCACAGGGCATTTATGGTGCTGGCAACAGTGTGTACATTTATATGGACAGTTTTTACATCTCCATCAGTAAAAAAAATTGATATATATGTGATGTGATCTGGGAAAACCCTTCACATGGTGAAATTTGTCATTTTTGGTATTAACGAGGACACTGTGCTGTTTTCAAAACTGTTTTATTCATGATTCTAGGTTGTCTATAACTTGAGTTATGCTCTCGGGAAGTTACATGTATAGCCGCCGCTGTCCTTAAAAAACAATGGCAGAAACGAAAAACAAAGACGGCTTTTTAATTATCTGTCATCATAAAACTATGTTTTTACATATAATTTTTATTTAATATTTTCAAGAATGATCATTTAGATATTAACAATTAAACTGGTAACAAAAACTCAAATTGTCAAAAAAAAATTGGGGGGACTATTTTGCCATTATCTTCAAAACAAGTTCGCCGACATACGACGGGTTTTCCCCAGATCGCATCACATATAGTAACCTTACCTAAAAATACCAAACGTAATAATTGTTGTGGCCGAGCGGTCTAGCTTACCGGATTCAAGTTCTGGTGTTAGCAACATAATGTGGGTTCGAATCACGGCCGTGACACTTGTGTCCTTGAGCAAGACACTTAATCATAATTGCTTCTCTCCACCCAGGGGTTAAATGGGTACCTGTGAAGGCAGAGTTGGTTTGCTCTATATGCGCTAGAAATGGCAGCAATTGAGCTGTATACTCCCCAGGGAGCTGAGATGGTTTCAGGAATGATTTATGAGCCTTATGAGCCTTATGAGCAGGGATAATAATATAATGCGCCTTGAGCACCACTTAGTTGGTGGATACGTGCGCTATATAAATCCACACATTATTATTATTATTATTATTATTACTGATATTTCTTCAAAACGGAAAATTTCATGGTGTGTGTCATAGCAAACAAGTAATGTCTTTTGTCGTCTATACCCACCTGAGATCCCATGTCAACAAGGCCCGGCAGCTTGACACTGCGTCCGTCACCGTCTTTCAGAAAGTCCAGAAGACTGCCGTTGGTCATCAGCTCGGCGACGATATAGATGGGCTCCTGGATAAAAATGAGGAGACAGGATTGGTGGATGAAAGAAGGGGGACAACATCCTGGGAATAAACACAGAGGTGAATACAGTGGTGTGATTTGCCAAAAGTAAAAAATCCTGAAAATTGGGTACAGCGGGGTCTGGGTCTCTCTTTGATCTTGAGGACAAAGCCCTCTGAACCTCATGGATGTTTAATTTTTGAGGATTTACAGACTCTCCACATCACCACAGAGATTTTTTTTTTTAAATCCTGAAATCAGAATAAATCCTGAGAAATCACTGGCCTGAAAATTACCTAACATTAAAGAGACAATATCATTACAATCCGAGTAAACTTTTTAACAGGGCATGGAATCAGTCTCCCAGCGACTGAAAATTACTGGCTCATTTATACAGCAGCAACGTTATTAAGACCTTAGCACGTGTGGTGTTATTTTCAGTCACTGAGATAATCTCAAACTACATGTGTTACTCCGATTCCATGCCGTGTTCATCAGGATGATAGTCCCTTTAAGACACTACGTGTATGAATAACTTTACCCTGAAAATCCGTTTTGCCGTAAAATAACAGCAGTGCTTTCCCTTTACTTTTTTTTTAACTCGCCAGGCGGACTACCCAGGCAGATTTTTGGGTAGTCCGCCAGATTTTTAACTCGCCCACATGTTTAACACTAATTTTTCAATCAATTAAAATACATCAGTCGCTTATACCGTTTCCACAAACAATAAGGGACCCAGTGTCTGACTGCTGGTGATAAAAATGCGGTGATTAGCGGCTGCGAAACTTATTAAGTTTTTCACTTATTTTGTACATTTACATTCAACGGCATCAAAACCTTAGACGGCTTTTAATAGTGATCAGTGATCCGCCGCGGCGTGACTCATACACACTGGTTGGCTTTAGTGATCGGCCGCGTCTCTCATACATATGTAAACAGCTGAATGGCTGCCGTGGCGGTGATTGGCCGCGACGTGTTCTTACATATGTATACACTGGTTGGCTGCGGCCTCTGCCGTAGCGGTGATTAACCGCGCGGCGTATCTCGCCATATGTAACCGCTGGTTGGCTGCCGTAGGCGGTGATTGGCCGCAGCGTGTCTCATACATATGTATACACCGGTTGGCTGCCGTCAGTGAGCCGCCGCTGCCGCCGCGGTGATCATTGGATCAGGGCTCTTCAAATGAATATGCATTGCCCCAAATTCACAACATGTGGTTCTTGGCCAGCGGTTGGTATTGCTGCCCTTATACAGAGAATTTTGTCCTCTGCCGCGCGTTCGCCAGTGACATTACTGTCCCGGCATGTCTTGCAGAACATCACCCCTTCTTCCTCTCGTAAGCGAGCCATTTATACTGCAATTCCCATTCTTTTCTGTACGATCTCCGTCTTTTATTTTTATCGTACCCTGGGTCTCGATCTCGTTTGTTGGTCGATTTAGTCGATGTCTTATTAGCGTCGGGGTTCGAAACATTGGGGAGAAATCGCCACATTTTTCCGAATTCACTTACGTCTTTCTCGGTCAAACAACTTGAAACAACTACGAATGTTAAGCCTTATAGTACAACAAATTATTACACAACAAATTAATACAACTGCTTAACTGTTTAACTGCTATGAGACAAGACTAGACAATGCCACTGGGCAACCAAACTTGCGGTCAGGACAATTTGTTTGATTTTCACCGGCCGTCAAGCATGTCAAGAGGGCTTCGAAAGACGGGTTAAAAAAACCTTCTCCGACGGCAAGAA
Source organism: Zoroaster sp. YZ-2022 (assembly GCA_029582265.1). Classification (NCBI taxonomy): domain Eukaryota; kingdom Metazoa; phylum Echinodermata; class Asteroidea; order Forcipulatida; family Zoroasteridae; genus Zoroaster; species Zoroaster sp. YZ-2022. Next base: position 13,791,268 of record CM055831.1, on the reverse strand, counting down.
TATAACACTGTAATTGTTTAAAAATGTACGTTCCTAATTATTAGGAGCATTACATTTTAACTACAGTTTATGTCACAACAAAATTTTTGGCTCGCCCGCCGGACTACTCAGGGAAGTTTTGGGGTCGCCCGCCGATGTTTTGGCTCGCATTTGGCGACCGGGCGACCGCTAAGGTCGAGCTCTGAACAGTTCACCGTAAAATAACAGTTCACGGCAATTTCATGGTGTTTCTTCCTCTCAGATACTGGCAATAATGTTTACAGTGCAATTTCAGGGCAAATTCACGGCACTCTCAAGAATTAATGGGCTGCCCCAAAACTGCCACAAGAAGTTCATGGCGTTTTCACGGTGTTTTCACGGCAAAGGAATTCCAAGAGTATTTCATGGCGTTTTCACGGTGTTGTGTCGTCATGAAATTGCCGTGAACTATTTATTGCACGGTAAAACAGATTTTCAGGGCATTTTCAGGGTAAAGTTATTCATAGTGAGTGTATGAATAACTTTACCCTGAAAATGCCCTGAAAAACCGTTTTGCCGTAAAATAACAGTTCACCGTAAAATAACAGTTCACCGTAAAATAACAGTTCACCGTAATGTTTACAGTGCAATTTCAGGGCAAATTCACGGCGCTCTCGAGAATTAATGAGCTGCCCCAAAACTGCCACAAGAAGTTCATGGCGTTTTCACGGTGTTTTCACGGCGAAGGAATTCCAAGAGTATTTCATTGAGTTTTCATGGTGTTGTGTCGTCATGAAATTGCCGTGAACTATTTATTTCACGGTATAACAGATTTTCAGGGCATTTTTAGGGTAAAGTTATTCATAGTGAGAGGCGCATTATTTAATGGTAGGCTCAAAGGTTAAATATGTGACGTCATTTTAACATAAGCCACACCTCCTACATAAGGAGTGGTTCAATAATCTTCTTACAAACAAATATGCATTGTCCACGCGGAAAATGACTGTACCTTGTCAGAGCACACTGCGTAGAGTTGACATAGCTTGTCGTGTCGTAGTTTCTTCATGATGTTGGCTTCAGCCAGGAAGGCCGTGGGAGTCATTGTACCCTTTTTCAGGGTTTTGATAGCCACTGGCGTCTTGCCATTCCAAGTTCCTGCAGACATAATCGAGAAATACAATGTACATGTATATAACAAAAAATAATAATAATTTAGTGTCATATCAGCATCAAGTTTCATTGCCCATTGACACACATGTACAGTACATGTATCTAGTCGAGATATTTACTTCAGGATTATCTTTTGTATGATACTGTATTTTAGGTCTTTTGTCAATTGATTGCCTGTCAGAATGTGCACAGGCCTGTCAGAATGTGCACAGGCCTGTCAGAATGTGCACAGGCCTGTCAGAATGTGCACAGGCCTGTCAGAATGTGCAATGTGTACAGACTTATCAGAAATGATCTGAAAAGGTAGAAAATGCTGAAGCGGCCAATTTATCTAGCTTTGTAAGCCCCCTTTGGACACTCCCCCATACAGGCAAATATTTTATTGCAGAAACACCTTCATCACCATGCAGCCATCATATTGTTTGACATGACACTCGAGAGTAACACCAGACCAAATCCGAATAGTGTTTTTGTTGAAATGATCCGGAAAAGGTAGAAAAAGCTCACAAGGCATAGTTATTTTACACTTAGCCCCTTAGGATAGCTCCGTCTGCCCAAACCAGTGTGAATTTCTATTACAAAGCACCTTCATCACAACACACAGTCATCATGTCGTTTGACACTCAAAGAGTATCACCAGGCCAAGCCCAAATTGAGTGTTTTTTGTTGACAGGGGCTACCACCCCAGAGGCAATGTTGTGAAGTATATAGGCAGCAATAGAGTATTCCTGATTCCTGTGACACGTGACCTTTAGGACCCAGATAATGATGGTCGACGGGTCGTAATACAGACAGACAATCAATTTACCTTTCCAGACTTCTCCAAACTGGCCAGCACCCAGCTTGGATTCCAGTGTCAGGGAAGCCCTCGGGATCTCCCAGGCATCCTTGCCCAGACCCACGGTGTTGGGGTTCTCCTTTGGACAGGGGAAGGTTAGTTTTATGCAAAGACCGTCGGATGCCTCTGTTTTGAGAACATGAAAAAAGCAAAACAAAAAACATTAAAAAAGTCTGACACTCTAATATGCCAAAGATAATCATACACTGGTCAGAATGGTACAGAGCTCTAGAAGTGCCATCTGACTCATTGAGATCCTGAGATAATTTATTATCTCATGCTGACGACATTATATGCATAAGATGACGACATCCCAACGTAATTTATCTCAGGATGTCAACATCCTCAAAGTAGGATGTCAACATCCTCAAAGTAGGATGTCATCATCCCAAGATAATTTATCTCAGGATGTCGACATCCTGAAAGTAGGATGTCGTCTTCCCGAGATAAATTATCTCGGGATGTCGACATCCTGAAAGTAGGATGTCGACATCCTGAAAGTAGGATGTCATCATCCCGAGATAATTTATCTCGGGATGATGACATCCTAAACTTATCTCAGGCTGACGACATTCTACTTTCAGGATGTCAACATCCCGAGATAACTTATCTCGGGAAGACGACTTAAATTATCGCAGGATCTCAACAAGTCGGATGGCACTTCCAGAGCTCCGTTTCTCATGTTCAACCCCTGTGACCTTTCACCCGAGTTCATATCTAACTCATCGAGGCCCAGTTCCAAGGTGCTGCTAACAACAGAATTCTGCATTTACAATCACCATTTTCTGCTTACACTTACAGGCTAAGCGCAGAATTTCTGCGCTACTGCGCTACTAAAAGGGACACTTAAAAAATGTATAGGCTAAAATTTAAAATAACCAGACACATACAGATCACCTTGAGCACCAGTTTGGTGGATACGTGCGCAATATAATTCCATATTATTATTATTATTATTATTGTTATAAAGAGATCTTTCACAAATTTACAGGTTTTAAATGTAAAAATTACCAAAATGAACAAACATAAGGGGACCTCTCACCAAATAAAATTGGCTAAACCTCCAGAAGGCGGATTCATCATTTAGGAATAATTTGACCCCAATACTCACGTTGGTAATGTTTCACCAGTTCAGCCAGTACGGGGAATGGACTACGCATAGCAATGTAGAATCCCGCGTCATTGTCCAGCTTTCGGATCTTGTAGTGCTTGACATGGTCACCTTTCACTGGGTCGTAGTCACGCACTGAAAGCGAGAAGGTTCCTGGAGAAACAGTAAAGCAAGTCAAAGGAAAAAGTTACAACATTGGTACATGTAATCACCCATTAAAATAATTACTAAATTAATATCTGAAAGATTGATGAGAAGTAAGGGTACCAATCATCCTAAAAAAGTATTCTGTCCAGGGATATGATGTAGAGCAAAATCCTGAAAAATAGGTAGTGGGCTGGGTCTCCCTTTGCTCTAGAGGACAAAGCTCCCCTGAACCTCCTGGATATTTACAGATTATCCACATCCCCACAAACAAGAAACTAGCGGCTTGGACACAATAGAGGCTACCTCTTTCCTTGGTGGCTAATTATCTTCTAAAGTTTGAGGATTTGTAAAAAAAAATCTTGTAATCAGGAAAAATCCTGAGAAATCACAGTCCTGTCTGTTTAAAGTACAATCATTTCAGGAAAAAACACAAACAAATATGCACATTTCCCCAAAAAAGTTTTGATTTTAGTGCACTTTGAGTTCTGTTGTGACACTTTAGTTCTCAAAAAGCAGTGCCAGCGTTTGCCAAATAATAATAATAATAATAAAGATTTTTAGCGTGCACATATCCACCCTGCTGGGCGCTCATATATGCATGAACATTTTTACAAATTGAAACTATACAATCAATCGCCCACTTTAGCACAATAAAAAGAATTCCCATTTTGATTAAAATGTCCACAAGCAAGGATATTTGCTTACTTGTACATGTATCGACATAAAATTGCATTCAAAGGCTCTTTTAACGATATACAGTCCTCCCAGTGCCTAATCTAACAAATACATGTAGGTTTTTTAAGCAAAATATAGGTTATTACAGGTTTATCAAATGCCAAAATATAGACTTTTATAGGTTATTTCCCGTCATTACGCAGTGTTAGGGAACAAATTTTGGTTAAATTGCCTACCTTCTGGGTACTTTTTGCAACAAAGTACATTACCCCATACCCTGTCGGGCAGAAAATCTAAGAGCGGTACACATGTTACTTAGGAAGTAATTTTTCTTCAAAGCCATGAGGATTTTATGAGGAAGTTGAAAATGTGTTGCAGAAGATTAAAAATATAGGTTTTTATAAGTGAATATCGTTTTTTGGGGGAAATACTTTTCTGGGGTTAAGGATGTTACAAGCTTTCATTTGAGACATTGAACGAAAAAATCCGTCAAGGATTAGCACCAGTAAATTAAAAACTCAAATTAATAAAATGCTGACTCCGTTTTAATCCTCAGCTAAGGATTAAAATAATTGAAACAGAAAGTAAAACCACTATTGTTGCATTATACTTTCGTTGTCAGTGTAAACATTTTGGACAGGGAAATTGTATTATAGATTTTCAAAAATAAAATAAAACTGAATCTTGCATTAGAAACTGATAAGTTACAACACAAGTGAAATTGCTTTGGAGGAACAGTGAGTCCGTCTATCTCCTCCAATTTTAAGGGAGCAGACTTTCATCAGGGCATGGAATCGGTGTCCTTCATGTACATGTAGCTTAAGATAAACACAGTGACTGAAAATTTATGCAACAGCAACGGTAATATGACCTTATCATGTGGGGTATTATTTTCAGTCACCGAGTTGATCTAAAACTACCACTCCGATTCCATGCCCTGTTGATCGCGACGATATTGTCCCTGTAAATGTACCTGGGTTTGCCTCTCCATCTCTGACAATGAACATTCCTCTCTGGACACCAGGGGCTATCAGCTTCTTCTCAGCATCCTTGCGGCCAATCCGACCAAAATACCACCTGTAAATAAGGAGCAGGGAAGGCAGACTTGTAGTTGAGTACTTTTTTCATGAGTATGAGTACAACTCCATTGTTGTAATTGATTTAATTTTGCCCTACACCAACGTGTGTATAGCACTGTATACTCAGTGCTTTCCGAGTGTCTGTGAAAAAACTACACAGGCGACTCGGGCGGGATTCGAACCCACGACCTCCTGCTTACTAGTGCAGACATCTTAACCTCTCGACCACCGAGCTTGCCCGATGACGATTGTCCGGCTAGAATCCCATATATAGCAGCGGGTTCCGCGATATATATATAAGTTGGTGAAATTCTTGCGTCGGGAGTTAACAATTGATTTAATTTTGCCCTACACTCTCCATTGTTGTAGTCAAGTTCAAATACACATTCAAGTACATACATTGCAAGTACATGCCGGCCAATCATCAGAGGGCAAGCTCGGTGGTCGAGAGGTTAAGACGTCTGCATTAGTAAGCAGGAGATTGTGGGTTCGTGAGTATACAGTGTTTCATACATTTATACATCGATGTACATGTGTAAGGGCAAAATTAAATCAATGGTTTATCACTGACGCAAGATTTCATCAATCTAATGTATATACATATGTACATGTTCATGTTCATGAGTACAAGTAAAACAGAAATGTACTCAGGTGCGAGTCTTGAGTGTGAGTACTAGATGTACAACTCAGAGGGAAGGTACATGTAACATTGGTGATTTTGTCAAAACTGCTACTCCTGGTACGTGTAATGTGCACTCTCTATAAGGGACAAGGGCCAAAATCATGGTACAGCCAAGCCTTTGAGAAGCCCGGCCAGGCCCAGGCTTTTCCCCTGCCTACTGGCCTATATAACGAGCTCTGCTTGCCTGGGTTAGGCCCTCCAGAAGCCCAGGTTATGTTGATTGGCAGGTACTGTATTGTTACAGGATTAGGACTCACAAAAGACAGATTAGGAGGCCAGGTAGCCTAGGCCTGGCCAGCCTTCTCAAAGGCTTGGCTGTACCATGACTTTGGCCCTCCTCCCTAAATCAATATATATGCATTAACCCTCCTACTTCTGGTACCTTTTTCATACAAGTTGATCCACCATTTGAAACCATTCGCTTTTGTGGTTTTGAACGGTGAAATAACTGTGTACAGTATTGATTCCCCCAAATGGTTTTGAATGGTAGGCCAGCTAATACAAAACCTTGTTTGGATCTTTCCAAATGGTAGTACAGCTAATACAAAACATTGTTTGGATACTTCTAAGTGGTGAATCAATGGACCCTCTATGCATTTGAATGGATTTGAATGGTAGTAAAGCTTGCTACCAACACTGTTCAAATGGTATCACCATGTGTGTACAAAACCAATGGGCATTTTGGTAAGTGGAAATTTTGAATGGTTTCAAATGGTCTATCAGTAGGAGGGTTTATAAACAACCAACCTGTGAAATTTCAGCTATTTACATCGTTTCATTTGTGAAAAGAAAATAGTGAAAGTGCAATCAGATGTTTCGTATGCATTCTTATTTTGGTATTAACCTTCCTACTACTACTACTACAAGGGTCAAAATCAGTCAAAATATTGAAATACTTCCCAAGGTATACATGTACAGTATATATATCCAGTACACTTAAAAGTCAGACACTGTCAAACCTTCCGTGTATTTACAGGTCAAAATGAGTCGACTGTTTTTGACTGGTAAAAGCATTGTCTGGTATTGTTCAGGGTGGTCAAAATGACAGTAAAAACCAGTCAAAAATGCCCCTGAATGCACATTTGGGTCAACAGTCAAAACAGGCAGTTGACTGGTTTTGACCTCTAAAGCAACTTTCCACTAAAGTGCAGCTACAATGTATAGTAGGAGGGTATGCACTTTTGGATAAACTCAGTGGAGATAATTTCACTTTTCTAATAAACAATCACAGTACCTCAGACAAACCATTTCTAGGTAAGATTATTATCAATACCATCATCAGCTTTACACCAAGAAAGCTACATGTATAACAATTCATTTCGGGTGTGATTTGACAAAAGTAAAAAGTCCTGAAAAATGTGTGGCAGACCCGGGTCTCCCTTTGGTCTAGAGGACAAAGCCACCCTAAACCTCCTGGATGTTTAATTTTGGAGGATTTACAGACTCCTCCACATCCCCACAAACATGAAACTAGAGGTTTGGACACAGTACAGTCTACTTCTTCATTTCCTTTGTGGCTACATGTACATGTACTTCTCTTCTTTCAAGAAATTTATGAGGCAAAAGGGAGAGTTGTAAAAAAAAAAATCACAGGTCTGATTCATGTACATGTACGTGTATAGTTAAAACTTGTAGCTTTGCATGGTGAGGAGGATAATTAAGACTAATTGCGGTGACACCATGTGAAATTCTCAATTGAGTAGTAATTAGTTCTGAAAAGAACTGGAGGTTACAACTCAACGTTTTGTTCAGTTCTCCTGAGGACAATCAGAGCACACTGATCGAAACGTCGAGTTGTAACCTCCAGTTCTTTTCAGAACTATAATTACTATTCAATTGAGAATTTCACATGGTGTCACCGCAATTAGTCTTACTTACATGTATACTAGTTGTATGTATGTACATGTAGCCTTCATTGTGTAGCTTAGCCAACCGTGTCAAACATCCGGCACATTCTGTGGCCCTTTTTCAGGGTACAGGAGGAACTAAATGGGTAATACATGTAATGAATGGGTATACAATCTGTTTTCATAATTATTTCAAAATTTCCTCTTGATCAGCAACACTGAAAAAGCCTGCTCCCAGCGATTTTCATGCAAACTATTTGAGTGTCACAGGCAAATGCAATCCACCGAATAAAAACCAACCAATATGAACAGTTGTATTATATGTAAAGTGTGTTGGTCGTGATAGTACATGTAATGTGTCCTCCCCTTCCTGTAATAGCATTAAAAAAAAACATACAGTACATGTATGTACACATACAGGAACATGCTTTTGAAATCATGTCTGGTGGTTACAGGTACAAAATCAAATAAAACATCCCTTGCAGTTTGTAAGGGATAAACAATTTTCTTCAAAAAACCAACAGAAAAAACGTGCTCCAGACAGTTTTATTTATGTATTTATTTTCGGGGGAAATTGCAGGGAATGATTTTGGGTACTGCATATAAATAAAGAACTACAGCGTGCACATACATAGGTAAAACCAGTGCACACGTTCACCGTTGCATCAACACCAACGCAGATTGTCCAAATTATGTAGCATTTCATGATGCGATACGATACAGGGGAAATCGTTCACTGCAATTGTACATGTAAAAATTGCTCATGTAGACATGTCTGGAGCTCTGCATTCACCATTCACAAACATCATACTCTAGTCTTTTGTTAAATTCATTTCCTGGTATAGCCCCTCTCGACCTTTGGATAAGGGCAGCACACAATTAATGCATGCATGCGGTGCGCACACGTTCAAAACTCTTCCTTATCTCTTTCAATATGGTACAATGGACCCAATCTCATATCACTGTCATTGCTGTAACATGAACAAAAAGTGTGAAATATTATCTGTAAACATGATAAACTACTCTAGTTCTGTCGTACATTGTACATGTACATGTGTAGAACTTTGCTTATTCCCGGGGACTACATGTTGTACATGTACATGTACATAGTATGTATGTCTGCTGAAGTAAAATATTTCATGGCTAATAAGTTCCTTCAAAATACCCTATAGGATTCTTCTTCTTCCTCTTTCAGCTGCTCCCGTTAGGGGTCGCCACAGCGGATCATGCTCCGCATATTTGATTTGGCATAGGTTTTACGCCGGATGCCCTTCCTGACGCAACCCTCCCATTTATCCGGGCTTGGGACCGGCACTAAGGCATGCACTGACTTGTGCATCCCCAGTGGCTGGGTTCAATTCGGCCCTCGCAGCAATTATGGTAAAGTGTCTTGCTCAAGGACGCAAGCACCATGGTCGCGGTAAGGATTCGAACCCACACACTCTGACGACTCAGCCATCAGAACACAAATCCGGTGCACCAAACCGCTCGACCATGGCACCCCACAAAATACCCTATAGGATTAGTAATTCAAAAATAACCATGTGGTGTCAATCTGAAGATGTTATCAATCTTCCCTAGAAATGATTTTGATCGAGGTGGGGGTCCCTTTCAAGAAATATCCCTTTCAAGAAATATCTTATATTCCTAATAAATGGAACAAAAACTTTTAAAATTACATGTACATATGTTGAAACCGTACAAATATAAACAAAACGGGCCCAAGAATTGGGACTTGGGAAATCAATTGAGGGGTATTTCCCTTCTATACCGCATTTCCTTCTAAGGGCAAAGGGTGGCCTTGTTGTCATTCCAATTGCAGCTCAACTTTAGTTTACTGAGCCACTTTCAAATGTAATCAATCAATCAATCAATGCATGTGATCAACATGGTAGCAAGAGCACGTGCATGTTCATATGTAACATCCTTTTAAAAGTGAACATACATGTACATATGTAAATGTACGAAAACAGAAACAACAACTTCAAGAGACAGTATCATTACAATCAGACTTTCAACAGGACATTGACTCGGAGTCCTACATGTACATGTACATAGTTTTAGATTAACTCAGTGACTGAAAATAATACCCCACGAGGACGCACTGTCCTAGATGTAACAGGGCAAGGTGAGATATAGAAAATAATACCCCACGAGCACGCACTGTCCTAGATGTAACAGGGCAAGGTGAGATATAGAAAATAATACCCCATGAGGACGCACTGTCCTAGATGTAACAGGGCAAAGTGAGATATAAACATATGTGAGCTGTTACAACGAAATGAGCGTAAAGTCGCATTATACCATTCCACAGTACAGTGGGAAAAGTGAAAAATCGGAGGGGAGGTCTAATACATGTATGTTTTTGTTATTATATTTGCAATTTGTAACAAATTTTCAGTTCAATCAGACAATTAAAAACCTCAATTTCAGGCCAATTTCGTTGGTAGCTTTTATCGTGTTCTGACAAACAGCTTGAAACAAAGACGGAAACAAAGCCGCAAATCCCCCTCTGGTGGTCTGGGGGATTGCTGTAACCCCAAGTGTTACATATCATTAGAAAGCTCTTGTTCTACTGAATCCAGAAATACCAAGAACTCGATTGTTTAAATTTCCGACTTGAAGCTCATTTTGTGGTGACAGGTCACATATATTACCGTGGCTGATGCACAAATAATGGGCCAGTGGTTGCAAATAATGATATTAAATGCATTAGCCACGGTAATACGCTATGATCTTATTGTGCACTGTTATCTAGGACAGCGTACGCTCATTGGGTTATTATTTTGGGTATCATTTCATCCAAAACCAGGACACCAATTCCATGCCCTGTCAAAAGTCTGCTCTGATTGTGATTATATTGTCCCTTTAACTTGAGAATATATACTACTCAAAACAATTTAGGGAACAAAACATTTTAGGGAACACCGGAATAATCTCAGTTAAAGCGAGATCATTTATTTCAGATAAACACAATGTTTCACAGAACTGATGAGAAACAACTGCACAATGAAACAGATGATAAAGTATGCATGTAGTGATTACACATTTCATGACATGACTACTGAAAGAGAGAGGGGGGTTGCAAATGAAAATCCCGGTTCATGGAACATTTCATACCTATTTGATGTTAAAAATCCGGTGTTCCCTAAATTGTTTTGTTCCCTAAATTGTTTTGAGTAGTATACATACATACATACATGTAGACGAAATGAATCCAAACATTACTGCAACCCAGGAAGCTCTCACAATGATGATAATAATAATAATAATGAACATTTGTAATGCGCCGGTATCCGTCAAAAGAGACGCTCATGGCGCAGATAGGATAAATCCATTAGAAACAGCAAAAAAAAATTGTTTAATGTTGGTACACACATGTAGTATACTACTCAAAACAATTTAGGGAACACCGGAATAATCTCAGTTAAAGCAAGATCATTTATTTCAGATAAACACAATGTTTCACAGAATTGATGAGAAACAACTGCACAATGAAACATATGATAAAGGATGCATGTCGTGATTACACATTTCATGACATGACTACTGAAAGAGAGAGGGGGTTGCAAATGAAAATTTCAAACCTATTTGATGTTAAAAATCCGGTGTTCCCTAAATTGTTTTGAGTAGTATATCTCAATGTGTACATGTATGTGAACATATTTAATGACAGGCAAACCTTTATGGCATATATATGCCAGCATTATTCATGACCCAAGGGTTTTAAAATGCTAAAAGCCAGACACCTGACGAAAAATGAAACTATTTGATGAAAAAGTAATTTGAAACAATTCCCTCGCACCAAGCCTCTGCCTGTATTAAGTGTCTTCAGTCAGTTAGCATTTATAACACTTCCTTGTTAAGTGGCATCAAGTGAATGAAGTCGTGGGAGGATGGGATTGTTCGGATCAAGTTAACGAGTTGGGTTACGGCCAAGGAGTTGGTTTTGGTTACAATAATAATGTACTTGTGGCTAGTTAATTCCAAGGTATATGTAGGGTTACATTCTGATGGCTACCAATACAATGACTGTCTCCTGCTATATTCTGTACATTTTCTAGATGTTTTTCAAGTTTCATTTTGATTCTATTTTATGTAATTTTACAATTTATTCAAGGCAAATATTTTTCGCTCGTTTATTTTATCGGCAATTTCCAAATTGTTGTTTTCATTGGAACATTGCGAAATGAAAATAACATACTTTGAAATAATTGGTGTCAAATTAATTTATGACAGGTTCCACCATAAGCTCATCTTGGTGCATACATGTATTTACTATAAAACATGCTTCTCAACACCCCGTCAAACAAGAAACTAGAGGTTTGGACACAATATTACAGGCTACTTCTTTCCTTCCTTGGTGGCTACTTCTCTCATACACAAAAAAAATCCTAAAATCAGGAAAAATCTCAAGCCTGAAGCCAGACTGGACAAGCACTATGGAATAAGCTAGCCGGCAAGCCTCTCAAATTAATAAAAATAACTTTCTCAAATAAATTTCTATAATTCATACAGTAGATATTGATATTCATATGTAACTTAATTGTATTTCTTCGCATACAGGTATGGAGATACATGTACATGTGATTTTGAATTGAATTGAATTCACAAATTTATGAGGTGTCGTGGCCGAGCGGTCTAGCTTACCGGATTCAAGTTCTGGTGTTAGCAACAGAATGTGGGTTCGAATCACGGCCGTGACACTTGTGCCCTTGAGCAAGACACATAATCATAATTGCTTCTCTCCACCCAGGGGTTAAATGGGTACCTGTGAAGGCAGAGTTGGTTTGCTCTATATGCGCTAGAAATGGCAGCAATTGAGCTGTATACTCCCCAGGGAGCTGAGATGGTTTCAGGAATGATTTATGAGCCTTATGAGCCTTATGAGCAGGGATAATAATATAATGCGCCTTGAGCACCACTTAGTTGGTGGATACGTGCGCTATATAAATCCACACATTATTATTATTAATGGTAACAGCAAAAGTTTGAAATAAGGATTGATCATTATGGGGACTTCAAAGTGACTTACTCTTCTGCGTTAATGCTCTTGACCGGAGCTATATAGTTGCTGGGAACGTAACCTTCGTGGCCATCCTTCGATGATCTGGCAAGCCACCAATCCCCATCGCTTAAAAAAAGAAAAACCACAGAAACAAGCATGAATATCACAGAGTTTAAAAGTTCATTTTTGTGATCATGCAGTCCACAATTTTTTCCTTCATATTTTGCAGTTGTTTGTTATTAAAATGAGTCATGTCTGCGATGACAATAAGAGCGGTTGCATACGAAGTCACCTATGGTTGTAAATGTTAAATCTGTGCGTACAAATCAAACAAAAGAGAACCCTCAAGGGGGTTTAGAGATGAAGGGGTCACCGTCTCCTAGGGTATTCCACAAAGGTACCCGGGCAATCTCAATCCTATGCATGTTAGAGGACTTTTGTGATTGTCTGGGTACCCAGGGTGACAACGACCCCTTCAGCGGAACCATAAGTAATCTTCAAAAAATTGAATAGAACATTTATAAACTGGGCTATTTGCAGTCAATATACATGTAACCAGTGGGTTTTTAACCTGCAGTTCAATATAATCAATATATGTGCAGTCAATATAACCAGTTGGTTTTTAACCTGCAGGTCAATATAATCAATATGTGCAGTCAATATAACCAGTTGGTTTTTAACCTGCAGTTCAATATAATCAATATATGTGCAGTCAATATAACCAGTTGGTTTTTAACCTGCAGGTCAATATAATCAATATGTGCAGTCAATATAACCAGTGGGTTTTTAACCTGCAGGTCAATATATTCAATATGTGCAATCAATATAACCAGTGGGTTTTTAACCTGCAGGTCAATATATTCAATATGTGCAATCAATATAACCAGTGGGTTTTTAACCTGCAGGTCAATATAATCAATATGTGCAGTCAATATAACCAGTGGGTTTTTAACCTGCAGGTCAATATAATCAATATGTGCAGTCAATATAACCAGTGGGTTTTTAACCTGCAGGTCAATATATTCAATATACATGTGCAGTCAATATACTGATACTCACTGGTTATTTGTTATTTCGAGTGTTTCTCCTTTCAGAAAGCTTAAATCATCCTCTGTACGGGCCTCATAGTCATATAGTGCCACATATTTTAGTACTGAAATTGAAAATATAACAAAAAAAAGTGTTATAAATTCCACAAGAATGAATGCTCATAAAAAAAACTACTAATAAAAAAGTGACAGATTAAAATCCAGCTTTTGGTAAATTTGTTCATGTAAGGACGTCCTTGCTCTATGGTTACAGCTAGGGCTGTGCATTTTCGGATATTTTTGGAACCGGATACACTGTACCCGAAATTAGGAAACTTCGGATACCTGGATACCCGTTTTCATTTTTGTTGAAAACATGCCTCCGGTGGTGTACAAATACATGTACTGTAAATGGTAACAAATTGAGTTTTGTAATACAGAGGATACCATACTATCGATCTTTTCTTTATTGGAGTGTAATCTCTTAAATTTAAAGATAATTGTACAAGTGCATTGTTCAAGAGTCACAGATTTCTGTTTGCACCGTTTAAATGTTAAGTCCGAATTTTAAAAAGTCGTTTACAGGTAATTGGAACCGAAAAATGGAACCGGGTAATGACCATTTCGGTCGGGTATCCGGATACGCAGATACCTGGCACAGCCCTAGTTACAGCCAGTGTGTGCTTTTGATTAAAAGTCCGATTAAAAGTCTGGTCTCTACCCTCAGATCCGCGCATCAGCATTTTTAGGCTTTTTTTTTTGGTTTGCTATGAAACGATGTCCAATTGCAGCCAAAATTGCTGGATTGATTGCAATTCTGCCGCGCTGTGTTTTAAACGTCTTTTTCACATCTAGGGGCATGAATGTTTGTCTGGCCTCTTTTTGCCACCATACTTTGTGCATGATGATGAATAGATAATAATTATCTTTTTGGACAATATACCTTATGCATATGACGCCGTAAACTGAAGGTCGCCCCCTTTCAGAGGCAAGCGAAGGTCACTCATTGGTTCATGTATGCGCGCTGTGCGTATACGCACGCACAGCGCGCATACATGAACCAATGAGTGACCTTCTCTAGCCTCTGAATGAGGGCGATGTTCAGTTTGTGACATCATATGCATAAGGTCTATTACCAAAGGTGTACATACCTTTTTAACCACCCCCCCCCCCCGCACCCCCCAAAAATAATAAATAAATAAAAAATAATTTGTTTTGTTAAGTACTATAAAAACTTGTCCATGGCAGTAGTAAAGTAGTAAAGAGTGATGGTGCAATCCCATTCAGTGACACTCAATCTTTGTTGACTTTTTGTTTTTGTTTTTCAATATGTATTCATCATACAAAATGAAATAGAGTGGATCCGTATCTGACTATTTCCAATGTTTGTCCATTTGACAATAAAATTTGTGGGAATACCGTAATTTCCTGCGTATAAGACGCTCGGTGTATAAGGCGCATTACCCCAGAATCGGGGGAATGTGATTAAAGTGTCAACGTACAAGGCGCACCGCCGTATAAGGCGCACCATGACCGCTCAGTAGTGCAGTGCATGCCAGAAGCGCTATAGCACGACCATGCCGCCACCACCACGCGCGCGTCGTACTAGGAAAGTAGTCTGGTTGCGGCCCAAGTGATCCCGCGGTGTTGTGCGTAATACACTGTGATTAATAATCGAGGTGAAAACAGACACGGCAAAAGTTGACAACCTTGCACACATCGCATAGAGACTTAGTCATTAGAAAGCGTTGTAGATAAAAATGCGCGATCGGGTACGCGATGTTGGGCATGCTATTTTTAGAAACAGGGGAATTCTGCTTTTGATACGTCACACACGAGTGAGGTCTTTCGTGAGTATTATTTACGGTGAATGAATGCATGAAAATCTTGCGCTAACGACCTTCATTGGAAAACACGGCCGCTTTGTTAGGTTGAGGTCCACCGAAAGTTACACAAGCGGTAATCATCACTTTGATCTCAAGCGACACCAGATAAGGCGCACCGTTAGATAAGACGCAGTGACGTTTTCGTACCTTTGAAAGTCAGATAAGCCGCGTCTTATACGCAGGAAATTACGGTAGTAGGCCTTATGTTTGAAGGTACCAATAATGACCGATCGGTTAAAATGGGGAAATGTGTAGAAGAGACAGGATATTTTTTCAGGTCCTTTGGTAGCAAAAGTACACATATCTTACCTGGTCTTGATGGCTCCATCTGATTAGGCTTAGGGATAAACATGTTTTTATTTGGCTGTTCAAAGCTGGACACCCCACCAATCCGTGGCCCCGGCGATCCTATGTTCATATCTGTGTTGGCCCCATTTTTATCGCTGGGTTTGTAGCTGCTCCCTTCCTCCTTGCTGTTGATGCAACCCATGATGAATGTTGATGATCACTAAGGAAGACAAACTGTGATAGTTTCTTTATTTTTTTTAATTTATTTATTTTATTACATTTTACACTGGCAATCAGACTACATCAATTAAATATAAAACCAAACCCTAATAAACTACAAATACACAAAAATTCATTTTAAACAAAGCCAGTGAATGGTAAGATAGAACAGGTGACCAGCACCTCTACAAGGCCATCCTACCACAAGAAACTCACTAAACATTATATACCTCTTTACACCCCCCACCCCCTCCCCGCCCCGTTACACCACTAGAGGGCCGCTGAAGCAAGTTAGGACGGAAAAGAACCAAAAAGACAACATTAAGCAACAAATTAAATACGCCGACAGAGAGAGCAATGGCAAAAGGACATCCATGTGCAAATATTATCTACCGAAAAACTGGAAGAAAATTTTGTTCTGTAAAACTGAGATATTTGAGATTTAAACGACGAAAGTGAAGTGGCAGATCTTGCTGCCAAAGGAAGTTGATTCCAGATTGGAACAATCCGCTGAAAATAAAAATATTTATGTGATTCAAGAACAAATCACATTATTATTATTATTAATTGACTTGATTTTTGCCCTACACTGACGTGTGGATGAAGCCCTGTATATTCAGCGCTTTCGAGTGTCTGTGCAAAAACATGCAAA
Organism: Zoroaster sp. YZ-2022; assembly: GCA_029582265.1. NCBI lineage: Eukaryota > Metazoa > Echinodermata > Asteroidea > Forcipulatida > Zoroasteridae > Zoroaster > Zoroaster sp. YZ-2022. Next base: position 13,774,680 of record CM055831.1, on the reverse strand, counting down.
GGTGACTCGGGTGGGATTCAAACCCATGACCTCCTGCTTACTAGTGGAGACGCCTTAACCTCTCAACCACCGATATTGCCCAATGACGATACATGTAGGTTGGCTACAATTCTACATGTGTACATAGATTGATGAAATTCTTGCGTCGGATGCTAAACAACTGATTTGATTTTTGCTCACCTGAGTCACCTTTTGATTTTTTCCACACGGACTCAGAAAGTACCGAGTATACAGTGCTTCACACATACTTACATAATTATGTACAAATAGTGTAAACTAAGGAAGAAAAAAATCAGATTGTTTATTACAACCCAAGAAATTCATTAACCCTAACCCCCTAGGTACATGTAGCCTATTCTGGCTAGGAACCTTCCTGAATCCTCCAAAATCCATCTGCACTTTTGGAAACATGCCCTTATCTTCAAAATGCACCATGCATTTTCGTTGATCTTTCATATTCAGCACTTACATGTATGGCCTGTACTTCTTGCCTAGTAGTAATTTTGTCCCATTTGAAGAGGTGAAAGTACCAGTTTCCAACAGTGCTGAATTTTCCCCAAAAAGTGCCCCTTGGAGGATTTTGCAGGATATGGAGAAGTTAGGGTTAATCTATATTACATGTAATTATTATTATTGTATGTCAATTTTGGTAATGAAACCAAGGATTCCTCAAAAGTGCCTACAGCGCTGTAGATTGTACACGTAAGCCTGTAGAAACCTGTGAAGAAAAGATGAGGAAGGAATGTTAAGTTTTACAGATGTGGGAGAGAAAACCCCAGATAAATATTCATGGGGAAAAAACCACGTCATCAGGTAGAGACTGAATGCCCAATCCACATGTCGGCACAGGATTCGAACCTGGGTCCACAAAGGTGAAAGGCAAGGAAAGTACACGTACTGTACATGCACAGATGCCAACATTCCAAACTGAAAAAGAGTATTATTCGCCTAACGAAAGGTTTTCGTCATGTAAATGGCTGATGAACTATAGGTGTCGTGGGGTGTCGTGGCCGAGCGGTCTAGCTTACCGAATTCAAGTTCTGGTGTTAGCAACATAATGTGGGTTCGAATCACGGCCGTGACACTTGTGTCCTTGAGCAAGACACTTAATCATAATTGCTTCTCTCCACCCAGGGGTTAAATGGGTACCTGTGAAGGCAGAGTTGGTTTGCTCTATATGCGCTAGAAATGGCAGCAATTGAGCTGTATACTCCCCAGGGAGCTGAGATGGTTTCAGGAATGATTTATGAGCCTTATGAGCCTTATGAGCAGGGATACTAATATAATGCGCCTTGAGCACCACTTAGTTGGTGGATACGTGCGCTATATAAATCCATACATTATTATTATTATTACGGTGCGCGTGCCGTAAACACATGTGGTTCTTTACATCGTTGGTTTCGCGGCTGGCCAAAAATTGATACAAGGATCGTACAATCGTAATTGTACTCAATAAATTGTAAAAAATTACACCCAAATCGTAAATGTTGGCATCTCTGTACATGTACACTATAGCACTACACCAACCTGATCCTCATACACGTATACATGTACATGTACATTTGCAATTCTTCTTCATGTACATGTACATGTACATACATTGTGTGTGACAGTCACATGGTGCTTGTGTCTTTGAGTAAGACACAAATCATAAATTCTATGATTGCTTCTCTTCACCTGGGAGTATACATGGAGACCTGCAAGGGCAGAGACAGTTCTTAACCCTCCTACTACTACAAGGGTCAAAATCAGTCAAAATTTTGATATATTGTATACATGTACTTGCCAAGGTATATCCGGTGCACTTAGAAAGTCAAACACTAGCTGTCAAACCTTACGTATAGTAAGTACATTTACAGGTCAAAATGAGTCAACCGTTTTTGACTGGTAAAAGCATCGTCTGGTATTGTTCAGGGTGGTCAAAATGACAGTAAAAACCAGTCAAAAATAATGTTTAGTGAGTTTCTTGTGGTAGGATGGCCTTGTAGAGGTGCTGGTCACCTGTTCTATCTTACCATTCACTGGCTTTGTTTAAAATGAATTTTTGTGTATTTGTAGTTTATTAGGGTTTGGTTTTATATTTAATTGATGTAATCTGATTGTCAGTGTAAAATGTAATAAAATTAAAAAAATTTAAAAAATGCCCCTGTGTGCACATTTGGGTCAACAGTCAAAAACAGGCAGTTGACTGGTTTTGACCTCAATGTAGCTACTTGCCACTGAAGTGCAACAGTAGGAGGGTTAAGCAAGATAATTACTGTATGTCAAATCTATAATGGCTTCGCATGAATTAATGCGTGTCTGTGTACCATTGTTTGCACTGCACTGCAGCTCCAACTACATGTACATGTACGTGTACGTCACACCATGGTCACACTTTAAGAACAAGATACAGGCATACAGTACATGTATACTACAAGATAAACCATGGTCAGAAAAATACACTAGACTGCTGGGATAGGCCCCTCCCATCCCTCCCCTACACACAGATCAAAGCTCTAACATGTACATTTACATGTACTAGTACTATAATGATTTTTAATTAAATCATTATTTAAATTAAATAACTTGGTGTGTTTGCCCAGTGTTACATGTAACACATGCATGTAATAATAATAATAATAATAATGTGTGGATTTATATAGCGCACGTATCCACCAACTAAGTGGTGCTCAAGGCGCATGTACATGTACATGTACATGTATACACCATTATCCAGATTTGCCCCTATTCCCCACCCACCTGGATGTCTCAGTCATTCACCTGTATGTAAAAGCAAAGCATGTGACCGACTACTGTGTACATGTACATGTACTTCACAATTTTTTCATGGAATGGCATGACCCAATCAGCTTTAAATGTTCAGTGCTTTTTGTTTTACAGTACATGTACAATGTATGCCAAATTAACAAGTGTACGAGCCCTGGCATCATTGGAGCAAGGGGATGGAAGCACATGTACATGTACATATGTATACAGTACCTGTGTTTGTGTATTCTACAATGTACTGTAGTTTATTTCATCAGCAAGCATTCATGTTCATGACGAAAACGTATACAAAAGTCACAAAGTATATACCAAGTTCACTGAAGCTGTTCAGACTATTTCATCTACACTGTACATGTACAATTACTGATCATACGTTCATACGTTCAGTTTATGTTCACACAAGTCTTTTCACCAGCTAATGCATACATGTGTACAGTCAGATTATTTTGTCATCAAGAGCTCATGTTCACAAAACTATTCGTGTTTGTTCACATGGAAACAACTTGTATTCCAGTGCTCAACAAGCGTGCGTGTTGACATGAGACTATTTAGTTTTTTCAGCAGCAAACGTCTATTCACATATTGTAAGATTATTCCATCAGCAACCATACATTTTCAGTCACATACATATGTCCCATGAGTTCATCACCAAGTGTGTATCTAATCTTAATAAATGTTGACACATTCAGCTGTTCACATTCACCTCTCAAGCTAAGATGTTCGCCTCTCCAGCAGGAAAACACAAGAAGCAAATTTGTATGTTGCAAACCAAACAGAATACAGCATTAATAAATGTTGACACATTCAGCTGTTCAATTCACCTCTCAAGCTAAGCTGTTCACCTCTCCAGCAGGAAAACACAATGTTGCAAACCAAACAGAATACAGCATTAATGCAAATGTTTTATTTCATCACAACCGGACAATGAACATGTGTTTGTCACACTTAAAAGTACAGTGTACTTATCATCATGAACAGATCAGACTCTCAACAATATACATGTATGGCATCGGAATTCTAGTTTAAAATGAAGACATGTACATGTACAGTGACTGAAAATTACTGGCTCATTTATACAGCAGGATAAGTAATGACTTTATCATGTGGGGCATTTATGTATTCCAGTCACTGAGTTAATATAAAACTAGCACTCTGATTCCCCGCCCTGTTGATCGTGAAGATATTATCCCTTTAAGCGAGTCGCACCAATTAACATGATATCAAACCCCAACCAGGATGCCATCAATACTGTACGTAAACTACATGTACTCTTCCTTCCTGTGTCCGGACATACAATGTACATGTAGAGAGGTCCGGCATTTTTCTGTTGACGTCAACGGCAAACTGGTCACGTTTAGCAAAGTTCACAGGTTCTGGGAATTTTTTTTACAAGGATTATGTACACTACATGTACATACATTGTATGTATGTAAAATTGTACATACATGTACAATGTACATGTAGTTGTTTATTTTCCATTACTTTTCTTTTATTTAACCCTAACTCCCTAGGCCCATTTTGATTACACATAACCTGAACCATCTAAAACCCTTTAGCCCTCCTACTGTTTGACCATTTGAAACCATTCAAAATTTCCACTTACCAAAATGCCCATTGGTTTTGTACACACCTGGTGATACCATTTGAACAGTGTTGGTAGCAAGCTTAACTACCATTCATATCCATTCAAATGGTTTTGAATGGTTGTTACACTACACCTTGGTGTGTTTCCATAGCCGCATGGATTCAAATGGTGAATGTACTTCACAGTGGCTTATCATTCAAATGGTTTTAAATGGTGGATACATTACACCTTGGTGTGGTTTCACATAGCTGAAAAACAAAACCTGCATTATGTAGATAAAGTGGACTATCCATCATCTCAGTACCCTATGGAGTTTTAACACATGGTGGCCAGTGTACAAGTAATTGATCTACCACTTAAAAATGGCACTAGGGTCTTTAGGATATAGCAGACCTGTCATTCAAAACCATTTACTCATGTCACTGGCATAGAGGGTCCATTAATTCACCACTTAGAAGTATCCTTGGAAACAAGGTTTTGTATTAGCTGACCGTGTACCATTCCAAACCATTTGGGAATCAATACTGTACAGTTATTTCACCATTCAAAACCACAAAAGCGAATGGTTTCAAATGGTGGGCCAACTTGTATGAAAAAGGCACCAGAAGTAGGAGGGTAAGTAGGAGGGTTAGTAGGAGGGTTAGTAGTAGGCTTGGGCGATGACACGATAATATCGAATATCGCGATATTTTTTTTACGCGATTATGATATCGAGAACTTTTTAAATCATCGAGATGAAACAAAAATTATCGTGAAGAAAAAAATATATCGCGATTAAACAAAATCCTCGATTGTCATTTGGGCCAGAAATTCCATGGGAAAAAAACTTAAGAAGTCTTTTCAGCTTTCGTGAGAAACAAAATCTAACTACTTCTGTAGTAAACCGACTGTCAGATCGATCACAAAGGAGCCGCTTGACAGGGTGTTGTTTAATAATCCACCGCCACTACTCAAAGAAATCTATTAACACTGATTTAAGTGTTGGGATTGAATGGGGTATTTGTTCTAACAATGTGGAGACAATGTTTACGTCTCACTGTCTATCCATGGTGGTCTGTGACTCTGGCTGGCGCACCATGGGTGAGTATATTATATCATACATATTTAAATATAAGCAGAATATGGGCGTTGCCTTAAAAATACATAATCATGAATTAAATCAAAGCATGGATCGGCAGCGGCTCGATCAAAGTTGAGGGATTAGGACACTATTCTGTTGTACCATACTGGGACTCTTGTCTCGTGTGACAAAACACATACACGTACTCTTGATAAACCATGTAACGTTTATTTAAAATAGTGTGACAACAATTCACATTTTCTGAATCACATGTTTATACTATGACCCAGTCACGTGGAACGCGTGAATCACGTGAACTTGGGCTGATGATTTGATTGGGATGCACAACGCAGTAACCGTCCCACATAATTATTATGCAAACGATTTGCCAATGGCGATGGGTGCCTTTTTGCGACCGTAACCAGATACATGTTTCGGCTTTGGTCATTGGTTAAGCGTTTTCGCAAGTTCGGTTATACATGCATGCTGCGATGACATGGTTAAGGTTCTGACCAAACATGTACATAAACTGAACTTTGTGATCGGTGACACTTAGTTTCAAGATGGCGGATTGTAAAAAGTGTTAAAACATTATTAAATGATTGTTCGTATACCAGTATATCTTTCAAGTTATTAGCACTCACGAGTAAGTTCTATTTTGAGAAACGTTGATGACTGAACATGTCACAAACTGAAAACAATTGTCAGGTTACGTTCGCATTTTCGCGTAGCTAGCTGTGCCGTTTTGTTTCTGGTTAGGGTAGCGAAAACCCGCCCCATATGTTGCACTCGTGAACGGCGCAATTGCACGTGTCTCTAGCTCTCAGGTACAGGTAAGCACTGGCGATTTATTGTGACGTTTGTAGACGGGTACATCCCTAGTCATTACCAGCTCTAAAGCACTCATGCGTGAAAAACAAAAATAATCGCGATATTATCGAATATCGCGATATTATCGAATATCGCGATATTATCGAATATCGCGATTATATGTTTGACGATATATATCGTGGATGAAAAAAATCGATATCGCCCAAGCCTAGTTAGTAGTAAAGCAAGCACATGACATGTACAAACAGTCGTGAATTTCAAGACGTCTGAGGACCCTCTATTGTTTGGACTAACTTTTTGAAGCAATCTCCATTGGTTTTGTACACGCGGTTTTCCCGAGGACAACGAAGAACAAAGAACCGCCGTCCGAGGAGCTATTGTTCCCTTTTATGTCCTCGGACGGTTTGCAGTGCAAGCCCATGTACATGTATGCACACATGTGTTTCTAATCCGCGATACATACATGGCCAGGGACCCTTCCTGCATGCATGGAGCAATAAACAGTATCCACTTACCCAAGCACTGACCTTGCAATCACTACAATATACATGGATGTACATATGTACAATGGAAAGGCAAGTATGCCTAATAACCTCAATTCTCCAAAATCCTTCACTTTAGCAAAGAGGATTTGGCAGGATTTTGGACTGTTGGGGTTAAACGACTCTCAGATGTTACCCTTGAAATCTGATTAGTCTTTTGGCCTACTGTAACTTTATAACTTTACTAAATTAGTAACTAAAGTAACCACTGATCAAATAATATTTGGCGAGACAGCTGCCACTCAGCTGGATTTCTGGATGGGGTTTGGAAGTCCTCCTCCCTGTTGGCTATTGAACAAACTGAAATCTGCAAAGCAAAATGGCAAAAACACCTTGACGAATTGAGCACAGGTCTTGTAAAAGTATTTAGTGTCCAGTAAAATTCTTGTCTCTAGAGACAAAGATCATTTGCTGAAAGTTGAGCCCTGTGTACAGTACATAGATGTATTGTACCTCTGTGGAACAAACACGGAACTGACTTGTACTGTACGCACTGTGAATGACTACAGCAAAAGTTGTTTGGCCTCAGTAGTTGTAACCCCATACAAATTAATCATCCCTGGAACAGTTTATTTACCAGTACAGACTGAGAGGTTCAAGTGCATTGTATTTACTGAGCCAACTGATAAATGATCATAAAACGATCTGTATCTAATGTTTTTGTACAAAAAGCCTGCACTTCACATGTTTCGGGGAAGAATCCTGGGTTGACAAAAAGGGTGGGGGAGGGACCACACAAAGGGGAGGCATACAGAAGTGAAGGAAACACAAAATATGAACTACATACATGTACACATGTACATGAACATACTGTATGGATGTCAGGCTTTGATCTTCACTGCGGACATTGCCGTGAGTTGGCCTTAATGCCCCTTTGGTTGACCTTGAAATTTTGAGGCAGTCATGGCCAAAGTGACTGTGCCTTCTCAATCCTTAAGGTCAAGGCCTGGTACAGGTACATGTACATGTACATATGTATGTGTACACTGTATACATGTACATGTATCAGGGATGGTTCTACAGTAGGATATTTTTGGAACTGGATACCTGACATCAGGAAACTTCGGATACCCGTTTTCATTTTTGTTGAAAACATGCCTCCGGTGGTGTACAAATACATGTACTGTAAATGGTAACAAATTGACTTTTATAATACAGAGGATACATGTACCATACTATCGATCTTTTCTTTATTGGAGTGCAATCTCTTGAATTTAAAGATAATTGTCTGTAAAAGTGTAAACATTACATTGTTCAAGAGTCACAGATTTCTGTTCGCACCGCTCAAATGTTAAGTCCGAATTTCAAAAAGTCGTTTACGGGTAATTGGAACCAAACAATGGAACCGGGTAATGACCGTTTCGGTTGGGTATCCGGATACCCGACACAGCCCTAGATGGTTCCAGGTTCCAAAAAGGGTTGGGGAGGTACAGATAGCAACACAAGGACAGGCCTGTGAGTGGGGTTTGATAAAAAAAGCGGAAAAACGAGGAGAACCTAAAAAAGACCCGGTGTCACATGGACGTAGAATACAAAATGGTGGTTCTTGTGGTGTGTCGCGCGTGTTGTTAGGCCGTATAATTCCTTGGCTACGGCCGGAAATAACACGCAAGTCTATGGGAATTGACCGCAGCCGCTAGCTATTGGCTTCCGTAGGCACACTTTCCAGCCATAGCCAACGAATTAGGACACAGCTGAAATACGGTGTGACGATCAGCCATACCGCTGGTTCGCGCGCTTTATATCCAACAGGCGGTATCTGGTGTGGGAACCAACGCACGGATCGCCGATCGAGATCGAGATCCGCGTGAAACAATAATTACACGCAATGCGCAATTTACAACTAAATAAAAAACGGATTTTAAAATCGGCCCGAGAGGAAATGAAAAAAGCGGAAATCCGCTAAAATGCGGAGATTTCACAGGCCTGACAAGGAGAAGGGAGCATACAAAAGGGGAGGGATTGTTTTAAAGAGGCAGTTGAGTTCCATTCAACAAGTTCAAGCTTCTCTCCTTTAACTCTAACGATCCCCATCCAGCCAAACTCCAACACCAGGGATTGTTGGAGTTTGATGGGTTCAGTACTGTGTACTTCTGATATGGCATGTGTAAAGTGTTGGAATATGGCTGGATGAGTACTGTATGTGTGCAGTAACAGTGTTGGATTTTGATTGAGTGAGGACGGTGGTTCTACTAGCATGCAATATTGTTAGACTTTGAGTGGAGAGAGTGTGTGTATGCAACCTGCTGTAATAAACAACTGATAAAGGCAAATATTGTACTTAGGTATGCTTGGCATTGTGTCTAACATCATACAACTAGAACCTACCATTTATTCCATAGGGTGTTTTAGTTTTTGCATAGTTAAGTTTTTTTTTAGCATGAAAACAATTGTTGGATTATGATGGGTTGAGTACTGTGTGACTCCAGTGTTCAAACTTTACTTTGGGCCATGTGTCCCCACTCAATCAAAATCCAACAGCTAAGGGCCTGTTGGAGTTTGACGGGTTGAGTACTGTAAACCAGCAACAGTCAACCATGGTGTTGGGATTTGATAGGTTGAGGAAGGTTTCTAGTAAAAATGCTTAAAGGGAGTTAGGGTTAATTAAGCGAGTGAATGTTCTATAAACAGGATGTTCTGTCAATGCCAAAGGAGCATTAACAGCGGGAATCTCCTCCAGGAACAAGGAAGTTTACCTATTATTATTGCGAACCGTGGGTTCAAAGGTCGGTTCATTGAATGTTGATGAAATCATATTTTGCAATGTTTTCATGAACATCAGAAAATGTGTTTAAACCCTCCTCAATTTTCCGTGCAGTTTTCCAATCGTGTACCATGCATGTATTGTAAATTTAATTCATTATTTGTACATTGTGTACTGTGTACTGAACATTCAATCTACAATAATTAGATACACATCAGGCCAAAATAAAAAGTAATCTCCGATTTCTGGTCTCCGCCGTCGGGATTTTTAGTTTTTCTTTTTTGTTGTTGTTGCTATGAAACGATGTCCAGTTGCAGCCAAAATTGCTGCCAGATCTACCATTTAAAAACAATTTAGAGGACGATCAGAGCACACTGATCGAAACGTCGAGTTGTACCTCCAGTTCTTTTCAGAACTAATTACAATAACTAATAGAATCTGAACTTTAGTGGCAAGATACATGTATGTACATGCAGCTACATGTAGTGGTCATCAGTCAACTGCCTGTTTTGACTGTTGACCCACAGGGGCACTTTTCACTGGTTTTACTGTCATTTTGAACCACCCTCAACAATCAGACAATACTTTTACCAGTCAAAAACGGTCGACTCATTTTGACCTGTGAATGTACTTACCAGTAGGTACATGTGCATGTGCTACACGTAAGGTTTGACAGTGCTACACGTAAGGTTTGACAGTGCTCGACTTTTAAGTGCACAAGATATACCTTGGCAAATATATCATCATTTTGACTGATTTGCAGTCACAGAAGGGTTAATTAATTAGAAGTTAAATGACCATTTAAAACTAGACAACTTTATGTTCGTGAATATAAAGGGAATACAAGTTTAATGCAGGGTTTTTACCACTTGATAAAGAACGATGGGGTCGTGGCTAAGGGCAATACAGGACCTCGCCTTTGGTTACACTGTAACTCCTTTATCTGGCGGTAAAAACTTTTATACCCATTCATAAATGCCCTCCTAAATTTATGTCAAAATGTCAACATGTGAGTGGTTTTTGTTTCAAAATACATGTAGAACAAAAACAGCAGATCTGTTTCACGATGTATTCGAGGACACAAGAGTGTGAATGTGCATTAGAAGGACTCACGTACACACTCAAAGGCACTAAGCGTGCTCAGCGCATTACGGATTACACGTTCTACACTACACTCTGATAAGCTCTAAAATTGCACGTCCAGCAAGACGAGTAAACTAGTGCGTGATGCGCTTTAAACATTCACTCTCAACTGGTCTTTACTCAACATCTACGTTTTTAAAACTTGTAGCTTTGCATGGTGAGGGGGGTAAGACTAATTGCGGTGACACCATGTGAAATTCTCAATTGAGTAGTAATTAGTTCTGTAAAGAACTGGAGGTTACAACTCGACGTTTCGATCAGTGTGCTCTGATCGTCCTCTAAATCTTTTTTAAAGTTCTGGTGCCTTTTTCAGACAAGTTGATGCACCATTCAAAACCATTCGTTTTGTGAAACACACCAAGGTGTAGTGTATCCACCATTCAAACCATTTGAATGATTTATAAGCCACTGTGTAGTACATTCACCATTTGAGACCATTCGGCTATGGAAACACACCAAGGTGTAGTGTATCCACCATTCAAAAACCATTTGAATGGTAGTAAGCTTGCTACCAACACTTTTCAAATGGTATCACCATGTGTGTACAAAACCAATGGCCATTTTGGTAAGTGGAAATTTTGAATGGTTTCAAATGGTCAAACAGTAGGAGGGTTAAATGGTAGATCTGGCAGCAATTTTGGCTGCAACTGGACATCGTTTCATAGCAACAACAACAAAAAAGAAAAACTAAAAATCCCGACGGCGGAGACCAGAATCCGGAGACTACTTTTTATTTTGGCCTAATGTGTATCTAATTATTGTAGATTGAATGTTCAGTACACAGTACACAATGTACAAATAATGAATTAAATTTACAATACATGTAAGTGCCATTAAAGATGGGCCCTAAGCAGTCCATGTATTGTACACGTGTATACTGCAGGTGTATCAATAATTCACTCTCACCTTAACCCTAACCCTGCCAGACGCAGCAAAGTGCATCAGGTGGAAAAGTCTGGTGCACTTTGATGGATTCAGCTGTCAACACCAGTGCATAAGCAGCCAAGTCTGTTTCTATTGAGAGCTGGTCCCATTGAACAATGCCAGAGTTGTATCCTGCTGCGTTTGGTGACCACAGACTCTGAGGCAGTTCGGCCTTGAGATTTGTGACCTGATGGATTTTGCTGCACTGGGCAGTCAAGTCACTTTGACAAACGATGCAATCTGTTGCGTCTGGCAGAGTTTCTAGCCAAAATACCCTGGAGGGTTAGGGTTAACCCATTTTTAGAGAAGAAAGTCATTTATAATGAAATAAAACAACATTAGTTTTTGTTACATTGCATTATCTAGCCTCTAAATCAGAAAAGCCTGAGGTCCACCTGGGGAAACAAATAACTTCTCTTACACTCACATATGTACATGTACACCGTGTACATACACATGTACATGTACACTCACTGGCCATAAGTATTGCAACACTGAAATGCACACCAAATTTCAGTTTGGAGAACTGTGTTACAATAATTTATTTTATTTTATTTACACTACTTAACCCTCCTACTTCTGGTGTCTTTTTCATACAAGTTGGCCCACCATTTGAACCATTCGCTTTTGTGGTTTTGAATGGTGAAATAACTGTGTACAGTATTGATTCCCAAATGGTTTGGAATGGTAGGTCAGCTAATACAAAACCTTGTTTGGATACTTCTAAGTGGTGAATTAATGGACCCTCTATGCCAGTGACATGAGTAAATAATAATAATAATAATAATAATAATGTATAGATTTATATAGCGCACGTATCCACCAACTAAGTGGCGCTCAAGGCGCATTATATTATTATCCCTGCTCATAAGGCTCATAAGGCTCATAAATCATTCCTGAAACCATCTCAGCTCCCTGGGGAGTATACAGCTCAATTGCTGCCATTTCTAGCGCATATAGAGCAAACCATCTCTGCCTTCACAGGTACCCATTTAACCCCTGGGTGGAGAGAAGCAATTATGGTTAAGTGTCTTGCTCAAGGACACAGGTGTCACGGCCGGGGCTCGAACCCACACTCTGCTGCTGGCAACACCAGAACTTGAGTTCAGTGCGCTAGACCGCACGACAATCCACTTTACGTGCATTATACAACACACGGGACCTACGGCTTTACGTCCCATCCGAAGGACGAAGCAATTATGGTTAAGTACCTTGCTCAAGGACACAAGTGTCACGACCGGGGCTCGAACCCACGCCCTGCTGCTGGCAACACCAGAACTTGAGTTCGGTGCGCTAGACCGCTCGGCCACGACACTCCATGGTTTTGAATGGTTTTGAATGGTTTTGAATGGTTTTGAATGGTTTTGAATGGTTTTGAATGGTTTTGAATGACAGGTCTGCTATACCCTAAAGACCCTAGTGCCATTTTTAAGTGGTAGATCAATTACTTGTACACTGGCCACCATGTGTTAAAACTCCATTAGGGTACTGAGATGATGGATAGTCCACTTTATCTACATGATGCAGGTTTTGTTTTCCGGCTATGTGAAACCACACCAAGGTGTAATGTATCCACCATTTAAAACCATTTGAATGATGAGCCACTGTGAAGTACATTCACCATTTGAATCCATTCGGCTACGGAAACACACCAAGGTGTAGTGTAACAACCATTCAAAACCATTTGAATGGATGAATGGTAGTTAAGCTTGCTACCAACACTGTTCAAATGGTATCACCAGGTGTGTACAAAACCAATGGGCATTTTGGTAAATGGAAATTTTGAATGGTTTCAAATGGTCAAACAGTAGGAGGGTTAAAGACTTTTTGAAAGTGCCTTTGTTTTGAAGTCAATGTTCTTTTTTACTGTTCTTGCTACATGTATGTAATACACGATCGATGAAATCGGACTTAACCCTCCTATAGGTTTAACACTCAAAGACACTCAAAATTTGTATGTCTCTCTTAACCCATTGACTTTGTGCAGTGCACTCAAATACATGCAAGCACATGTGGCTGTGATAGGAGGTCAAACCCAAAGACACTCAAAATTTGTATGTAACTCCCAACCCATTGACTTTGTGCAGTGCACAAAGGTCAAACCAAAACCACTGACAGTACATACACAGCTCTGTGTGACTCTGTGGTTTGACCTACCAATTGGCAATGCAACCAAAAATACTCAAGTGACTGTCTGTGAGTGCCGTGCTGACTGGGCCAAATTTCAGCCTGGGCATAGGAGGGTTAAATGATCATCTCACCTGAGTGTTACTGTAAAGTGCTATTTTGAGCATGTTGCAATACTTTTGGCCAGTGAGTGTATAATATACATGTACTTTATGTATGTACAGTTGTGCAGATAATTTCAGTGTTATCTACATAGTACACAATTTTTGGCCAATACTTGATAATTTTTTGTTGACTGAAGGGGTGACATGTAATGTACATACAGGTACTGTACATACATGTAGTACAATGTACACTGTAAGAGGACTATCTTTGTTCGATAAAATGAATCATAAAAACAGTTGACATACTATAAAATGAACAATACATACGTACATGTGTATTATTGATGATTTTGCACCCTCCGCTTCATTTAATGACTTTTTATCAACTTTTCAGGACCTTCAAGTCTTAATTTCATCTGAGAATAAGTTATGTCTTATCTCAGGAGACTTTAATATTAATCTCCTTGAAGTTGATCGCCACGACCAGCCTCGGGAATTCTTGGATACTGTATTTGCTTATTCTTGCATTCCTCTTATTAACAAACCTACTAGAATTACTAGTACTTCTGCCACCCTTATTGACAACATTTTTTCCAATATTCTTCCCCCTCCTAATTCTGGAATTTTAGTTTGTGATATATCTGATCATTTTCCTATTTTTACCTCTTTTCCTTTTACCCCTAGAAAGTCTCCTCATCACACACAAAAATGTTTTCAGTAAACTTTCCAGTGACAATTTGCGTCCAGTTCAAATCTGAGTTGAATTCCTTGGACTGGTCTGTGGTTTTCAGCACCGATGACCCAAATATTTCTTTTAATAATTTTATGGATATTTTTAATCATTCATATGATAAGAATATCCCCTTGTTAGGATGAAACACGCCAATAGAAAGTCTCAACCTCGGTCTCAGTGGATTACCACTTCCCTGTTGAAGTCTATTAATCACAAAAATAGGCTTTATCATAAATATCTTTCTTTTCCCACCGAGTCAAATCGTTTAAAACACACACGTTACAGAAATTATCTTACCTCAATTTTACGATCCGCCAAACAAAATTATTACTCACAGCAATTCGAGAAGGAAAAAAGCAGTATTAAAAATACCTGGAAGGTTATCAACAGTGCTTTGAAAAGTAATACTCCCTCAAAAACTACTACCATTAATATTAATAATCAGACTATAAATGATCCTCGATTAATTGCTGAACATTATAATAATTTTTTTGTTAACATTGGACCCAATCTTGCTAATAAAATTCCTGATTGCACTTCCCATTTTCAAGATTACCTCCCTGATGCTAATTCACATTCTATTTTCTTCAACCCAGTTACTGAACATGAGCTTTCCTCTATAGTTTTCAATTTACCCAATAAGAAAAGTTCGGGTCATGATTTTGTAAATTGCCCTCTTATTAAAGAAGTCATCGATGTGATCTCCAAACCTTTAACCTTCATTATGAATTTATCCCTCTCTACCGGCAGAATCCCTGACTCCATGAAGATTGCTAGTGTCATTCCTATTTTTAAAAGCGGTGATCCTCAGTTAGTTAACAACTATAGACCAATCTCTATTTTAAGCTCCTTTTCGAAAATTCTTGAGCATTATAGTGTATATTCGTACTTCTCAATTCCTGCATAAACACATTATTTTATCTGATTCTCAGTTTGGATTCAGGGCTAAACATTCTACTACTCATGCCATTTTACAGATGATTAATCAAATTAATGCTGGTATTGAACAGTCTCTTCATACCGTGGGAATCTTCCTGGACTTCTCCAAGGCTTTTGATACCATTGACCATACAATTCTTTTATCCAAACTTTCTTATTATGGTATAAGAGGTATTGCGTTGGAGTGGTTCAGGAATTATCTTTCTAACCGACAACAATATGTCTGTCTGGATGGCATGAAGTCTTCTCTCAAAGAAGTACCTTGTGGAGTTCCCCAGGGTTCGCTGCTGGGTCCTCTTCTTTTTCAATTTATATCAATGATTTTGTTAAATCATCAAACATTTTTCTTTCATTCTTTTTGCAGATGATTCCAGTTTATTCTGTTCTCATAGAAATCTTGATATCCTTGTAGATATTGCTAATTCAGAGCTCGTTCATATCTCCAACTGGATTAAAGCAAATAAACTTTCTCTCAATATAAAAAACTAATTTAATGTTATTTAATGTCTGACCAAGTTGCTTCCTTGTGATGTTTTATTTGATAATATATCTATTAATCAAGTTGACTGTATAAAGTTTTAGGTTTATATGTTGATTCTAAATTATCTTGGAATCATCATGTGAACTATTTATGTAAACTGTTATCCAGAAATATAGGAATTATTAACAAATTAAAACATTTTTTCCTTCTGGAATATTGTTTAATATTTATAATGCATTAATTTTGCCTTATCTATCATATGGTATTCTTGCCTGGGGTAATACTAGTGCCAACCTGTTAAATAGAATCCATATTTTGCAAAGGGTCCTCAGAATTATTGATCGAGTTGATTTTGGCGCATTCCAATCTTCTATTTTTAATCATAAGACTCTTAAACTTAATGATATTTATTTGCTTCAACTTGGTATTTTCATGTATCAATTTATTTCACATGATTTACCAATCTCGTTTCAGAGTATGTTTACTTTAAATACTCAAATTCATTTTCATCAAACTAGACATTCTGATGACTTTCATATTCCATATGTGCGTACCTCTCAAGCTCTTAAAACTGTCAGTTATCAGGGACCTAAGTTTTGGAATTCTTTAGGCATTAACCTCAAAAGTCTTAAAACTTGCCCGTATTTAAAAAGAAGTATAGCTTGTTGGAAAAATACTGTAACATTTAATTTCAGCTAATTTTAATTATTTGTTTAAGTTACTCCTTACTCTTATATTAATAATGCCCTCCCGATCTTTCATTATATATTACTGCTGTGTAGTTACACCATGCTGCCTTGTCTCATTAGTGTTTGTCCTGTCTTGTTTATGTGTAGGTAACATTAATATATTTCTCTGTGTGTGTAATTTATGCATCTAGTTGTATTACAGTTGTATTAGCTCAGTTAAATTTCTACACATTATTTTTGGGGGTCTCTACTCGACAAGCTTGCTTTTTGGAGACCTCCACCACTTAATCACCTTTGTCACATTGGCCCTTCGTTTATAATTACATGTATTATTGTTTAACTGATTTTGTTTTTTTTATTGGCCTTATATCTTAATTTGTTGTGTTCTGATTGAGTGGAAAATAAACTGAAACTGAAACTGAAACTGAAGTAACCAATCAGCATTACAGAAATCATTTCTCCCACCAGGGTCTAGTATTAAGAACAAGGTAGACCCTGGGGACAAGGTTGAGGCCCATGTACATAACTTTATCAGTGTTATCAGTGTAATCAATTATCAATATTACAAAACTCTGGTGTACCACTGTATAGTGTATGGACTATCTAAGCAATTGGTTATGTTCAGGGTGCATATATGTACATGTGTGTACACACTTCAAAACTTTGACAAACACATGTACACCCCTCAAATGTACACCCATCAAATCATCAAAACCCCAAACTACATTTTGTACAGTACATTGTTACCACACTCATCAGGCATCTAATCAACCTTGAAAACATTAATTACATGATATACATGTATCATAATAATAATAATAATAATAATAATAATAATAATAATAATAATAATAATAATAATAATAATAATAATAATAATAATAATAATAATAATAATAATAATAATAATAATAATAATAATAATAATAATAATAATAATAATAATAATAATAATAATAATAATAATAATAATAATAATAATAATAATAATAATAATAATAATAATAATAATGTGGATTTATGTGGCGCACGTATCCACCAATCTGGTGCTCAAGGCACATTATATTATTACCCCTGCTCATCAGGCTCATAAATCATTCCTGAAACCATCTCAGCTCCCTGGGGAGTATACAGCTCAATTGCTGCCATTACAGCGCATATTGAGCTAATCAAACATAACAACCAACTCTGCCCTCACAGGTAACCATTTACCCCTGGGTGGAGAGAAGCAATTATGGTAAAGTGTCTTGCTCAAGGACACAAGCACCACGGTCACGGATGGGATTCGAACCCACATTCTGACGACTCAGCCACCAGAACACAAATCCGATGCACTTAAACCGCTCGACCATGGTACTCCATGGTCGAGCTCCATGGTTTATATTTACTGTAAAGTCAATATGGGAGGCAAGTTTTTGTGGTGATAAGTTGTACATTTTTACTTATTATGATTATTCTGTATTATGGTAATTTCCATAATACAATCTTGTCATGTACATGTACATAAAAACTTACAACTTATCACAAAAAAATTGCCCCCGTTGAATTTACACACAACCTTCTATGCACGTGTACTAGGCTACATGTAATTTGTGAGGTACATGTAGTCACACAAGTCAATACATGTGTGCCTGGCAATTCTTTCCCACATAACATGTACAGGGTCACACTAAATGGCGTCCAGGATGGATTCGGCGTCAAGGCCCACATCTGCAGGGTTTTACTACGATGACAATGAGTAGAAATAGCCGACAACAACATGTGAAATATGTTGCGAAATATAATTCACATTTTTATGGTAAAAAGACCAAAAATATTTATATCACATTAACGCTTCCTCTAGGTATTTGGCCATATTTCACATGTTGTTTTCAGCTATTTTTACTTGCTGTCATCGTAAAACCCTTGATGCCTGGAGATGTGGGCCCTGACGCCGAATCCTGTCCTTGACGCCACATGACGCCTTTTAGTATGACCACATCTATTTGTACGATTACCTGATTATGATTTGCCTAGCAGGGGTAGAAATAGACATCTGACATACTGGGGCTAATTTTAGTCCCTGGGTGAGCATAAAAAGGACCGGCCCAGGGGCTGTCCTCCTGGGCCCAGGGGCTTTTCCTGAATTATAATTTTGTTTTTAAAGGAATGTCAATTATCTTTAACTCATTCTCTCTCTCCCTCTCTGTAGTCATTGAAGTTACATTTTGGGCAAGTGAGATCAATTGTTTTCGGTAAAATTGACACAAAAGAAACCAAATCATTTATTCACAATGTATTCTGAATTCATACATATTCAAATTATTATAGTTACACCAACTTTATTCCAATAGCAAAGGTGTGCGTGCTTGAAGTTGTTATCGATGTCAGTCGACCATTCATAATTATGTTAATAATTATTGTCATAAATAACAAGCACTGCATGACATTATTACCACTGATCTCACTGCACACGGAACGCCGACAGAACACACGAACACATTGCGCTGGTAACCAAAAGCTGCACGATGGATGCCTCTGCTTACATAGGGAAGACAGGGGACCAATGACACAAGAAAATTAATCCCAATCGGTGGCCCGAGCCCATTTTTGAGCACACAAAACGACTTTCAGTATGGCCAAGATCGCACAAGGACCATTTGTGGATTGCCTGGTACCCACTATATGTATTTGAGCACAATTTACCAGTTAATATCAGCTGCTTGTCTACAAATGGTCATTGTGCAAACTTGGCCAGTGTTTTCAACGTTCAAGCTACGTAAAAACGTTCAAAAACCGGTCTTCCCATTTTGGTCCGCTTGCTCGCGTTTGGGTGTTTTAGAAACACCAGCGTGCAAGTACTGTTTTTTAGGCCACGCTTTGACTACAATTATTTTTCCAAACTTTAGCTTTAAAAATAAAATCATGAATGAGTTCCTCCATGAGTGAAATAAGAAAAGTAGTTAACGTAGGTAAGAACGGGCCCTGGTTTTTTTTTAAGCGCCGGAAACGTTGTAGAAATGGAGGGTCCGGGGGCTTTTTATTGGGGACCAGGCGCTAATAGCGCCGAGGCTATTTCGAAGCCTGCCTAGTTTTTTTTTTCTTCTTCAATGACTTACACACACAATGCATGTATTACAAGAGAATCCTTCACTGAATCAAACTGCAACACCAAAATTTTAACCCTAACCCTCTAGGGTATTTTGGCTAGAAACCCTGCCAGACGCATCAGATTGTATCGTTTGTCAAAGTGACTTGGCTGCCCAGTGCAGCAAGATCCATCTGGTCACAAATCTCAAGGCCAAACTGCCTCAGAGTCTGTGGTCACCAAACGCAGCAGGATACAACTCTGGCATTGTTCAATGGGACCAGCTCTCAATAGCCTCAGACTTGGCTGCTTATGCACTGGTGTTGACGGCTGAATGCATCAAAGTGCACCAGACTTTTCCACCTGATGCACTGTGCTGCGTCTGGCAGGGTTAGGGTTAATTTAATTTTTAAGTTAACGCTAACTCCCTAAGCATTGTTACTGAACAATAAAAAACTGCTTTTGTTGTCTAGGGAGTTAGGGTTAACCCAGGCCACTCCGATCCACAAAATTCTGCTCTTGAGCAACCTTCAGTACATACATGTACATGTACAAGCCTGCTGTCCTTTCCAAGTAATCTTACAAAATCAACTGTGTGTCACCCAAGGACACTGTAAATGTTTGAACATATTATTATGGCCTGCAATGTATCAATGGGAGACCACCTTACCCTGCAATCTCAGTGGTGTGACAGTGTACAGAAGGGTAACCATAGGAGGCCACTGGCAAACGCTAATAATCATGGGATGTCTGTGGGCGCAATAGCGCCACTGCGTGCTGTGCAAACAAACAAAATATTGTTGACGTCATGCAAGCCCCTCCAAACAGATGCCCCAAATTGTATCCCAGTATGCTTTACGGCAGTTGCTTTAGCGCTATTTGCAATATACCTAGTAAAATTACCTTATGGCTTGGAGTGGCCTGAACGGGTTGTTTCAAAAATGGCACAGGCTATATTTACGCCGCCGTAAACGATCTCTGAGCGCTATATATACGCCATTTCTGTACCGCAATTTCGGACTTTATTTCCCTTTAAAAAAAATCCTCGGGAGCCAGAAAAAGAGAAGGTAGTACTATCAATTTAAATGTTGAAGTCAATTTTTAATAATAAAAAAAGAATATTCTTATTTTTGGGGGATGAAAAAAAAAAAAAAAAATCGCAATCGTGATTCGATCGCGTGTCGTTGCGTGTGAGAGTTGGTAGCGTAGACCGCTCGGCCATGACTCTGTGGTCGAAATTCGCAGTAATTTAATACCTTATATAATGTCGGCTAGTCAAGTACGCGTCAAAGAGGGCGCTACAGAAATGGCAGAAATATAGCACTCAGAGATCGTTTACGGTGGCGTAAATATAGCCAGCAGTAGGCCTACCTTCAATTTCAAAAATTGCACTGATTGTACTAGGACTAGGATAGGAGGGTTAATACAATGTAGATCACTGTCCAGTTGATTATAAAGCGTAATGACATTTTGCCATTGTGTTTTGCCTCATTTGCTCGTATTGGAGTTTGCTTGGTTTCTCATGTTGTCCAAGCATGTTAACGTTAGTGTATATTGCAAATTATGTTACGACTTACGTTAGGCATATGGCTGTAGACTGTTTCAAACTTTCAGAATCAGACGTTACACTACAGACACAGTACACTAGTCAAGGTGTAAAACAATGAATAACAACAACTTACCCGACACAAATCAACACATGGGTAGTGTGGAACTTCTTTTTTTTGCAACAGCAATTTCAGATTTTAAGTGTATAACCAACAACAATGACAAAAGAGGGTTTTTGTAAAACAATTTACAACGCGGAAATACAAGGAAGTAATTTCTTTGAAGTTTAAATGACCTTTGACACCAACACGAAATGGTTTCTGGGTAGGCTAGGGAAACGGCGACGGCTGTTCTATGTCGTGATGCTTTGCAATCTTGGGCCAGATTTTTATTTTATTTATTTATTATTTGTTTTAGTAGCTACAAGAAATACAGTTTTGTTAAAGCCAGTGTAGCCAACACTACAAGGATCGAGACACAATGTACATGTATGTATCAAACACACCGTAGCCAAAGGATTACGCAATGACTGGATGCTGGAGGATTAGTGCGTTGAGGCGTGCAGGCGGGAAACTGGTGGGATGAGGATCCTAGGAGTGGGGGAGGAGTATGTGCTCACTGAACTGAATCAGTTGTTAACTAAATTAATTACAACTAGGCCTATGTAATAAAAATGTGCACTCAGAATAACTCTTTGTTAGGGGGTGATCATTATTGCAAAGGCGGCATTGCTAACCGGTTACAAATGTTTGGGGACATGTTGTACCCCCACCCCTGGATCGCCGCACTTGCTTATTAGGATCGCCACTCATGGGTAAATAAAATATTATTCTTTCTCAGAACAGAAGGGAAATGTAGCTACAATTAGGGAGGGAACTGTTGCCCTCGAGGGAACACTGTCAAGTACGGTGAAGCTAACAAATAAACACATTGCTGTACGTAAATATTCATTGGGAGGACTATTGGATTATGGGTATTCTCACACGCATTCTTATGCATATTAATCGTACACGCATTCTTATGCATATTAATCGTACACGCATTCTTATGCATATTAATCGTACACACATTCTTATGCATATTAATCGTACACGCATTTTATGCATATTAATCGTACACTTTACATTTTAATGACGTAGCAAAAAAAATTGGGGGTGGGGTGGGGACATTGCTATTAGCGTCCCATCCACCAAAAATATTGGGGGTACATGTCCCGCCACATCCCCTGGGGTTGCCGCCCATGACGACAGTGAACCATTGGTATTTGACAATGGTTAGAATACAATTTTGCTCAATAAATACTTCATTGGGCAACTTGAGTTTGTCCACGTCAATAATATGCGAGCGTGTAAACCACTGCTACCGAGCAACTCGAAAGCTTGGGTGGTTTTATTTTAGAAGTACCTTGTGTATCAGCTATTAGGGGAAGGTAAAACATTCATTGTTGTACCTGTAATTACCACATTATCAAATGAACGATTTATTATCTAAACATTCACGTCAGGCGTCAACCATCCTGATAAATTGTTTTGTCTGAAGTATTTTAATTTTTAGAGAAACAAGAATAGTTAGTAAATTGACACAAAGTTTCAAATAATTGGGAGTTTATTTCGCAAAGGGCATCCATAAGTATAGGCTTCCATAGCGCCCTCCACTGACAGGAAGTTGCAAAAAGTGTTAACCATTTCAATTTATTGTGTGTAGCATTGTTGCACTAATCGTCCAAGTCACTGATACTAGTTGGAAGAGCGACCTACGCTAAAGCGAATGGTCAAAGTTCAAATCCCACCGGAGACAAGAATGATATTTTTTACCCAATTGATATCCTTTAATACTGTACACATTTAAATTGCTGTCAAAACTACCAACGTACTCGTAGCACGATCCGATAGTGCGCTGGTACTGTCCCCTCAGACCACCGGGGTCTTGGTTCGATTACAGCAGTGCATCCGATTTTATAGGAACTTGGCTTTTCGTCAGATCTGGCTCCAGTAATGTCTTGATTCTCTACTAAAGGTGCAGGGCCTTCTTGGCTAGGAATCGGGGCAGGGAAGGATATATATCGGTGAGCTGGAACGCCAGACCAGAACGGGCCCTAATGGAAGCCGGTGAAGGGACCCTATATGCCTTTAAAGCGCCGGTAGGATCAATCCCGATAAATCGCGGCTCCTGAATGCATGGTATTAGCCGAGTAATATATATATATTTATTTTTTTAATTTTTTTTTTGCTGATTGTTACCGTTATCGAGAAAGTGTCAGACTAACCAAACACTTTATTCAATAATAACATAATTATACAAAATATCAATTTATTTTTCTAAATATTGGTCAATGAAGAACTTCTCCAATAGTCGTCAGTGACACCAACCATCTTGCCATCTTACAGGGTCGCCCTCAGGCATACAGAGTGTATGCACGTGCGTACCATTACAGTTAGGAACATGTTATTTATTTATTATTTTATACAATTGTACTTAACAATGTTTTATTACCATGATATTGTATGCTGAATCTTGGGTACATAATTCATTGTGATCGATTTCTGGAAGACGCACTTTGTTTTCATGCGGCCGCTTCGTAAGCGATTCTGATGGCATTACTACAGCGAAATAGGATGCACGGTATATTTTATAAAACGCATTGTTTAAATTAAATAAGCCTTAAATACTATTTTGCAAGTAAATTCTTTTATTTCGTTAATGTTTTAAAGTAGTGAATATTGAGCATTTTCCATCAAGTCACAAACATGGAGTCAGTGTCACGAGTCCGAGTCATTGTACAAGTTGGACTCGAGTCCGAGTCCGAGTTATACAAGTCTGGGTGTTGAAGGTGTGGGGGGGGGGGGGGAGGTGACACCCCCAATATAGATGTTCAGTCGGCATGTTCGGCAAAATCAAACCTCATCCAGTAATTATACCACCAAATCAAGCCATCAAAGCAGGCTTGTATTTGTTTTTTCAGAAGTCATTTGTTTTTGGGGATCTAACGCTTACCCCCCGCCCCCGTTTCGGCGATTTTTCGGGAAAAACATTGTTCACCTCTACCCTCCTCAAAGTTTCTCACACCTTCCCCTTAAGAAATACATTTTCACGACTACCCCCTCCCTCGTCGAGCAATTTTGAAGGTATTAATTATTTTAACGGCCGCTGAAGTCAGTCGGCAAAAGGCTTCCTACCCCAAAGATTATACCTTCGCTATATAAAGCCCTGATTATAATATACCTTATAAGTATAATCATTTTTATGGATGCATTTACAGATATTTTATCTAAATTGTATAATGGCTGTAATTGAACCGTGTCTTTTGAATTTTTTTATTCAGGTTTCCTAAAAAAAATATGACAGCATAAATTTTGGCATATCAGACAGATTAGCATTATGTTTGGTGCATAACCATTCCAGAGCCAAGTAAGCTTTTAGAAATTAATTCACTTAGTTTCTTTTCGGGTTATTATGCTAATGTTGTACTCTATCCCCCCCCACCCCCCCCCCCCCACCCCTATGTAAAACTTATGTACGACCGCATGTATAATATAACGTGACATTATGAATACATTTATGTTCAATCATAAAACCTTTTAATGGAACACAACCCACGAAAAAAAGACCAACGGGCGAGCAGCGGACGCCCCGAGGGCCTTACCAGTCCGTTATAAATTCTGTAGTCTTATGTTTTTCTTTATATTTCTCTACCGATTTGGTAGAGAAATGTTAATACATAATAGGTAAGTCAAACTTGTAGCTTTGCATGGTGAAGAGGATAAGTAAAGACTATCTGCGGAACAGACTGGTAAAGGCGCTCGTGGCTTCGCCACCTCGCCACTCGCGTGCGCGGGCGTTGTGTCCCGGGTTTGCCGTGTGCGCCTTGACGAAAGGCTATATTTGGGCTAGGAGCCAATCACCCTGAAAATTATTCTGTGTGAAATGCTCTCATTTCAGAGACTTAGAGTAGACTCCACAATGAGCTGAAACTTTCACAGGTTGGTTGTTAATGTAGGCCTATACCAAATGCAAAGAAAGTCAACATTACCAATGTTGTACACCTTCCCGGTCCCCTTTAAAGATTTGTGGAAACTACCGACATTTTGTTTCTCCTGAGGACGATCAGAGCTTACTGATCGAAACGTCGAGTTGTACCCCAGTTCTTTTCAGAACTAATTACTACTCAATTGAGATTCCACATGGTGTCACCGCAATTAGTCTTACTTGACATTTTGCTTACAAACCATAACAAACAACGCAGTGCCTTGAAATTTACTTTATTTTTCAGATGTAGGCCTACGTATATCAAACCGAAGTGGAGCTGGTTAGAACAGTCTGTAGAAAAAACCTCAGAGACACAAGACTCTTCATAATTATGAGGTCATTGACAGAATTAACAGTGAATAAGGGTCCAAATCTGTGCCCAAATTTACTCGGATTCTGTTTGAAGTGTTGCATGTGACGCAATGTCTGTACGACAACGACACATGTTTAACATGTGCATTTTGCCCCTAATTTTGCCGCACGATGGCACGTGACGCTCACGACCGTACGCTGTCGTCGATGACACCAATTGTATAATTTTTTATACACCAATCGCTGTTCTGTTTTCAAGGGGGTGAAAACAGCGGGGGAAAACAATCAATCTACCACAACAAATATTTCTATTCCAGCAAACCTTTTAATTATATATTACGGAAAAGGTGCAAGTGCATGACCAACGTATATACGGCGACGAGGAGCTTACAATCTACTGTGAACATTGTGGGATGAAATCAGGCGAGCTCGCAGTGCGAAACCGCTATACAACGTTGTCCAGCCCCGCTGTGTGCAATATCCATTATCGCAGAAAAAATAACAAAAACACATTTAGATCATATTCGTGAAACTATCACACAATTAAACTATATCATTTTCATTACTGCATTAATTATTATTCCACCGGACCTCAGTTATATCAACCAAGCTCATCTGCTGGCTGACCTCTCTTTTTTGAATAGCTCTTCTTTGTTGAATAATATGTAATTGTCTTCAAATGCCGTTGCTGTGTTCTGTTTTAATTAAATATGCGAGTGATTGTATATATTGGTTACATACTACTTTCTCTGAACCAGATTCACTCATATGAGGTCGAGTCCAGTCAGAGATTGGGACCGAGACGAGTCTGTGAGACGAATATACCGATTTTGTTTCACTCTTGTGTTTCACAATCACAGGCTGAGCTTTGTAAACTGACATTCGAAATTCGAAACTCAAGAGATTCGGCTGGATAGCGTATGATTTCGGACTCTATGATCATTATTTATAATGTCTCATGCTTGCCAGACAACAAAGCAGCGTTACTTTGTTTCCTGAATCAGCTTGTGACATATTAATTAACATCGCCCACAACAAGCTTTTTTCCCGAGAGGATCATGAATTTACGCAGCCTACTTATGATACAACTTTTCCTCGACCTCCTAGTTCCAGTACTCCACATTGTTGTCGCCTGTACACGATTCGACGTTGATTCTACCTCTTTCGCCGTCTTACTGACTGTACTCCTCGTCGTCATCACGTGGTCCCTCACCAATGGTATCTCATGGGTGATCCTCTTGAGACACCGCGGAAACGAGTCTGGCTTGGACTGGATCGGTTTGGGATGCCACCTGATACAGTTGGGACCTCTATGGCGATTCACCAAAGCACTGTCTGGATCGCCCTCAAGCCAGTTCACGAATTTGGTCCTCCTGCACCTCATCCCCGTGTTCCTGCAGGATCTCCCACTGTCGGTTTTCGACGTGTACCTCATGCTCACCGCGAAGAAGGAGTTTGTTCTCCTTTTGATCAGCGCGATCGCCTCCATCATGTCCGCCTCTTTGATCCTCACTTCCTACAGGGAGGAGGTCATTCGCCTAACAAGAAAGACATCCTCAGATGACGATAGCAATGAAATATCGCAAGATGCTGACCCGAGCAAGATTGTGGATTTTCCAGCTCTTGGAATCCTCAGGCAGGAGGCTGAGAAGCAATCAGCCCCAAATCATCCGGTCGTTTTTACCGTAGTTCGTGGTGACTGCAAACTTGATGCTCTCAATCTACAAACTTCAAGTGGCGATCAGACATCTGAAGAATATATAATGGAAATGGATCATAAAGTAACGTTATCATCTGATATGAAGACAGAACAAGTGCAAGATATACAAGAGAATAAAAGCAGTGTCCGCCACTGGACCCGTTTTATATGGATGACAAGCCTTCTGGTCTCACGTGTTGTCAGTATAGCCTCTTTTGCAGCCGTCAAACCATGGATGATATTTTTATTGCTCCCTGCACACTGGCTGATCGCACTCGTTGGGCTGCGAGTTCAGGCTCATTACGCGAAGCGTCGTTCACGACGCCTAGAATGCAAGGACAGACTTCAAGACTTTGCAACCTCATACGCGTACATATTCTGTTTTCTGAATCTAAAACCTGGACACGCGTTAGTCATGAGTTCGTTTTATCATACCGTCATACTGACGGAAAGTGTCGGTTTGGTTGCAGTGTTCTTATGGAATTTTGAAGGTGAGGAAGTGTACATGATAGCCGTTACCACAGTTGCCTTTTCCAGTTTCTTTGTTGCTATATTCCTTGTGGTAGTCTTCTACTGTGTATTCAGCGAGAGGGCGTATCTGCTCATTGTCGAGAAATGTACCTGTTGTATTTGGTGGAATAGCGAGAGGAAACGGAGAGCCGAGGAAAAGGTGGCTCGAAAAGCGGCCAAGTTGGAGGCTAAGAAGGTCATGACACAGTCTGGTACTCAGATCAATGTCATGGCAACCCACATTATGACCACATTGTCTTTGCTGCCGAATAGTCCAAACAACCACGGTAACACCTCTTCATCAGTGGAGACACCAAACTCGCAGGAGTTTACTGATGCAAATACTCGCGAATTAGTAAGAGATCTCACCGTCCAGGAAAATGGCGTGATTCGTAGCAGTGCAATAGCGACGATGACTCAGGATGAATCGGGCCAAAATGGCGTGTCATTTACAGTGGATGCTTTCAGTGAAAATCCAACGTTCAGATTGGACGACAACGACGACAATAACACGACAGCATCAAATGGTGCACCAAGATCATCGCCATCCGCGGACCAAATCCCACAGTCAACCGATGGCGAAGCTGATCACCAAGTCAACGGTCTGAAACAACTTGGCAAAGCTAACGGGACCGTTCAACCCAAAACTGTACCCCAAATTACGCCGAACGCTTCACTCGGGAGAAAACAGAAAGGCCCCATCACAAACCAGGGAATTATTTCGAAAATCTCTGCTGAGGTGCATGATGAACAGCGCCCTCATGTGAAGGACATACCAAGCGTTCGACGGAACTCCTGCTCAAAACTGGACGCCGATTCAACTCAGGCGCGAATTATTCCAACGGTTATTGATAGTGTCACCCTCAACGTGTACGAGGGGTTACAGAAATCGCCGGAATCATTGGTGGAATCATCGGTGGATTCGGATAAATTGGAGGAGAAGTTTGACGAAATATTGCTGGATGAAAATCTAGACATTTGTGTATTTTGGCCATAATGCTCGTTAAAGATGTATCGCCCGGCAATAGACCCTTCACATGAAATATGCTAATTACATTCACGCATGCGCTCAAGAACCACTGGTTGGCAAACTCAAATACGGGATCGTCACGCAACGCCATGCGCGCACTATAGCGCCTAGCGCACGCTAAATTCAGTCAATATAATGGAGACCAATGACTAAGTGCAAGCTATAACGCGCGCTAGGCGTTGCGTGACGATCCCGTATTTGAGTTTGCCAACCAGTAGTTCTTGAGCGCATGCGTGAATGTAATGAGCATATTTCGTGGGAAGGGCCCATTATATTACTGTGTTCATCAAGCGCCAACAAATTCATTTATGATGGGACCCCATGGGCGGATCCAGAACATTTTTAGGGGGGGGCTGAGAATCAAAAACAATTATTTTTCAGTACTACAAAAATTACAATGAAATAATCAAAGGGAGAGAAAAACAAAGCACACTGTGGGAATGGGAGTGCGTGCGTTCTCCCCCCCCCCCTCTCTCTCTCTTTTTTATTTTATTTTATTTTGTTACGATTTTAGGGGGGGGGGGTTACAGCCCCCTTAGCCCCCCCCCCCCCCCCCCCTGGATCCGCCAATGGACCCACTAAGAATTCATTTTGGTAAATATTTATTGTAAACCCATGTTTCTCAAGACTTTCTTGATAAATGTGTCATTTTACAGCATTTGTATTCAATTCATCGAGTCAAATAGCAATGTTCCAATGAAAAGTAAAATTTCCGAATAGCGAAGGTTAATCCGTAAAAATAGCAAAAAACACGGGCGGTACATCTTTAAAATCCCCTAATAACGGCAAGTAAAAACGTTATTAACTTGCCATAGAATCCACCATGGCAATGTGGGCCTGGTTTTTGAATGTAACTTTTCTAGGCCTATAGTTAAAGGAAAGATTAAAAAAATATATATAAAATTAGTTTAAGGGAAATTATATTCGACAAAATAACACCCACAGGATAACGTATCACGTTTTATTTCAATAACTTGTTAGCAAGGTGCCAAATAGGGTATACATAGGGTATACAAGGACTGAGTACATGAAAGGGACAATATATTCACGATCAACAGGGTATAGAATCAGAGTGCTCGTTATAGATTACCTCAGTGACTGAAAATAATACCCCACATGATAAGGTCATATAACCGTTGCTGCTGCATACATGAGTCAGTAATTTTCAGTCATTGTGTTCATCTTAAACTTGGACAAAGATTCAATGCCCTTTTGAAAGTCTGCTCTGATCGTGACGACATTGTCCCTTCAAAGGGGTGACCATTGGTTATTACGGGAACATAATCTGGGTGAATTGGTTTTTAAAGATTTTAGTGGAACCAAACATATAAGAAGCTATTTCGTCTGACATGTTGTCATCTTCACTGAAAAAAAAGCTACCGGAAAAAAAAACGTTTCACTTATTGAAGTAAACGCTTCTTAAAGCATTAAGTATGTACGTAAATTATAGCATTAATTTTTATAAAAAATTAATAAATAAATAAATTTTAAAAATAATAATAAAATAACAAATACAAAAAAAGATAATAAAAAATACAAAAATACAAACAAATACAATACACACAAAAAAATAATAAATACAAATAAAATCCCCACAGGCTTTGATAACAATCTAAAATCAAGGACAAACCATTTCAGAACCAATTTCCAAGAATCGAAAGAGAGTCATTCAATAGAATGGACGAGGCAGCCGACATTGAGTCACCACCATTGAAATAAAACGTTGAGCAATTTCTTCTTATTATCACGATTGGACAAAGTCGTATTCCCTACAGTGCGTGGACAGAGTCTTCGCCATGGCACGTCGCAGGGATTTATAAAAACAAATAAATTATCAGACTATACGCCAAGAACATAAGTACCTGGTTGCAGGTCCCACTCAACGGTCATAACAAAACCCACGTTTAAAAAGATTTTTTTTTTTTTAATTTTTTAAACAAGTTTCTTGTTTAAACTGGGTATTTACTTACGCATTTAGCATAATTATCTCAAAAGTGAACATGCTATACGTTGTAATGTGCAAACATGTTTTCCATGTTAATTTGGAATATTAATTTGTTGATTTGCAATAGTCATTATATTTCATGGGAGTCGTAACAATCTCACTGATGTACAAACTCTTTTATTTACTGTCATATTTTTCACATGGAATTATATTAAGGTTAAAAACAAATACTGTTGGTAAGAGCACCTTACATTGAACAATATTACAGTAAAAATGAAAATGTAAACATATAATTTATACTATTTTAAAACGATTCACTAGATTAGAAAATTGTTGACTAAAACTCCTTTGTACCTTTGTATCTTAGTTGTAACTGAAGAGTGATGTATGCACTTTATAAACCATTTAATATTATTACTACAAAGCTTTCAATAATAGATTGCTATGGCAATCTATAGAACAATCTCTGCAGTGATGGACGTGGGGGGGGGGGGGGGCAGAGAGGGCATGAGTCCTTGTGCATGTGTCGCTGTGCATGTAAATTTACCATACTTTTTAGTGAGCCCCCCTTTGCCGTGTCCCTCCCCCCGTTTTCGATCCGCCCCTGTTGTGGTTTGATATTATTTGTACAAAACAATGTTAATAATGTTAACGGGAAGGCACAATATTGTTATTTATCAAATTACAAACATTAATGGAAGATTAAACAATTATCCAAAAGCTAACTTGATGTGAAGCTAAATCTATCGTCCAAAAAAAAAGAACATTTATTCTGTCTGGAGTGCTAACTAATTTCAGAGAAAGCATAACAAAATATTCACAGTTTTCAAAAAAGTTGTCGGTTGTTTCCTGTACAAATTATAAATGCTTTCGCACACTTTTCTCATAACTTAGACTCCGCATTAGGCTGAAAGGTTGGTTGTTTAAGAAGATTTGTTTTCCCTTCAAGCATATTCTTGTTGGCTGATCCTCTCTTTGAAGGTTAAATGCAGTTATTATAGCCTTATCTAATTTAAATTACAATGGACTGATTGTAGAGTGCGGGTATCCACTGTTGACAAAGGTAAGACTGTTGTGATAATACAATTATGTCCATCTAATTATGTCTGTGCGAGGAATTTCATTTTTGAGTAAAACCACGAAGATTCTGCGCTTTGTCGTTTACAATTGCCTCCGAAACTTAAGCATTAATGAGCCGAGGCTTTCGTATGTTATTTACTACACAAAAGCTTATCATATTTCTTGATAATCGTAAAATATTATTGCATTTCACCAATAGCAAATATAACATTTAGTCAAGTAATTAAGTATCGGTTTTGTATTATTCTGGGAATAGCATCTCTTTAAACATATATCGCCTGTGTTTTACTTGCAATTTCTGCAAATTTTGGTTTTCATTGGAACACGGATAACTTCTTTTTATACTACTCAAAACAATTTAGGGAACACCGGATTTTTAACATCAACTAGGTTTGACATGTTCCATGAACCGGGATTTTCATTTGCAACCCCCTCTCTCTTTCAGTAGTCATGTCATGAATGTGTAATCACTACATGCATCCTTTATCATCTGTTTCATTGTGCAGTTGTTTCTCATCAATTCTGTGAAATATTGTGTTTATCTGAAATAAATGATCTTGCTTTAATTGAGATTATTCCGGTGTTCCCTAAATTGTTTTGAGTAGTATATATAAAGTAACAAAATAATTTGAAATAATATACATTTTTATTCACAAAATAGTTTGTCAGAAGCCTGGTTAAACAGTAAAAAGGGTCAAAATTTAATAAATTAATTTCGATACATATTCATTGTAAAAACCATAATTCTCACGGTTATTTTGAGTAAGGAGTCATTTCACGAACAGCATTAGTTTTCACTTCCGCGAGTAAAATAGCAATCATCATTTCCGGTGAAATAAATGAATACAAATCCGGAAATTGCCGTAGAAATATCAAAAAACACAGGCCACACATTTTTAAATCAAATTTTTTCAGGAAAATCGATTATCTCCACAAAACTGAAAAGTGCCGTTATTATTTTCCATAATGTATCTTAGCGAAACCGGTTGTTATGCAGATCGTGGTCATGGTACGATACCAAATTAATATTCGGAATCTAGACCCAAATTTCCTTTTTGTTTGAAAATGCTCGTGTCCATATTTTTTTCCATTTTAAAATACAAATATGTGATCTCTATCTTCAGATGAAATATCATAATGATTATAATATGCATCAGCCGTAAGCTCGTCGCTGGCCTGAAATGTTGAGGGGGCATCTATTGTTGATAATGTACCACAATTACGAGAAGTAAGACGGAATTGTCTACGTCTGAGCTCGTTAACATCTTCTTATCATGTGACCTCAGGCACGGAGTCTTCTGGCGATGATTTCCTCTTGTTTTGCCCGTAGATGACGTCATGCAGCGATATAAAGACGATTCCCTGAGCCACCGCGCACGAACGACCACAAAACACGTACAAATGGGTGATAGCCACCGACGTACTGAACCCGGGGATGTGCGTAAAAAAAAAACCGCTGTATTGAAAAACAACACTGATGCAATATGCCGCAGTGTACATGAGGACGGCGGAGTGAATTTATAGACTTCATCACCATGGCGGATCATCAAAGCAGAACATACCGTGTCTCATCAGGTTGAGACTGAAGATAAGATCTCACATCATTTTCATCACTGTGGATTTACATTTGGATGTTGTGCTATGTGATCCGCAACCGTCGACGACTATACGATGACTACTAGGAGTAGGACTGTAATTCCCATCCACCTGCAAGCAGCCACACTAAAGGTAACCCAACACTATACAGACTGTGCTTGAAACACAATTAACAGCATTTCCTCAGTAGCCCAAGTCTTAATTCTAATTGTCAGTGAATGTCAAACAGGTACGTTAATATTACTGGCATCGATAATTGCTTTCTTAGCATTAACATAATTGCCAGCGATTAGCATTTCTGCGTCAGCATAATTTATCCAAATCCAAAATATGTTACTAGTGTTATAGCTATGTTTATTACAGACTGCTTAATTCATTTTACGACACATAATGTCATCACTAGTTGGCAGGTTGCTGTTATATTAATTATGAGAATATTCACGAAAGAGATTTTTTCAAGGACTATGGTAATTACAGCCATGAATGTAATATGACTATATATTAATATTGGTGTGGAATACAATTACAATACTAAAATGGTATCAATCACTGCTTATAGCATTAGTATAGTAATCCGCATCCAAACAATTCAAGTATGTAGACTATACAAAAATGTGTCATTAAAGAATGTTCCATTATTGTTTATTTTGACAAACCTGCTTCTATTCGCCCTGTTCACGATAAATACTGTAATTCTCACAACCACACTCTGTAGCTTACATGCTGCATGTACCAGAAAGAAGGCCCAGTAATCTGATAGTTTCAAAGAAAAGTTCATGCCTGACACAAGGATTACATAAATGGATGTAGCCATTCCCATTACATTAATTAAAATTCAATAAAATTTGAAAGCGAGGTATAGGCTGGTTACTTTAATGAGCATGTACAGGTACCGTACCTCTTGTATTCAGGGAATAAGACATGAAGATGGCTAACTCAATAAGGTGAATGAGTATGTGTATATATCACTCTTTTTATACATTCATCAGCATGAGAAAGGTTAGGCTATTTTACATTGTGTCGTTCACGGGAAAATAGTGGAAATGCATTCAGATAAGTTGTTGTATTCATTCTAACGTTGAATTTCTAAATCCAAACTGGACATTATGTAACGTTTCCTCAATAGTGACAAGCCCTCAGATAAAACTTCTTTTTTTTTCGAGGAAAGTTTGATAGCATCATCAGCTATACATTCTCGTTTACTGAATGGAATTACTTTTTTAGACAAAACAATTTTGATAGATATTTCAACACCACGGAGGAGTTTTGACAGTGTTTTTTTTTTCCCTAAGACATTTGTAAAGTGTTTTTCTTCTTCATGGGCGGATCCGGGGGCGGGGCAAAGTGGGTATGTGACCCTGTATCACCGTGCACCCCCTTTTTTCAGAGCCTGGATCCGCCCCTGTTCTGCTTGTTCAATTTGTATCGTTAACGATACAATAGTAAGAATGCATTCAACAATTTCGTTCACGTGGAATTGTTTATCTTAAAACTTCTGGCATACATTATTAAGGGAATAAAAGTGTATCGCGCGGTCTTTACCGCTGGTTAATGACCGATTTTGTAATTTGTTTTGTTGAATGTAGCCAAATAGAAATGGTCAAATTCACGTTTTGGGGACACACGAAACACTTTTCAAAGTACATAAGTCAGCGTAATGCAAAACAATCTTAGTCACTCTGATTGGTTCAAATCCGTGTCGCGCGTCGCACGCCGACTAAATAGAACACATACGCACTGCTCCGCATTTTGGTTAAGCCATGTCTTTACCATCCGTTAATACACTCCCATGTGATTAATTTTTTTCCCATTCATATTGTCTAAACTGTCTTGGACATTTATGAATGTGGAATAACATAGCTGCTCAGTATAGAACGGTTACAAAGGCATGTTTGATATCAACATCAAAGTTACACCAAGTAAGTTATATATCAAACTGTGGTCACTAATTTACGTATTTTGAGTACACCAATTATCATGGTGTATACCCTGCTTTATCTTGCCGCCCATGGCTGTTTTAGACATGGGTGGCGATCCGGGGGGCGGGGGACATATCTCCCTAAAAATAACTATCATTCCCTTCACAAAAATTCAAAGCGCATAATAGTCATTGTCCTATTCCATTGTATTATTCTGTTACAGACAACCCCATAAACCTTTGTTAGGCATATGTTATTTTCAAAAGATTGTCCTGTGCCCATCAAGTCCTACACCCCCAGAAGCACAGCAGGAAAAAAATGTAAGCACGCACATGGACTTCAACAAATAATTGTATGATAGTTATCGGATGGTCGGTTGTAGGGTGGGTCAAGAGAGTTCACGGGACGGTGTGTTCCTTCTTTTGGGAATGTACTTTTTGTGGAAGTGGGGTACACATTTTATGTTGTACTCATATAATTTCATTACTGACCTTTCATCATTTCAATATCATAAAACACCTGTAGTGAGAGTCACTGGAGCGTAAACATCAGGCGAAAATTGATCTTTCGCAACAGAATCGCGTGTCCGCAGAAAAATGAAACATTGTCCAGTACCATTGCTTGTACTTAAATGGATAACATTGTCACAGACTTTCAACAGGGCATGGAATCAGTGTCCTTGTTTATGGTGAACACATTTACTGAAAAATACTGGCTCATTTATGCAGCAGCAACGGTATTATGACCTTATCATGTGGGGTGATTATTAATTTTTCAGTCACTGAGTTAATCTAAAACTAGCACTATGATTCCATGCCCTGTGGATCGCGCGAATCAAGTCCTGCTGCACAAGCTTCCGAAGTTGTCATGGGGGCAAGTCTTCAAATGTGATAGGTCAATACTGACCCTGGAAACCCTTGACTGACACTCAGCGGCGTAGCCACGGGGGGCCTGGGGGGGCCCCACAAATTTCCAGTGCCCCCCATAGTGCCCCAAAAAGAGAAAAGAAAAGGCAAAGGAAAAAAAACCATACCCTCTGGGCTCCCCCACTGAAAAGCAGTGCCCCCTGTGCCCCCCCCCCCCCACTGAAAAAGTCCTGGCTACGCCGTTGCTGACACTTCAAAGCATATTCCGAGAGACACTAGATCTTACCTAAACACAAGAAAAACTTAATTGAATGAGTTTACGCCAAGGTGCGTAATGCATTCCCCAAGGTAACAGAGAGTATTGCATAAATAGTCATTACATTTTAATTTTGTAACATCTTGTTGTAAGTAACCGCCCATCAACCTGTTCTATGCAAATTACCCGTCCGTCAGTTCCTTAACACCAAATGTGTCGAGCGGTACAGGATGACGACTCGCCTTGATCACACAGCGTTCACAGTCGAAAGAGCAATTTCGTTACTGAATAATTCATTACCCTGGAGGCTAAAACATGCTGTGTAAATTAAATGGGGCCTCTGAGGTATGTACGCCAGCCTTGCTCAATTGAATATTGAAAAGCGAGGCAGATTACGACTGGTTTTATGACTCATTTCCAGTGATATAACCATGGAGGAAGGAAAACAGAACAAAAGTGTTATAACAAAGGCCTTAAATTGGCAACCTTTAATGTTTACATTTTACTTTGGATTATGATGTTTTGTTTTAAGCGATTAGAGTTTCTCCGCTAAATACTCAGCTATAGATTTACCGATTATCGACGCTTGGATTAACATGGAATACGCCACCACTTACTTAACATCTCAAGCCGTCTTTGTCCCTTATCAAAATATTACTCAATAAATGGGCGGCATGCGGAAACATCAGCGAGCGCGCTCACTCGGTATGTCTCGGTGATGTAGTGTTGACGGCGTGCATTCGTGACATGGTACTGGATTGTGATATTGATACTGGAGTGACGAAATAATTGGTCACAATCTTCAACATGTTGGTAATTATTATTCAAATGTATTCTCATGCTGGTTAAGTGCTGTATCCACAACCGGTCGGACTGAACATTTTCCAGTGCTGTATATACCGGTGTGCATTATAGGCCCCTTAGTACGCTGATGTGTCAATTAATTTAGTTTATAATAATAATAATAATAATAATAATAATAATAATAATAATAATAATAATAATAATAATAATAATAATAATAATAATAATAATAATAATAATAATAATAATAATAATAATAATAATAATAATAATAATAATAATAATAATAATAATAATAATAATAATAATAATAATAATAATAATAATAATAATAATAATAATAATAATAATAATAATAATAATAATAATAATGTAGACTTATATAGTGCACGTATCCACCAAACTGGTGCTCAAGACGCATTATATTATTACCCCTGCTCACCAGGCTCATAAATCATTCCTGAAACCATCTCAGCTCCCTGGAGAGTATACAGCTCAATTGCTGCCATTACAGCACATATAGGGCTAATCAACCAACTCTGCCCTCACAGGTACCCATTTACCCCTGGGTGGAGAGAAGCAATTATGATAAAGTGTCTTGCTCAAGGACACAAGCACCATGGTCTACTTGACAATACAAACTTTAAAAATGTTAACCTAAAATTTAAAGCAAGGTCCAATTCGTTAGACCTTGAAGGCCGTAAGCAATCATGGTGTGCTCAAAATACAGGCCTATGTAAACTATGTACGAACAACCAAACCGAAACAGTAGAACATTTTTTATTTGATTGTACTAAATTGTATGATATTAGGGATGCTATTTACTTAAATATTAGAAATAGTCTTTGGGAAAATGGGTTAAACGAATATTGGGAAAACTTTAGCAATGGCTCTCAAGAATTAAAAAGACATTTCATGCTTGACAATATGTACACAGAAAACGTAGTATTAGGTAAAATCTTCGACGTTCAAAGTAAACAATACTTAAATCGAGCATGGACAGCAAGATCTCTAATACTATCCACATTATAACTTGAACTGTATAAAAAAATTTTTTTTTTTTTTTACTGTACCGGTAGTTAGTAATTAACTTGTAATTATTGTGTTTGTCATGTTTATAATTGTCACCTTATAATTGTCATTATATAATTTGGATGCACCACCACACGGTGTGTGCCACTGTAACAAAAGTGTTTCCGAATAAAAACAAAAAACAAAAACACAAATCCGATGCACCAAACCGCTCGACCGTGGCACTCCATGCATTAGACCTAATTGTTTTATCTACGAACAAATGTTACGGTAATTGTTGATGTCAAACATTGAAGTCTGTTCAGAATCTTTCTGAACCGGGTAGCAGACATGGGGGCTAATACATTCAAATGTATTCAACTTTATATTTGTTTGAATCCCGAAACGAATACGGATACAAATGTCCCTATTTAAACGCACTGGAAAGTATTCCAAATGATACGAATAATTTTTATTGGCTTTACAAATGTAAGATTCACACTGTATTCGAATAATACGATAGGCTTACGTTGAACCTTGGTCTGACAGGTGATCCTGAGATCTAGTCTGGTGTTATGTAGTATACTCGGTGGTGTTTAATAATTAGGTAGGCCTAACCATATTTATTTGGGAAGGACGGAGTACGAACGATTTTTTGTAGCATCAGTCTCTTTTTAGAAGAATGATTATATGAATGACCGGCTTCCCAAGATATAAGGATTGGTTATTCTAACATACTGGTTTAATTTAATTTAAAGCTTACATTGTGTAAAGCTGATGATGGTATCAGTCTTCTCTTTAAGTAATTTTTTCTCAGGTGCTGACATGTACTTTTCCACGTTAGAATGGATTCAGACAAGTTCAGACTATTTTCTCATGAATGATGCAATGATAAGCTATTACACTTGCACAAGTTGCGCAGTTGTTGTATCGTGGTTCAAAAAGAAGCAGTTTTGCCAATATAACCAATGTTATTCTGTCCATGTGAGCCTAGCTGTCTGATGAGATATACCTACGACGAAGGTCACAGTCGGAACAGAACACTTGACGTTGGTTGAGCTCTGTGTTGTTGATGACGTTTGATGAGTTCGATCTTTAGCCCTTATGTAGAGATAACTGGTTGTTGATGATATAGGATCAATATTATAATCATCGATTGTTTGTTGATCTTTATGCAACATTGCTCATCAGACTTTAAAGAGTGATTATACATCCTTGGTGATGTTGGCAAAACTAAAGGGCTTTTCACACTGTCAACTTTCAATCCATGTCAAAACATGGGTCAACAACGCATTGCGTTCACACTTGTTACACACTTGAACACTGGTTAGAACTCTCTCCACGGGTCGAGATCTCTCAATCCACCTCCCAAGCAGAATTGATTTGGACACGGATCGAGAGCTCTACACGGGTCACTCAATGAACACGTGTTGAAACGTTAAAAAGTCAGTGTAGAATACACGGGTCGGACCCGTGTCCAACACGGAGATTTTCCGTAGTGTCAAAAGGCCTTAAGGCTAATGGGTAGACTAGTATAGTAGTAGTCAAGTACTTTTCCAGTACGAGTACGAATATGAGTACAGAAAAATGTACTCGAGTACGATCACTACATCTATGTTAACAGGTATGCATACTTTCTTTGAATCAAGATATAAATTAAACACACAACCTGTGAAAGTTTCAACATATAATTATGTTGTGTCCTTAATGGAGTGCCATGGTCGAGCGGTTTAGTGCATCGGATTTGTGTTCTGATGGCTGAGTCATCAGAATGTGGGTTCGAATCCCAACCGCGACCATGGTACTTGTGTCCTTGAGCAAGACACTTTACCATAACTGCTTCTCTCCACCCAGGAGTAAATGGGTACCTGTGAGGACAGAGTTGGTTGTTGTGTTTGATTAGCCCATATGCGCCGAAATGGCAGCAATTGAGCTGTATACTCCCCAGGGAGCTGGGACGGTTTATGGAATGATTTATGCGCCTGATGAGCAGGGGTAATAATGTACAGCGCTTTGATACCTTGGTTAAGAGCGCTTTAAAAATGCCCGACATTATTATTATTATTATTATTAATGAGAAAAAAGCGAACATGCGTTCAGATTGTTTGTTACGCGTAATTAAAGAAAGAAATCTCTTTTCTTAATTCAAAATGGAAATTTTCACTATTCAAGCGACAACACCTCAGACAAAAATATTTTTAGGGAAGATAGATACTATCGTCAGCTTTACACCAAGTAAGTTTAAAAGCCGTATGATTTGACAAACAGTACGGTACAAATTATCTACGGAGATCTGAAAGTGCCATCCGACTTGATGAGATCCTGAGATAATTTATTTCGGGATGTCGACACCCTAAAAATAGGATGTAGTTTTCCCGAGATAATTTATCTCTGGATGTCGACATCCTACTTTTGGGTCGACATCCCGAGATAAATTATCTCGGGATGACGACATTCTACTTTCAGGATGTTGATATCCGGATATAAATTATCTTGGGATGTCGTCATCGTACGCAGATGGTGTTGTCATCCTGAGATAAATTATCTCAGGATCTCAACAAGTCGGATGGAACTTCCAGAGCTCCGTACTTATCTTAGGTACTATACTCCGTCTTTGTAGAAAGCAACGACAATTAATATGCAAGATGTAATGTATCAAGTTTCGTTTAATTCGCTATATTCAATTGAGTTTTGTCCAAAGACGAGCTGTTTTAAGAACTAACGTTCATATCCCATTTCTTGAACTGCGAGCAACGAGCAATGTTTTAAACCTTCTTTTGTGTTCTGTTTCCTCACTCGTGTGTTTATGTGTGTACATGTATGTTTGTACACTCACTGGCCAAAAGTATTGCAACATGCTCAAAATAGCACTTTACAATAACAGGTGAGATGATCATTTAATCCGATTTCATCGATCGTGTATTACATAATTTCCGAGCAAGAACAGTAAAAAAGAACATTGACTTCAAAACACAGGCACTTTCAAGAAGTCTTAGGCCTAAGTAGTGTAAATAAAATAAAATAAATTATTGTAACACAGTTCTCCAAACTGAACGTTGGTGTGTGTTGCAATACGTATGGCCAGTGAGTGTATATCGTTCATTTTGCCTTTGAGAAAGAACTTGCTAGGTTCGAAACGTAAGGCCAGTAACTACTATAATATTTCAAGCACACAAACATATTGATTATTTCTGCGTGTGACAACATGAATTTTTATGTGCTCGTTATGCACAAGGTTATAGCAAATAGCAGATGCATATCAGTAGGAAGATGATGATGGAAGATGGTGATGACTAGCGGACAGATGTTAAATTTTTAGTTATTTTTATTGTTTGTTTTTGCTATATGTATATATATTTTTTTAATTTAATTTGCTATTACTATGACTTATTACATTTTTTCGGGGGCGGGAGGGGATGTTTAAGGAAACTTAGGAATGATGACTAATTACATGAAACCAGAAAAATCTCAATGTGATATAAACAAAACACATTAACTATTGGGTTACTAAAAACTCTCACATCGCATACTCGTCAGCCTGTCTCTAACACAACCATCTGTAATATCCAAGAGAAGCAACTATTTTAAGGACACACGTGCCATGGTCATTCTGGCTAGGAAACGAATCCACATTCTGAACACCAGCAGTCTGGTGCATGCATGAACTTGAACTGTACTTTACATGATGAGAATGTTCACATTTTATTTTGTAGTAATTAAGGGTCCCATTCACTATATTCAGAGCAGTCCAAGCCTAGAGCCGAAGCCCAAGCTTTCGAGTCTGATTCCATTTTCCAAGTGCGATTGTGAGTATCGAAATTGCTACTGATTTTTCAATTTAAACTGAGATACAAACAAGAAGCACATACGTGTATCAGAACATCTAAACTGGTTGATATCTGTCCATCTATCTATCATCTATTCTCTCTCTC
This sequence comes from Zoroaster sp. YZ-2022, assembly GCA_029582265.1. Lineage (NCBI taxonomy): Eukaryota > Metazoa > Echinodermata > Asteroidea > Forcipulatida > Zoroasteridae > Zoroaster > Zoroaster sp. YZ-2022. The sequence continues at coordinate 13,732,448 of CM055831.1, read as the reverse complement.
TCTCTCTCTCTCTCTCTCTCTCTCTCTCTGTCTCTGTCTCTGTCTCTGTTTCTGTTTCTGTTTCTGTCTCTGTTTCTGTCTCTGTCTCTGTCTCTCTCTCTGTCTCTGTGTATGTGTGGATAATTATTATGCAACCATAATACTTGGACACTCGAGTCCAGTTATAGTTCCAACATGCCACATTTCGACTCAAAACATACTCTCCAGCTAATTGCATAAGTCGTTCTGTGATCACACAGATTCTAAAACGGATATTGCTTCGAGTGTACCGATGTTGTAGAGGTTTTTATCTGCTTGTATTTACCTAGCACCAGTACAGTCGATTTTCAGAAGTAGATTCAAATGAAATGCTTATTTATACGTCAATGTGTTATGATAACTTGATTGGTAATGCTGTTCTATGTATGGAGAAGTAAACCTTTGGTCAAATTATGTAAATGCATTCACACATTATACGAATCAGGAGATATGTACAGAAGTCAACTTGTGAAAGTCATTAAGCGTAATTCGTAGTGTTGTTAACGCGAACATAGTGACAATGCAATTAGATCAGATCGTTTATATTCATTCTGATGGGAGAAATGGATCATCGTCCGCTGATGATCTATTTTTTCATTTGAATAATTTTCACGTTTTCTCAATTGAAAAATCACAGACGGAATGAGTTGTCAGGACGTTTGGTAACATTACCATCTTATTAAAAACAATGTCAGATGTTATATATTATTTCGCTCAGTTTTATTTTGGGTCATCACGTGTTAACGCTTTTTATATTAAGAAACTTAAAATGAGACCAAGATAAAAAAAAATCCATCAGTCAAATAAACAATAATGTAATATGGGTCCATATGAAAGTTTCAGCTCGGTTCATTTTTTTTTTAAAGGAAAGTGAAAATGCACTCCGAGGTTTCGTATTCATTCCAACTTGAAATTAAATTCTTTATAAATCATAACTTTGTACAAAAATAATACCACCTCAGATAGAAATATTTCAAGTGATATTTAATTCCATCATCTACTTTCCACCAAGTTTGTGATCATTTGTGATCATTTTTAGGTTTTTCGAGAAAGATGGAATAACTTCGCGTGATAATGTGCTTTACTATAACCAACAAAAAATGCGCATGTAGCATGCTATTCGACCAGTGGAAGTTTATAGAATTGGGCTTTATTATGATAGATCACTCAGTGGACTACTCATGAGACGTTGATGGCAGCAGACCGGTTCTTTTACCATTGTGCACGTAATTCAGAGCATGCGCACAATATTGCAAACAACGGAAACAAATTAACTCAGCTGCTATCTTGCTTCACAAAAGTCTGCCATTATTTTTTGGGGTATATGCATGATTTTTGAAAATCCCAGGCGAAAACATTTATCAGCAATGCAAATAATGACAAAAACAGAATAATAATGCTATGGTTATGGTGGACAGGAAATACTAGGTTGCTGCAGGACAACAATTAATCGGATCACGTCGAGTCCATGTTGCAAACATGCCTCGGAGCATTCATTACAATGTTAAATTATCTCATGCTCAAGGAATTATAATGCTTTTGACAGAAATTACACATCCATAACAGGATTAACATCTCCAAATTGATTTTTTTTCTTCCTGGCGATGAGAAGTAAAATATTTCCTGGGGGTGAATGAGAGATGGAGGCGGGCTTCTGATTCCGCTTGTGGTAGATGACAATTTGTAACATTTCAGAAAGTATTGATTTAATTTTGTCCTGCACCGACGTGTGTATAGGCACTGTATGCTCAGTGCTTTCCGAGTGTCTGTGGAAAAAAAAACTTCACAGGCGACTTGGGCGGGATTGGAACCCACAACCTCCTGCTTACTAGTGCAGACGTCTTAACCTCTCGACCACCAGCTTGCCCTATTACGATTGGCTGGCTAGAATCCTATATAGCAGCGAGTGCCGCGACATTTGTAGTTTGATGAAATTATTGCGTCGGGTAATAAATAATTGATTTAATTTTGCCCTACACCAGCAAGTATTTGCCATACAATCATTGAATATCCCCTGATTAATATGCCCTGATTCGTTAAGACCTTATCTTGTACATGCTTTACGTTATAATGGCTAATTAAGGCTTTGCGAAGAAATGGATTATGCAATCATAATATAGGGATACTAAGGGAGTAAAATGTTTAATTAGCACAAATTTTCAAACAAAAGGTTTATAGACCTTTGTCAGCCATCTTTGGGTGACACAGCCATCTTTGTGTGCTACCTTGATACACAATTGCGATGATAATGCTGATTCGCAATACGTGAAATGGGCCAGACTAGTTTCCCTTCCAGCCTAGGTTTGGTTTGGGATGGAATTAAAAACAAAAACAAGATGGCCGCTATTACCGCACCATGATCAAGTTCTGATTCAGGAGCTCTGCCATTGTGGCTATTTTAAAGCAGTGCCATTGAGTTTCATTGTGATTTTATTTCCCGGAGCTTGTGAAACGATTAGCATGGGTATGAAATACACACAGAGCTCTGGAAATGTTATCCAACATACTAAGCTACCGGTAATGCATCACACGAAGATGACATCATGGGATGGAATGATGTTTTCCTGAGATTACTAATCACATGGTGACGACATCCTTGAAGATCATTTATCTCGAGAAGACGACATCTTGAAAATAGAATTTAGTCTTCCTGAGGACAGTAATTGCGGGCGTAGAAGACGATCTGACACGTAGACAGATATTTCAAAAGAGATGGCGATGACCCTTAAGATTTGTATATAACATATCTGATGTTAAGTGTGTCCCCGAAAGCTTTACCAACTGGTAATGACTCTTACTAGCGGGGGTGGAGTGTGGGTTGGTTGGGGGTGGGTTGGGGGTCACTGCACACACCTACAAGGAAAATTATGTCCGGAAGATATCAATATATATGGAGTATTTCAGAAAGACACAACACCCATTTTAAGAACATAAATTATCTAGGGAGGATGACATCCTGTTTTTAGGAAGTCTTCATGCCGAGAGTAACTCAAGAATAATGATGTAATCATTCTGTGGTTAATTATCTCGGGAAAACATCATTTTATCAACATGATGTCATCTGACTATAATTAATCATGGGTTAAAAACAATTTTGTCATATTAAATTCGGCATCTTTTTTTGATAAAATGAATCATGAATCATTTTGGTATTTTTTGCTTATTATTTTGTAGTAACCAATCAGCGTTGCAGAAATATTTGTTTCTATCAGGGTCAAGTAGTGAGGTAGACCTTGGATCGAGGTTGATCTTTATATTTGTGTGCATCAGGACTATTAACTTCGTGCATATCGTAGCCCTCTAGCGGTGACATGCACTTTAAATCCGAGTTTAGGGCATTTCGCAGCCCCATTTAACGGTCCGTTCATAAACGACGAGCGATATCACCACAGGCCTTCGCTTGAATGATTAAAACAAGTCATTTATATACAAACCGGAAATGCATCTTTAGACCCTTTATCGCACTGCAGCCATCTTTGTCAGATTCCCTGTATACCCAATGACAATAATATTGATAAATCTTATTATAAAAAAAGGAGCAGACTATTTTCCCTTCCAGCTTGTGCCTGGTTTACATTGATTTAAATGCATGAGAGAAAAACAAGATGATAAAAACCGTGACAATGCCTGTCATACTATCACCCACCTCCTTCCAAAATATACATTCTCTTATGTTTTTTGGGGGAAACCTTGCTGGACCTGACTCAACGGGCCTGAACAATGGGCTTCTATTCCTTCATAGTATTTACACATTTTACAGCGGAAAACTTTCCGTGGTAACCGTTACACTTGAATGGAGCAATAGCACATGCTCTTACCAATGACGACAATCATCCTTTAATACGTAGATAGCGCCCTCTTTAGGCTATGCCCGGAGCCAAATAGACAAGATATTTCAGGTCGATGTTCTAATGAGTTCCATCCTCTCTATAGCTGTAATTATTGTATAATAAGCGCATGGTAGCACGAACGTGGATACTATAAGAAAGAAGTCTGATGCATATTGCCATAAGCTGGGTTGTATATGCCGGCATCTCTGAAATTCCTCAAGAAGATGTGGTCTGCAAATTATACCTCGTGGTATTTTGATTAGAACACCATTTGCATCGTATACCGGGAGAGGTAAAAACCGTCTTGTGCATACTCAGTTCATTTCAAATTAAATGCAATGTACACATTTGGTAACAATTCAAATGCATACAGTTCGAATCCCGGCCGTGACACTTGTGTCCTTGAGCAAGACACTTAACCATATTTGCTTCTCTCCACCCAGGGGTTAAATGGGTACCTGTGAGGGCAGAGTTGGTTGATTAGCCCTATTATGCGCTGTAATGGCAGCAATTGAGCTGTATAGTCCCCAGGGAGCTGAGATGGTTTCAGGAATGATTTATGAGCCTTATGAGCAGGGGTAATGATATAATGCGCCTTGAGCACCACTTAGTTGGTGGATACGTGCGCTATATAAGTCCACACATTATTATTATTATTATTATTTCAATAGTTTAGAAGATCCAAGTTATGAAAAGAAACAGCAATACGACGCATCAAAACGACACCCATGTTTGTGTTACAAACCATGTGAAGTTGTGGACATTCTTTTTGGAACGGGTTTTGTCTCATACTTTCCCTTGAATAATCTACTCCATATTTCCATGGATAACGACACATAGGCCTACACAAATGCATTTTTTGGGAGAAAATTGGTAATTTGTAATTCGTGAAAACCTTGTGTGGACGTGTAAGTCTCTATAACGTATCAAGAACGTGTATTGTGTAGACATCTTCTGTTCCAAGGACAATATAGGGTATGCAACACAAACTCACTCAGACACACGAAACCACACAGGTTGGTTTACACATTTTCTTGATTCCTTTAATAGTATGAATTCGCAAACAAACAAATTTACCAATTGTGCCTTTAAAGCGGTGCCTTTGAACCAGTATATTTCTTAAAGTTCATGTATTGGATTAGTAATTTAAAAAATCAAATGGTCAATATTTTAATGTAAAACTTACTTAGTATAAAGGAATGTGATGATATTACTATTTTTGTAAGTAAAACGTACGTTGTCTTGAATGCTGCAATTTTTAAGAAAAATAATAATTTTTAGTTTGAATTTAGGAAAGGACAGAGTACTTTTTGCTAAATTCCATAATTAGAATGAACTCCAAGGAAAAAAACTGTTTTCTCGTTCACGGCACAATGCAAAAAACTGAAATGTTCACAAGAGTAATTAGCATACTCGCTCGCAGTATTGCTAATATTACCAACGTTGTATCTTCCCTTCAAATATAATACTTAAAGGGGGACTGACATCCTTTATTGTGTGTGTACTTAAGGCGTTTTGTAATAAAATATTGTTTTTGAGACCCACCTGTGTCTATTTAATCATTGATTTCTGAGTACAAGTATTTTAAAACAATGTTTGAAGTGTTTGGGGAGGCAACCCCGCCCCATGGTGGAAGCTTCATTTGCATAAGATATGTGACGTAAGGTCGGGAAGATCCGATGTGTACATGATGTACATATACATACAAACGTTTCACACACGTAGCGTCGATTTCATTTCTTCCGTGATTTTTGTTTCCGGAACTAATAAAATGCCGGGAAGATGTGTTTCTGCAGGATGCAGCAACACCACCAAAGACGGTGTTAGCCTTCGTCTGTTCCCACTGTTACAATGGTAAAATAACACTCTCAAAAACAATAAAAACACAAAACAAAAATTTGATTGATCTTTTACTGATATAAAAGAATAAAACTATCACATATTTAACTGTTTGATTTAAATCCATGTCAGTCCCCCTTTAAAACCTCAGGCCATTCTAATCTATTTTGATGTTCCATACACAAATGTCAAGAGCATAGACTACAAGAAGCCCGCAGTTTTGCCAATAATTATTACCAATGCTGTACCTTCCATTTAAAGATAAACTTACAACCTAAGGCCATTCTGATCTATTTCGATGTTCCGTACAAAAATGGATGTCAAGAGCATATCAACTACACTTAAAACTTGGCGCCTATGTTAGCGATGGACATTTTCAATAGGCCCATGCATAATGGGTTGCGTGTTAAGTTTAATATTTCAAGAAATCTTTGACAATGGAACAACAATGCAAATCATTTCGTAACTGGCCTTGAGAAGTCACGCCTCCCAGTGCAAAATAATAACGAATTCACGTTGCCGTGACAACGGTCATAATTGCTTCGAAGTTTCGGAGGCTCTTTCCCGACAAAGAGGTTCGCCCGGGAGCAAGCCTGTAGAAGAAATTGCACGTTATCATGCGTCTCCGTGAACACTAAGCGTATCTCAAAAACCAATTCTCCCGAGATTTAATACCGTAAATGTAACCTCGCATTATTCCTGAAAACAAAATAATCCCCTGAGGACGATCAGAGCAGAACCTCCAGTTCTTTTCAGAACTAATTACTACTCAATAGAGAATTTCACATGGTGTCACCGCAATTAGTCTTACTTAAAATAATCCCCACGTTGTATTTTTCAAGAAGGCAAGACAATAAACGCTTCTGAAAACTTTCATTAGTTGCAGTAGTTTTATTACAGTATATATATATATTGATTCTTAACAAGCATGGATTCATTCACATTTATTTTACCAAAGGTTTATACTGGCTATAATGATAAACACCTGGGCCCATATTCATAAAAGCCTGCTAAACTAGCAGACAACTAGGCCTTTGCAGGCTGCTAAATGCCTAGTTGCCTGCTCCATAGTTTCTTGCTATTTTCATATAATCATAAAACCCTGCTAGGGACAGTGCCAGGTAGTTGTCAACTAGGATTTAGTTGGTTGTTAACTTAGCAGTTGGCATTGTTCCAAACCACAAAACACAATATGAGTAAGTTTCACTTTCAATATGAGTGACATGTTTATGTGTCTAACAATGGAGCTGTGCATGCACGAACTGTGTGTGTGCGCCTATCGAATGCAATGTACAGGCAGTTCTATGTTCTCAGCATCGTGAACACAGAGTCAAACATACAAATGAAGGGTTTAGTTGTCAACTAGTGACTTAGAGGTACCCAAGATCACCTCTAAAGTTAGCAGACAACTTAGCAGTCCACTAAGCTTAGCGGCATTTTATGAATAACACTTAGTATCCAACTAGGCTTAATTGGCAGTTAGGGGCCAATTTAGTTGCCAACTAGGCTTAGCAGGCTTTTATGAATATGGGCCCTGGAATATACCCTTCTCCGGCGTTCACAGTGTACTGTGAATTGACTTACTGTTAGTTCTTGAAAACGCAAATCTATACTTTCTCACAAGTTTTTTTTCCTAGTTTTTCCTAATTAGTCAAATTAAGAAAGTAGTACACTTCCAGCTTCAAAACTTCGTGACGTTGTAGCTTTTAAAATACGTTTAAAAAAATCAGAAATCTTGAATTTTTTACACTTTGTGTCACTTCATGGGACCGGTGACGATTTGTTGACAATATAATTATGCTTCATTTGTTAACATAAAGTTAATGCGCAATTCATAACAAACTTTTTTTTTATTTGGAAGAATAAAATGGAACAGATTTCGCACATCTTGTAATAAGAATTCGCCGCCAGAGCCTGTAGCTATCTTCTTTCTTTAAATATTATGTCATAAGACATGATAATTGTTCAAGTACCATTCACGTAGCTAATATTGGAGTTAATGGTAAAGTTTAAAGAGTTAACTTGTTGCACAAATTTGGGAGAGTTCGCCATCCAGCCCATCATTTTCTAAAAGTGCATTAACATACACACACGTCATGGGTCTATTGTATTCAATAAGTAAATGGTATCTGCGCTATATGTATTTACTAAAACTCAGTGTTCCGGGTGACTGTTGATATTTATTGTATTCACTTGTCTGCATCATATGTCTCGCTTAAGCTTGAAGGGGGACTGACGTGGATTTAAATCAAACAGTTAAATATGTGATCGTTTTATTCTTTTATATCAGTAAAAGATCAATACAATTTTTGTTTTGTGTTTTTATTGTTTTTGAGAGTGTTATTTTACCATTGTAAAAATGCCCCCCACTTTTACTAGTTGTTCCCGCCCTGCACGGAGGAGCTGTTCGTGACGTCATGTCGGGAAGAGAAATTCGGCTCAAAACTCGGTTCAAAATGATCGCTGCACAAAACTATGTGAGCCGATGGACCTGACCACTTTACTCTTGTCAGTCGAACTTTGCTCGTCCAAATACGGCGATTTTTGGGTCACTTGGGAACAGATGAAGGCTAACACCGTCTTTAGTGGTGTTGCTGCATCCTGCAGAAACACATCTTCCCGGCATTTTATTAGTTCCGGAAACAAAAATCACGGAAGAAATGAAATGACGCTACGTGTGTGAAACGTTTGTATGTGCATGTACATCATGTACACATCGGATCTTCCCGACCTTACGTCACATATCTTATGCAAATGAAGCTTCCACCATGGGGCGGGGTTGCCTCCCCCAAACACTTCAAACATTGTTTTAAAATACTTGTACTCAAAAATCAATGATTAAATAGACACAGGTGGGTCTCAAAAACAATATTTTATTACAAAACGCCTTAACTTAAGGCGTAGTAAAGGATGTCAGTCCCCCTTTAATGTCTCATGTTATCATCCTGTGGTTACCATGAACATATTTTCAATTGTAACTGTAAAGGTGTGTTTTTGTAAAAGGTAGCTGCACTTTGTATTTACTCATTGTTCAGGATGACTATTTATCGTGTTCACTTGTCCGCATCCGTATGTCTTGCTTAATAGATGCGATTGAAAGATGCAAATTATGTTTCCTTTCATCATCCTGCACTGGTTGCCATAAATACATTTACAGTTACATTTCCAAGGAAAATGTCATTGTAAAGGTGGGTTCTATCTCAAAGCCTTTTATGGTGATCATGGTTCATAGTTAATGCGCAATTCATAACAAACTTGTTTTTATTTGGAAGAACGAAATGGAGCAGATTTATGCACACCTTGTTTACCTTAGCCCGCAGTGTATGAACAAGGAACAGTGGTTGCGGCCGATTTTGGGCTTCAAATTCAAATCAAAGACAAATTTAATTACCAAAACTTCCTTAGTATATAAGGTTAACAAAAACGTCTCTAGTTTCTGCTCGGTTTCAAAATCTGATATTTTGAGATGACAGCAGAAAAGTTCTTATTATAATTTGATGTATTTTTAATAAGGCTTTACATCTCATATAAAAATACACACACTTTTGTTCGGTGGGAGAAATCTCCCTGGTACTCTATAAAATGTCACGCTAACAAGTCACATGGTCTATAGAAAGAGAGTTGTGACATGAGATATGGATTACAAATGGCGGTAACGCTCCAGAGCACATATCAAAATTGGAACTTAATGACTTCACGCATCAGTGTAACATTTTGAGTCCTCAAGAGCGTAGTTGTCGCAACGGTCAAGCCCATATGTCCATACGTCCATACGTAGACAAGCTACGTAAGAACACAGACCTAACTACAAACATGAACCGTCAACGTGCATGATAGACAGCAGAAATGTATGGAGAGCAATAACTCGTGACATCTGCCCGAGGACACTGCTATGCTTGACATAAGAAGGAGAAATTAACCCTACATTTCCATGTAGGCCTATGCCTGTGGGCGTCGATCGGTGGGAGACAGGGAACATTGTCTTCTCCCCTTTTTATGGCCAAAAATAAAATTCAATAAATAATTATGTTAGCCTCTCCTGACTATGGGGAGTAGCCTACCGTTTTTCTTGCAACACCAAAAATATTCATAAAGCGCTCAGAACTCACCACAGAGCGTCCAGAGACGAAGAATTTTTGTATAAACCCTCAGTGCTGTAATTAGGTATGCCCCTATACGTCGCGGCTACGCGCTCGTACAGAGACGAATCTACAATCTTGGACAGACTTGTTGGGAAACTGGAACAAGAATCGACCACCCCATTTTCTCGTCCATTGGCATCGATCGGTTTTGATTTGAGGCAAATTGAGGGACATGCATTCCACACGTTTTAGAATGTTTAATTTTTATTTATTTATTATTATTATTATTATATATATATATATATATATATATATATATATATATATATATATATATATATATATATATATATATATATATATATATATATATATATATATATATATATATATACCCTGAATCCTAAGGGATATACTACTGTTGTTATTGCAATCCCATACAACGTACAAGAAGTCGTCGTATGAGCGCTCAGAACGCAAAACTGAGCATCAAACAATTTCCGGTGTCCCGTAAGGCCTTGCTTTACACTCACCGAGGTTCACACATGTAGACAGGTGGACAAAAGGGTGGATCCTGGGAGTTAAGGGGGAATGGTCCCACAACCTTTTCCAAAGCCCCCCCCCCCCTCAAAATCGTCTTTACTTGGGTTGAGATTCATATCCGCATCATTAGCTAGAGTGCTTCACAAACTTGGTGCTGAAAACACTCATTGCATCAGAGAGCGCATAGAATCAAAATGTTTCCGGGCCCTTTAAGCGAGGGCCCCCACCGGCCAGCACTTGGCCCCAGAAACTGTTGGTTCTAGATCCACCCTTGGTGGGCAAGAAGTAGAACAGCCCCCCCCCCCATCCCCGATCGGTTTGATCTGGCCTTTTTATTTTTAATTATTATTATTACTATTATTGTTTGTTTTACTGCAAGAAAAAATTACAGTCTCCCAATATTGTTTTGCCCCAAATAAGATGTCTAAAAGCGGGATAAGGCTGTGCGATCCGGAGTACGCCCCCATATTGACCAAATCCTGGATCCAACACTGCCTGTATGTTCCCCCACTTTTAAATAACAAGCCACGCCCATGTGCATACCCCATCTATCCAACAGAGTGGCCCCTTCGTTTTGCCACGAGCTCCCCCACCTTGTTTCAGCCCTCATGGAACTGTCCCTGGACCCATGCATTTTTGTCTCTGGATGATCTCTGAGTTTTTTTTTTTTATGTTCGTTGCTCTTTAAAAGTACAGTGCAAATAACAAATGAATACACACAGTGGACACCTACACTATACACACATAATACGTACAAACCATGCATCCCTACTAGTTCGAGAAGAGGATCAATAGGCAAACCCGTAAAATCAACATGACAGAAATTCCTTGCATTCAACTCAAAAAGTCGATCATCGTCCACACTGTAAGCTAGCCATTAATGGATGACCTTAGCTGTATGTCACAGAAGATGCCGTAAACGTCCCCCTTCAGGTTAATTAGAATTTGTTGTCAACATTGAGTGCGTCCTTGGCCAGGATAGCAAGATCTGGATCATCATAAGCAGGAATTATATAAGAGTTGCGACTCAACAAAGACCCGGCCGATGGAACTAGGGCACAACGCCATACTGGATCATCATAAGCAGGAATTATATAAGAGTTGCGACTCAACAAAGACCCGGCCGATGGAACTAGGGCACAACGCCATATTGGAAGGTTGTACTAACACGGAATCTTCAATCCAGCCCTATATATTCATAGAATTATATCAGGGATGGATCAAATCAGAACTGTTAAAACTTAAAACCAGTATACACTTTGCTAAAATGTACTGTAAATGCATCCATATTTTAATAAGAATCAAGTCGAGATATATGCAGCATGATCCAAATACATCAACGAAGGCACAAGGTAGTTATTTTTAAATGTCTAATGATTATAACCATATTTTTACGATAGCTTCCACTGAAGAATAATAAACCAACTCTAAGTAAAGACGTTTCGATCAGTATGCCCTGATCGCGTCTTCAGGCTTGTGAAGACGATCAGAGTATGCTGATCGAAACGTCGAGTAACCACCAGTTCTTTTCAGAACTAATTACTACTCAAAAGAAAATTTTCACATGGTTTCACCGCAAACAGTCTTTACTTAACATTTTCACATTGCAAAGCTATAAATCTGACTTAAACCAACTCTACAAAACTGAGAGGGAAACAACTAGGCCTATATCATTCTCATGCAAGTGAGATATAAATAAATATCTGCGCCGGTAGGCTATAGTATGACCGTCCATGATGTATTTCTATCTCTCAAATGTCATTAAATAATTCTGAAAGATTTATTTTTAACATTCTCAAAACAAAAAAAACTAAAAAATCCAATCATTTTGCTAACCTCGAGTGTATCCCTACGCGTGTGGAGCATTTTTGATGACGTCACGTACCCGTTGCGTAGCAGGTGCTAACATCTCGTGTGTGTACATCACCCTTGTAATGTTTGTTTCGGAGCACTGTGACAGTATTGTGTGAGAGCAAGACTTTGGACTTGGTGATCACTTGATCTTACGTTTTATGGAAAATAATAAGCAAGAGTAGACAGTGGTTTATAATTAAATGCAGACGTTTCAGATACATATTTTGGCAGCTCTTTGTGAACGAATTGATATTTGAGAACCATTTCGGTGAGTTTCTTCCCGTGTTTGTAAGTTGACTTGTAATAATGACGTACTCTTGCAGAGGACGGCTGAATGTTTCCTTAAACGATTCCAGGCTGTTCTACTTCAATCCGTTTGACAAAACCACATCATTATAGCCAATATATATTAGCTAGCTTTACATTGTGCGCATACGTAGATTCTTTACGTGGAATGGCAAACAGTTTGCAAGGGCTTCAACCATGCAGGTAGAATTACAATAATTCTACCTCCATGCTTCAACATAATGAACCGGAGAGAAATACATGTACATGAACACTGAATGTGGTTCTCTGAATGGGAAAGGACGAAAACACACGTTTGTTTTTGGTGTCAACAATTGTTGCTCCCCTCTATTGATAGCAACCGAGTGTTGTCCCTTTTGTTATAAGTCACTCAGTTAGAATATGAAAACAAGTACTGAGTCAGTGACTGTTCATACGTCATGACATTAGTACACACAACAAGGCTCTTCAAATGGTTTTTGTGTTGGAGCGTCTTTTTTGAGGTAATACATAGTACTGACAATGACCTTTGACATATTTGAGTCAAATATGATCAGTGAAGCAAGCACGTCTGTTCCCTGTTTTACTTCACCAAGTGAGATCAACCGTAACGGTGTTTTGTTTTAATTATAAACGAACATGGGAGCAACGGCGCACCCAAGGGGGGGGGGGCTCGGGGGGCTTGACCCCCCCCCCAAGAGGGTCCACGAAAAAAAAGGACAAAAAGAAGAAGGAAAAAAATGAGAGAGAGAGGGGGAGGAGAAAGGGTGGATTTCTTTTCATCTCATGCCACTCGCATTTTTTCTTCTTTCTGCCAAAATTATTTTATTATGTCTCATGAAATCTCACTATAATTGTTTAAATTTGCAACAATAACATAAACATTTGAAACCAACGTGCCAATTTGTCCGGGCTAAAATATATTTTACGTGGTTCCGGCATTTTTCAAATTTAAGTGTTTTTCCCTTTTCAAGGGAATGCCGGACAAGTGTAAGGAAAAAGTAATACATTTTTGTTTACCCACAATGATTTATTTTTAGATGTTGTATAATGAATATGCATGAACATGTCACTCTGGTGCAACGACCAGATCCAATCTTATTTTATCATGTGTTGCTTCCTTTTCTCCAATTTTCTTTAACTCGGCTATGTGCATGCAGGGCATTAAAAAGGCCTGCAATCCTACCCTTTCCAAATTACACATCACATACATGCCCAGGTTAGGGTTTTAATTTTATTTGTTAACAGTAATCTGATATAAATAATTATTATGTGACACCGTTTTAGCAACAACAAAAAAGAAAAAGATTACCGGTAGGATCTGGGTTTGCCGCCCACTTGTTCATGGAATTTGCCGCCCATTGATGGAAAGTAGGTAGTTACTGAATCACAATTGATTGATTTGTGCAGTTCGTAATAGACGATACACTAATGTTTGTGTGTGAGTGAGATTGGCTCTTGCCAGCTTGGCGTTTATGCCCCTCCATGGGAGGTTACCGAGTTCCTAATGGGAAGATCCATCCATACCTATTATACATAGGCCTACATACAACCAAAAATTACATACATATGTACATATACATACTAGGCCTAGTTGATTTGTGACAGTAACATTTTCTTTGAGCCCCCCCTAAGACAAAATCCTGGGTGCGCCGTTGCATGGGAGACATGCATGACGTGATTTTACAAACACCACTACATTCAACTTTACGGATGATATACGTGGAACTGATCACTGACATAAATCATTAGTTTAATAACGTCAACCTTTTGTTTTATTGTTTTATTCGCAGATTGATCACGCGAGAAACGGGCACCGCGTTCCAGGGACACTTTACCCGACCACAAGTCTTCTACAGGTGCATTCACCGTGAAAAAAAGACCGCTTCGCGTTGAATATTTTTCATCAAAGCAATTGAATATATCATTGAATGAGAATCTTTCGGACAAGGATGGGATGATTACGATTGTAACCGACGTGTTTGTCTAAATTAAAAACACAACTTTATCTGCTCACGAGTGAGCACGCAATAATCAGTTTCACTTTTTCCACCGAATGCATGCGACAGACGTGGATAGAACACAATAAATATTTTCTTCCTAACCCCACCAAAAACAGAGTAGATTCATCCGCACATTATTCTGTGCACGAAAAAGTCTCTTCTCGAGTACACAACACGGCTATAGCAACAACTTTGTCTTTAATTGACTTCAGGTGTAACACTCGGAAAGCGAATTTATCATCACCGCATGTTGAGCCAGATTGTTACACTGCTAAAACACCATCACAGATGGCTCGCTGTCTTTCATTCATCTTTGTAGAATTACCTGTTAATCGAAATCAGCGATTCTTTCAAACGTTTGCAACACATCCATTGACGAAAGTATCATAGAAGTGTATTACCACATCTCTCCAAACAAACATTGTGACAATAAAGCTGATTGAGTGTTTTCGTCAGATTTGATAGGGGAGAGACCATTTCGCCATGTCTATTCAGCGAGAACGGTCCAGTTCCCGGACGTCCAGTCTGCCCGATCACATGGCTATTATCAGTTTGCGCGCCAAATCCAAACGAGTGATTGTCAACGTGGGAGGGGTTCGACATGAGGTAATTACGTCACAAAGTCAGATTATATAGTGCATGCATTCTAGAGCAGTTCCAGAAATGTGTGTCTGTTGAGGCTAAATATATTTAGAAGAATTTAATTTGTGCATCAATAGTTAGTTGCTAGACTTTGTTTAAAATAAGGAGGTATTACACTATGAACAGGGAAATGTCTTTAACGCTATTGTTAGGGACAAAATGTCTTAAACAGTACAATGGGGCTTAGGTTTAAGACATTTAAATGTCTGAAACGTAATACAGCTTACGGTTTCAGCCATTATAATGTCTTAAACCTAAGTAGGGATAACGTTTCAGACATTTAAATGTCTGAAACGTTAAGCTGCTTACGTTTAAGACATTTAAATGACTGAAACGTTAACCAGGTTAGGTTTAAGACATTCTACCCAGAGTGTCAGAATCTTGTGGTTTGAAAATGTCTGAAATATAATCTTGCTTTGTGTTGGGATTAAGGAAGGGTCTAGAGTCTGCCTTTTGTTTTCAGATCTCTTTGAAGTTCAATCAAGAGTGACACCATAATCTGAAGGTACACTGACTGCCATTGTTATTGGGTTAGTTGTTTACAATTAGTACACAATGGGCAATAAGTGGTAGAGCACAGCTATAAACCACCATTCTGATTTCAAAGTACGTACTGTACATTGATATAACTGGCAACTCATTAAGAGATAAGAATTAACTCCAGTTCCTTATTCCAATATATTTCTACATGAATACTGAATTCCTAATACACTTTTGTACACTGAATAAGAACTTATTTCTTCACTCCAAGTTAACAGCTCTGGTCCATCTGCCT
Source organism: Zoroaster sp. YZ-2022 (assembly GCA_029582265.1). Taxonomy (NCBI): domain Eukaryota; kingdom Metazoa; phylum Echinodermata; class Asteroidea; order Forcipulatida; family Zoroasteridae; genus Zoroaster; species Zoroaster sp. YZ-2022. The sequence goes on along the minus strand of CM055831.1, from coordinate 13,716,577 downwards.
CATGATCATCAGTGATCTCTTGTGTTCATGTCATACAACCTGATTCCACATTCTCTTAAACTTTTAGATTGAAAACTTAGAAACAAACTTTGAAAGATCTGGCATTTGTTTTAATGAAATAGAATGAGTTTCAATAAAAAAGAGAACAATCTGACACTGTGTTCCCATACGAGTTAACCCAAGTACATATTACATTGGGCCTACGTGGGTCTCATCATGCATAGATACAAATTATGTTTTCGAAATCACTGACTCTTACTTGGCTGTGAACACTAATTGTTATGGGGTATATTATAGACGCATATTTTGTAAAGGCAACACAAACATGTTGTTGTGAAAGAAAAGATGCAATTCACAAGCCTCCCGTGTATTTTCAATTTTGATGAGAAAATCATCTAGGTATTAAGCAACGACCCCATTACAACCACGATGTTGCATCATACGATCGAGAGACAGACGGAGTTAATACATGAAAAATGCATGGCGCACGTTTAGCTCCAAATGGAAGTTTAGTGCCATAAAAACAAGTCATCGGGATGACAGGGAACATACCGATAAGCACTTTTGAGACCCACTTTGGGAGTCATACTTTTGTTTATTTTCCCATTTTTCCCAGCGCGTTATCTAAACGGGCAGCAAATTGTGTTGCGCTTTCATCTTTTTCACTCGTTTCGGATCGAAATTGAAGTCTGAAGCTATATGTACATGTACACTGATGTACAGCCTACACTGATGTTTGGAAAGGCACTAACACAAACAACCTGGGCCTACCCATTGAACTATTCTGGCGTGAAAGAAAAAAGTGCACATCAATTCTTGTATTTTTAGTCATATGAAATGTATTGAAATGAGCCGTTGCGCTCGGATGACTTTCAAAAAGCATACTTAGCTTTCAAACTTCCAACTGGACGGACGATTAATGATGTCTGGTTTTTAGTAGAATATGTCACCAAATGTACACTGGTGTATGACAATAAACCATAAATCCTGATATTTTGAGATATCTGCAAACACATTCTTAATATGGTTTATTTTTAAAAAGGAACTATACATCTCAAATGGCATCTCAAATTACATCTAAATATTAAATAAATTCTTGATATTTATGATGTGGAGAAGTACTAAATGTACAAACTCTGCATCTAATGCATGCAAATACTTTTGTCTGGCGGGAAATCTCCTGGGCACTCTAAAGATCACGCAAAGTGTAAACAAATCACATGGTCTAAACAAACATAGAAATAATAGAATCTGTGAATGTTCAAGTCATGTTTATAACTTCCTTCGTTTAAACTGTCTCATTAGTTATTTTATTTACTACCTATAGGCCATGATATGGGTTTGGAGGTAACCTCTGCTTCATAATATATCATTATGCTGTCTTATCTTAAAGTTCATAAATGTAATTAATTGTTCAATGTAAAATCGGCCATGAACACGGAAAATCTCGCTTTACGCATTTACCACTGATTCACATTTTTTTAATATTTTTTCCCCATAACTGAAAACCCTTACTATATTTACCGTATTGATAAATGAGACAAGTATTAAGATACATAAATTAACTATAACTTTGTATGTAGTATTCAAATCATGTAATATAGAAAAAGAATAATGCAGAGGAAAATTTATGTGGCGAGTTTCGGAGAAGAAACAAATATGTATGACTTATAGAATTGCTGACTATTCCGACAGCCCATAATTCCGACTGCCAACTCCGTCTTTAGCCAAATTTATCTGCCTAAGCCTACTAGTCAGTAGTGTAGTTCATGGGGGATGGCAGCCCCCTTGCCCTCTTTTGACATAAATTACGGAAATAAAGAATTGTTTCGTCTACAGAAAAATAATACTACTTAAGGAGAACTAATATTCCGTTATGAGATCTCTGACTTTAAAATGATTTGTAAGTTTAACAATGAACCACTAGACCGAACGACGAGGCGTAGGCTCATTATAAACAGTATACTATTTTCAACGGATTAATATCTGTTGGTTTAATGCCTAATTATTTGTGATCTGAAGATCAAATTGTTCCAATGGAGCCATTTGAAGCTATGGTTACTGACCAACGGCAGCAATTTTTAATTCTCGCCCAAAGTGAACCTTGATTTAGTCCCAGCCTGCATTTTTATGGCACACTTCTTGTACCACGATTGTACGTCCACATAACGGCAGATAACTTTTTCTACTGGCCCAAAATTTGTATGCTTAAAAAAGGATTGTGGACTTAGTTTTACTTTTTAATCCTTTACTGACATGAATAACTATAATCCGACAGGTTTTGCTTCTGAAATAATTTAATAAAATTCCATGTAGACATGCAAGGACAACTAACCCAGCTAACAATTTGACGTTCTTACAACGTTATTTATGTAACGTTGTAGCAACGAAACTTTGTCGTCTCCCTATACGTATTAAGAACGTAATGATGCAACGTAATAAACACGTTGTTGCAACGTTAAAGCCCCGTTTCCAGTGACCTTATAAAAACGTTATTACAATGTTGCCACAACGTGCATTTTTGGTTGTGATAACGTTGTCCAAATAACGTTGTAGCAACGAACTTTGTCGACTCCCCTATACGTCTTAAGAACGTACAACGACAACGTAATAATAACGTTGTTGCAACGTTAAAGACACGTTTCCAGTGACCTTATGACCACGTATAAAAACGTTATTACAACGTTGCCACAACGTGCATTTTTGGTTGTGATAACGTTGTCCAAATAACGTTGTAGCAACGATAATTTGCCGGCTCCCCTATACGATCCTAACAACGTTGAATAAAAGTAATGAAGACAATGTTGGAACCTTAAAGACTTTTCCAGTGACCTTATGACCACGTATAATTATAAACGTTACTACAACGAATTGCATTTTTGGTTGTAGTAACAATGTACAAATTACGTTGTAGCAATGTTTCTACAACTTACCAGGTACACGGGCATTATACACAGGAACTGAAAATTAAGCATGAAATAATGTATTGCTCATATAATGATTTATTGCACAAGTGATCATAACGGAATGCCCTATATGATGGTCTGTTAAATTTGATTGTGTATCACTTATTATTTTTGTAATTTCAATATGAAATGAATTGTACTGCACTCAATTGAGTTAAACGGAATTGCATTAAATTGAATACAACCTGTTTATGGTTCAAGTGTAGACATAGCGTGAAAACCAGACCGATTGAGGCAACGAATCTTCCGGGTTATGGCTTCCTTTGAACCAAAATGCAGTAGGCAAAGCGTTTTTCAAAAACGACATAAACTTCACATTTAAAGCAAAACAGAAAGAACTGCTACGAATTATCCAGGGTATGCAGTTCAAAAAGTAAGCTCCTATTGTGATGGGATACGAAAGATCAACAGTTTGGTTTTAAAAAGCATGTTCTAAATCATCGCTGATTTTCTCATATTTTTACTGTAAAAAGTCTAAAAGATCTCAACATGTTTGTATTCGTGATGCCGTCTCTGAACCTTTTCGTCTGAATTACTCAGTACCTCAAGGATCTGTCCTCGGCCCTCAGTGGTTTCCAATTTATACTTATGATATTCGCATTTGGATGAAGGAAAATTTCTTAAAACTCAATGATGATAAAACCGAATTTGTGCTATTTGGTTCTCGTCAACAACTCTCTAAGATTTCTATTCCAAATATTGTTATTGGTGACTCTCATGTGCAATCTTCTTCTCAAGGAACCTTGGAGTTATTTTTGATGCAAACATGACACTTAAACATCATATTTCAAATGTTACTCGCACCGCAGCATTTCACCTTAGGAACATTGGAATGTTACGCAAAATATCTTAATTATGATGCAACAGAACAAATTGTTCATTCCTTCATAACATCTCGTCTTGATATGGCAAATTCACTGCTTTATGGACTTCCTCAGGATCAACTACGACGACTTCAAAAGATTCAAAACACTGCTGCACGTATTGTGACTCTCTCTAAAAAATCATGTCATATCACCCCCATCCTGAAAGATCTGCATTGGCTGCTAATATCATATCGTATTATTTATAAAATATTGCTTATCGTTTTCAAATCTTTGAATGATTGTGCACCATTATATATATCTGACTTGTTGAAATGTTATGCCCCCTCTCTCAAGTTACGTTTCAGTGCAAAAGTTCTGCTGGCTAAACAAAAGTCTAAACATTCTTGGGGTGACAGATCTTTTGAAGTTGTGGCTCCACGCCTTTGGAATGATTTGCCTCTGTACATTCGTGAATCTCAAACTGTTTACTCCTTCAAGAAAAACTTAAAAACTCATCTTATGTGTATTGCCTATAAGGACTACTAACATTTATTTATGCATTTAAAAAAAATCTTTTGTTTAGTATAATATTGCATTTGCTATTGTATTGTTATGCTATTGTATGATTTCTTGTTCATTATTGTTGTTGTTGTTGTTGTTGTTGTTGTTGTTGTTGTTGTGTAATACTTTACAATACAATATCAGTTTAAAGCTATTCCAAACAATACACACCGTTTAAAATTTAGATAAAAAGGAATTGAAAGAGAAATTAGATCTGGTATATTGATCTGTTAATACAAGTGTGATAATGTTTTACTATAATTATACGGACTTACTTTTTTGTTACACAGTGCCCTCCATATTTGTTAAACATTTGCCTATTTTCATGAAACTTGGTACGAATGGTACATTGTATGTTGGCAAAAGAAAAAATAAATAAGTAAAAAAATCGTTTTGATATCATGGCTCTTTGGCTTCAAAAGAAGGATGAATAAAAAACATAAAGACACAGTTTCTAAGTAAAATATAAAATGTAATAATGGGTAAAAATATATTACAACATAAACCTTGAAATGTATATTTAAACATATTGTATAGCATTAGTTTATACCAATGAAAACAATAATGTAAAACTTATACGTTTCTCGGCCAAATTCTTTAAATTAGCATCCAAATTACACGCAGCGTCAATCATTTTTGTGCTAAATTGAATGCTTATCAAAATCACCATTCATCAATTTGCTAAAACTATCATTCAATTTCATTTAATCGCATTCTTGTGTCATACAATTAAACAAAATGGTATCAAATTTAAAAATACTCACAAACAGCATAATACATTCAAATTCGCCTGAGCTTTCCGTGGCATATCCCCATTTCAAGCCAATCTAGTGGAATTGAATGACGGATTGAATCACTAAAATTAATTATGCAAATTTGAATTTGAATGTATATTACCACAAGAATGTCTGGATTCTAAATTCAAACCGCGTGGCAACTGGATAAGAAAAATCGCTTTAATACGAACGCACGAAAACGAATTTGAATGCTTATTTGATGAATTTGGCCGGGAAAACCTATATATTAAAGGGGCAGTATCGCCACGATAAGAGCAGACTTTCGACAGGGCATGGAATCAATGTCCTAGTTTAAAATTAACACAGTGACTGAAAATTACTGACTCATTTATGCAGTGACCTTATCATGTGGTATTATGGTAGTAACTGTGTTAATCTAAAACTAGCATTCCGATTCAATGCCCTGTTGATAGTGACGATACTGCCCCTTTAAGTGTACAGCCGATGATGGCATAAATTTGGTTAAGTTTGAATTATGGAAAGGGTACCCTTTCCTTAATAAGACATTAAATTGTGTCTTAAAAAACAAAGCAACCCAAAGTTCTTCATTTATTCAATGTTTTTCGATCTAAATAAAGCTTGTAGGATGTCCTCTTTGCAAAACAGAAATTTACATTTAAAACTGATGATGTGTTGCAGAGATTATCCTGATATTAGAAAACTAAATGTTGGTTCTGCCCAATGGGATTTCAACACTTTACGGGCATGTGTAAATTTAGCTATGATCACACAAAACTAGTATGTTATGAGAACGTCAGAATAACAGATACTGTGGCAATGCCATTGGACAGAGCCACAGCACGATTTTTTGTGTGTACGGAATCAGATTTTTTAAAAATCAGTTTTAAAAAGAGAACATCCTCAGATTCAGTTAGATAGCAAAACATTGACTGCTTATTAAACAGATTTTGGAGAAACTAAATGAAGAACACTATGTTGCGTTTTGTTTAGACACACTGTAGATGAAATGCATTTTCACTTTTGTTCTCATAAAACAGCATTATAAGTATTTGCGATTTATTGTGACGCTTGTAGAAGGGTACATACCTGTGGTTATCGGCTCTAAAGCAATCACGCGTGAATGAAAAACAAATAATCGCGATACTATCGAAAATCGCGATTTATGTTTGGCGATCTATCGTGGATGAAATAAATCGATGTCGCCCAAGCTCAAACAATCTAGTTTTCAAGAAATGGCCATAAAAGGAACCTGTGAAAGTATCCCTGATAAATAGAAGAGTGGCTTAATTCAGTTCCACAATGTTTTAAAATGACTTTTTAAATCTCAAGGCAAAAATGTAGGCAGCATTTATTCCCACTGTATTTAGGCCTACTCTTACCTTAATTAAAGAGAGGCGACAACAATGATAATCTAGTTTTCTTTCAATATATCATAAAACTAATATGTGAAAGTGTATACCACATGTATAAAGACAGAAATCCTGTTCCCGCTTGTTCGTCCTCCGTGGGCTTGATCGGCCTAGGAACCGTTGACCACCAGGGGGTTCCGCAAAACAGCCTCTGAAATCATGAGCATAATTTAGCATAATTACAACAAAATGGATATTGCAACTGCTTACCAACATTCAGTATTGATCTATAGCCATGAATGACATGATGATGAATCATATAAAAATGAAAGTTATAACCTAATTGTTGGTAATTTTCAGGTTATTTCATTATGTCGACAACGATTCAGCGGTGTAAATGTATACAGCGTTTTTGTATTTGAAGTGGAATTTACCATATTCATATTTATTGGTTTGGAAAACTGTTCAACTTAATGTTCAACGTTAGTTTTAGTAGGTCGTACACACACACACACAGCTCAAGGCTGAGTGTTAGGGAATGTTGTAAACTAAAGATTACAATGATGATCAGCTAATAACTAATCTTGAGGAAGAATATTACAGTAATTCATTGCATAGGGAATTGGGCATGACCATTGGGCATGACCAAGGGCTTAAGGAGGTTTACCACCTTTGGTAAAATGTCTGTAAATGTGACCATACTTCATAAGATTCGGAGTATGTACAGAACCTAACTTGTCAAGGTTTCGGTTTATTTTATTGTACCATTTTGGAGGGAAAAGATATACTTCTGATAATATGCATATGCTTTTTTTTATACATGTTGAAATAGATCATCGGCCACTGAGTTATTTCAAATTGTACATACATCTGGTAGGATAATCCTTTTTGGCCGCTTTTTCTGCCCAATATATAAAGTAACTGCACAACTATAGTTGTATACTGCCATGAATATGATACTGTATGCCTTTAGTGGTTAACAACAAAATTGGGTAAAGATAAAGACATTGTTAAACTTATCGTTATAATTAGACAGCACCTCACACTATGAACAGGGAAATGTCTTAAACGCTATTGTTAGGGACAAAATGTCTTAAACAGTACAATGGGGCTTAGGTTTAAGACATTTATATGTCTGAAACGTAATACAGCTTACGGTTTCAGCCATTTTACACATTTAAAAAAAAACTTAGTCATATGATATTGAGACAGGAGTTTAAATCATGTCTGAAAATTTCAAGTCATACATTCAAACAATAAATTGCTATGAAGAAAATTTAAACAAAAAATAAGACTTGTACATACCATGCACTGCGTACTTCTTCGAGTGGATCACAATCCTATTTTTGGTATTTTCCCCAATTTTTTATACTTGGTTTAAACTTTTAAAAATTACACATGATATTGAGACATGGGGTTTAAATTTTAACATCATACAGTACATGCACAAAATAAATTGTTATGAGCAAAATTGTTCTGAAGACTTGCGCTTCTACGAGTTTGATTGAATCACAAGTATCGCCAGTGTGCCGACAATGCAAACCTTTTTTGCCGGGGCTGGTGTAGTCAATCGTCCAGCACACCGGCACCTCACTCTTATGTCATCAATGACCCTACAGATGGTCCCAACACCGCGTCTGTGCAGTAAGCCCTACACAGCAGAGCCCCTTGTCCTTGAGTGTCCACATGGAACTTTATTAAATTATTTCAGAAGCAAAACCTGTCGAATTATAGTTATTCATGGCAGTAAAGGATTAAAAAGTAAAACTAATTCCACAATCCTTTTTTTAAGCATACAAATTTTGGGCCAGTAGAAAAAGTTATCTGCCGTTATGTGGACGTACAATCATGGTACAAGAAAAGTACCATAAAAATGCAGGCTGGGACTAAATCAAGGTTCACTTTGGGCGAGAATTAAAAATTGCTGCCGTTGGTCAGTAACCATAGCTTCAAATGGCTCAATTGGAACAATTTGATCTTCAGGTTACAAATAACTAGGCATTAAATCAACAGAGATTAATCCGTTGAAAATAGTATACTGTTTATAATGAGTCTATGCCTCGTAGTTCGGTCTAGTGGTTCATTGTTAAACTTACAGATCAGTTTAAACTTCAAATATACAGTCAGAGATCTCATAACGGAATATTAGCTCTAAGTAGTATTATTTTTCCGTAGACGAAACAATTCTTTATTTCCGTAATTTATGTCAATTTAAATTCTGTCGGAGTTGGCAGTCGGAATAGTCAGCAATCCTATAAGTCATACATATTTGTTTCTTCTCCGAAACTCGCCACATAAATTTTCTTCTGTATTTATTCTTTTTCTATATTACATGATTTTTATAACATGAAATTTATAGTTAATTTATGTATCTTAATACTTGTATCATTTGTCAATACGGTAAATATAGTCAGGGTTTTCAGTTATCGGCAAAAAAATATTAAAAAAATGAGAATCGGTGGTAAATGCGTAAAGCGAGATTTCCCGTGTTCATGGCCGATTTTACATTGAACAATTAATTACATTAATTATGAACTTTAAGATAAGACAACATAATTATATATTATGAAGCAGAGGTTACCTCCAAACCCATATCATGGCCTAGGTAGTAAATAATGAGACAGTTTAAACGAAGGAAGTTATAAACATGACTTGAACATTCACTGATTCTATTATTTCTATGTTTGTTTAGACCATGTGATTCGTTTACATTATGCGTGACCTTTAGAGTACCCTGGAGATTTCCCGCCAGACAAAAGTATTTGCATGCATTAGATGCAGAGTTTGTACATTTAGTACTTCTCCACATCATAAAAATCAAGAATTTATTTAATATTTAGATGTAATTTGAGATGCCATTTGAGATGTATAGTTCCTTTTAAAAAATAAACCATATTAAGAATGTGTTTGCAGATATCTCAAAATATCGATCAGCATTTATGGTTTATTGTCATACACCAGTGTACATTTGGTGACATATTCTATTAAAAACCAGACATATTCAAAGTTACACCCAGACATCATTAATCATCCGTTCAGTTGAAGTGTGAAACCTAAGCATGCTTTTTGAACTGGAGGTACAACTCGACATTTCGATCAGTGTGCTCTGATCGTCCTCAGGAGAATGCCGGACTCTGGGGAATGCTGCTGCTTAAGTAGGCTGCTGGAGGATTACGCGATGACAGGATGCTGGAGGATTAGTTCGTTGAGGCGTGCAGGCGGGAACTGTTGAGACTAGGATCCAAGGAGTTGGGGGAAGAAGTGTGTGCTCACTGAACCGAATCAGTTGTTGACAAGCACGGGGGGAAGGAGGGTGGTTAACTTAGGATATAGGAGATCCCTCAGTCTGGGTTGGGTTGTGGACTTTAGATATAGAAGATCCTTCAGTCCATAGTAGTGGTCGCCAAATATCGCTGATGTAGAAGCCGATGTCCTGTGGCACAGTGTCGTGTTTAACAATCTCGATGGACTTTCTGATGCGTCTGGGGTGCCATGTGTCGATGGGTGTGATGAGTTGGGCTGCCTGCCAGTCGATTTGGTGGTCCTTGATGTGTGAGTGCTTGACGATGGCTGACTTCTCAAAATCTCCTCTGCGACCGTGTGCTCGGTGTTCTTTCAGTCTAATGGGGAGATTCCACCCTGTTTCGCCGATGTAGACCTTACCACACTCACACGGGATGCGGTAGACTCCCGCTCTGTTGCTGGGATCCGGTTTATCTTTGTGAGTGTGTAGAAGTCCTTGGAGTTTGCTGGGGGCTGAGTGGTACACTTGGATGCCTGCTTGTCGGAGGATGCGTTGGAGTTTATGTGACGTCGAACCTAGATATGGGAGACAAGTAGAAAGGGTTAGATTACTTACCTTGCGTTCGGGGTTTGAAACCGGCTTCGATGTGCTGATCTTGTTGGGATTGTAACCGTTGCGCTGGAGGGTAGTCCTGATGTGCCGTAGTTCCTTGGGTAGACCGTCCTTGTCACATAGGTTGTAGGCGCGTTGTACGAGGGTAGGGTTGACCGATGACTTGATGCTAGGGTGATGGAAGGAGCGCTGGTTGAGGTAACGGTCTGTGTGGGTGGGTTTTCTGTAAAAGATGTGGTGTAGGGAGCCGTCTGGGTTCCTGGAAATGCCAACATCGAGGAACGCGATCTTGCCATCTTCCTGTGTTTCCATGGTGAACTTGATGCTAGGATGCTGCTCGTTGAGGTGTTGTAGAAAGTCCTGGAGTGTGTATGCCATGTGGCCAAACCACAAAGGTGTCATCCACGTAGCGGAGCCACAGGTTCGGTTGAAGGTCGGCGGTGTTGAGGGAAGAGTTTTCAAACTCTTCCATGAAAATGTCACCAAGGACCGGGGATAGAGGAGATCCCATGGAGGTTCCAACTGTCTGCTCGTAGATCTTGCCCTGAAATTGGAAACAACTTGAAGAGACACATGTTAGTAGCAGATCATAAATTTGGTCAGGGGTGAGTGAAGTGCGGTCATCAAGGGAAAGATCTTATTCGAGTCTGTCCTTCACCAGGAGGCATGTCTCTTCATTTGGGACATTGGTGAAAAGGGAGACAACATCAAAACTAACCAAGATGTCGCTGGGTTGTAGGGTGAGACCTCGGGTGATGTCAACGAGCTGACTGGAGTTGGACACATGGTGCTGAGTGAGACCCACCAAGGGTCGGAGGATCTTAGCTAGGTGCCGGGCTGTGTTGTATGTGGATGAACCTCTGGAGGCAACGATAGGACGAAGCGGAACATCAGGTTTGTGGATCTTCGGCTGGCCAAAGAACCTGGGGCAGGATGAGCTGGAGGGTCTGAGGTGTCGGTAGAGTTGGGTGGAGAGTGCATCGGCACGGTGGAGGGCTAGGAGTTTGCTGGCAACTCTTTTCTCTATGGATGGGATGGGGTTCTTCTTGAGGGGGCGGTATGAACCAGATAATAAAATGTCACTTACCTTGTCGGTGTATTGCGATCGGTCCATGATGACTGTAGCGTTGCCTTTGTCCGCGGTGAGGATGTGGATAGAGCTGTCCCGTCTGATGTGACGTAGAGCTACAAGTTTTACCTATACAAGAATTGATGTGCACTTTTTTCTTTCACGCCAAAATAATTCAATGGGTAGGCCCATCAGGTTGTTTGTGTTAGTGCCTTTCCAAACATCAGTGTAGGCTATTTATGGTTTATTGTCATACACCAGTGTACATTTGGTGACATATTCTATTAAAAACCAGACATATTCAAAGTTACACTCAGACATCATTAATCGTCCGTCCAGTTGAAGTTTGAAAGCTAAGTATGCTTTTTGAAAGTCATCCGAGCGCAACGGCTCATTTCAATACATTTCATAAGACTAAACATACAAGAATTGATGTGCACTTTTTTCTTTCACGCAAAAATATTCAATGGGTATAAAAGGGACTCTGCCGTGTAGGGCTTACTGCATGGATGCGGCTGTTGGGACCATCTGTAGGGTCATTGATGACATAAGAGTGAGGTGCCGGTGTGCCGGACGATTGACTACCCCAGCCCCGGCAAAAAAGTTTGCATTGTCGGCGCACTGGCGATATACTTGTGATTCACTCAAACTCGTAGAAGTGCAAGTCTTCAGAACAATTTTCTTCATAACAATTTATTTTGTGCATGTACCATATGATGCTAAAATTTAAACCCCTGTCTCAATATCATGTGTAAGTTTTAAAAGTTTAAACCAAGTATAAAAAATTGGGGAAAATACCAAAAATAGGATTGTGATCCACTCGAAGAAGTACACAGTGCATATGTACAAGTCTTCTTTTTTCAATTTTCTCCATAGCAATTTATTGTTTGAATGTATGACTTTTCAGACATGATTTTAAACTCCTGTCTCAATATCATATGACTAAAAATGTTAAACAATGTGTAAAACGAATTTTTGACCACTCGAAAGAACAAGTGTGTTTGGGGGAACTCTATCATGGCCATGCTATACAAATAAAGAGAATCTGGTGGAGTCATCAACTCACATCATTTACAACCTTCACAACAATAGAACCTGCCTGGTGAATAGATGGACATGGCTTCAGTGGCACCTTTTATGAATGCAAGACCTAGTGTCTGTAGACAATACCTGAGCTATGGTCAGGACATGTTGAATAGGACCACTCAAGTGTTGAGGCAGGATATTGCTTAATCTTCTGCCATGGAGCAAATTTACAAACTCCAACTAAACAAATAAATTGATATTTAATATGGGCCTAAAATGTGTTTCCTAGTTTAACCATCCTATTTAATAAACAAATTATCAAATAAACTACCATTTAATAATTAACGAAAGTTACAGTAAATTTTAGAAATCGGTATTATTTTTAAAAACTGTTTTAATTGTTTTGAGTGTCAGTCCCCTTAATACGGCAAGAGTAGAGTTGTAAAAGATAACTAAAGCAGTATATTTTTTAAATATATATTGCTTTGTGGGAACTCTATTATGTGCGTATGTTGTATGCATTTCACTTTGCATTAAGAGTCATCGGCTCCCATCCTTTACAACCTTCACAACAATAGAACCTGCCTGGTGAATGGATGGACCTGGCTTCACACCTTTTATGAATGCAAGACCTCCTGTCTGTAGACAATACAAGAGCCATGGGCAGGCCATGTTGAATAGGACCACTCAAGTGTTGAGGCAGAATATTGCTTAATCTTCTGCTGTTTACAATCGGCCTAGATAGGCATGTTTCTTAATTAAAACATTTCTTTTTAAAATTCTTCCTCAAATATGTATACATGTACATTTTAAAGATTGTACATGGTTTTAAAACACATGTTCTAAATGTATAATTTACATAACATGTATATATTAGGGGGAAAAATTAATAATGAACTATTTCATATTCAGCTGAAAATATGCCAGCAAAACTATTGAACATATCATAAGGTCTAAGGTTGGTATAAGGGACCATAGTGATGCTGGTGGACAGGTATCTCTTGGCTGGAACCTTTTGGGTTTCTCAAATAAAGCGCACTATATACTACGCCCTATGCCGATTTGAAAAACATAATTTGTATCCATACATGATGAGACCCATGAACAAAGTGTCAGGTTGTTCTCTTATTTTAATGAAATTCATTCTATTTGATTAAAACAAGTGACAGATCTTTTGAAGTTTGTTACAATGTTTAAATTGGTTAAGAGTGATTTTCAGTCTAAAAGTTTAAGAAAGTGCAGAATCAGGTTGTATGGCATGATCACAAGAGATCACTGATGAGACAGAGATGGACCAGAGCTGTTAATTGCAGTGAAGAAATAAGTTCTTATTCAGTGTATATTAGGAATTCAGTATTCATGTAGAAATATATTGGAATAAGGAACTGGAGTTAATTCTTATCTCTTAATGAGTTGCCAGTTATATCCATGTACAGTACTTTGAAATCAGAATGGTGGTTTATAGCTGTACTCTACCACTTATTGCCCATTGTGTACTAATTGTAAACAACTAACCCAATAACAATGGCAGTCAGTGTACCTTCAGACATGGTGTCACTCTTGGTTGAACTTCAAAGAGATATGTAAACAAAAGGCAGATTCTAGACCCTTCCTTAATCCCAACACAAAGTAAGATTATATTTCAGACATTTTCAAACCACAAGATTCTGACAAGGCTCTGGGTAGAATGTCTTAAACCTAAGCTGGTTAGCGTTTCAGTCATTTAAATGTTTTAAACGTAAGCAGCTTAACGTTTCAGACATTTAAATGTCTGAAACGTTATTCCTACTTAGGTTTAAGACATAATGGCTGAAACGTAAGCTGTATTACGTTTCAAACATTTAAATAATAATAATAATAATAATAATAATGTGTGGATTTATATAGCGCACGTATCCACCAACTAAGTGGTGCTCAAGGCGCATTATATATTATTATCCCTGCTCATAAGGCTCATAAGTCTCATAAATCATTCCTGAAACCATCTCAGCTCCCTGGGGAGTATACAGCTCAATTGCTGCCATTTCTAGCGCATATAGAGCAAACCAACTCTGCCTTCACAGGTACCCATTTAACCCCTGGGTGGAGAGAAGCAATTATGATTAAGTGTCTTGCTCAAGGACACAAGTGTCACGGCCGTGATTCGAACCCACATTATGTTGCTAACACCAGAACTTGAATCCGGTAAGCTAGACCGCTCGGCCACGACACCCCATGTCTTAAACCTAAGCCCCATTGTACTGTTTATGACATTTTGTCCCTAACAATGGCGTTTAAGACATTTCCCTGTTCATAGTGTTTAGACATTATGATATACTAAACATTGTACATAAAACTTACTTGGTGTAAAGCTGATGATGGTATCAATCTCTATTATAAATGATCTTATCTGAGGTTCTTTCATTTTTAGAAAATAATAATAATAATGATGATGATGATGATGATGATGATGATGATGATAATAATAACAACTTATATAGCGCACGTATCCACCAAACTGGTGCTCAAGGCACATTATATTATTACCCCTGCTCATCAGGCGCATAAATCATTCCTGAAACCATCTCAGCTCCCTGGGGAGTATACAGCTCAATTGCTGCCATTACAGCGCATATAGGGCTAATCAAACAACCAACTCTGCCCTCACAGGTACCCATTTACCCCCTGGGTGGAGACAAGAAATTATGGTAAAATGTCTTGCTCAAGGACACAAGCACCATGGTCGCGGTTTGGATTCGAACCCACATTCTGACGACTCAGCCATCAGAACACAAACCCGATGCACTAAACCGCTCGACCATGGCACTCCATGTTTATATATAATTTGTTTATAATAATAATTTAAATTTTCGAGAGAAAAAACCTCGTTAACAACACACCATAATAAGCTGAAACTTTCGTAGGTTGTTTCAAAATGAGTAAGTCTGTTTTTGCTAATCTTTCCAATTGTTTGTCTTCCCTTTAAATTAATATGGCATTTAGAAAACCATGAGGTTTCAGAGACGACACGATTATTTTGGAGGGGCTGTTTGAATAATTGTTACGTAGAGTGTATTCTTGGTTCAATCAGAATTACACGGCATTGCTTTGCCCTTTTTATATAACTATTTGGTTAACTTTAAAGGTGATGTGAGTTTGTAAGGTAATATGGCATTAAGAAACCATGAAGTTTCAGAGACAAGAGGGGCTCTTTGAATAATTGTTTTATGTATTCTTGGTTATTGCTTTGCCCTTTGTTATGACATTTTCTCTATTTTGGTTAACGACTAAGGTCTTGTGGCGCACCTTGAACCGTCTCCCACGCTCCCGTCTAGGTCGGCTTCGCGACTGCACCACTCATGAAACCATCATGGCACTCTGCGATGACTACGTCCTGGTCGACAACGAGTATTTTTTCGATCGCCATCCTGCCTCCTTCAACTCCATCTTGAACTTCTACCGTACCGGTAAGCTCCATCTCATCGAGGGAATGTGCCCGATGTCCTTCGCTAACGACCTGCAGTACTGGGGCATTGACGAGCTGTACTTGGAGTCTTGCTGTCAGCACAAGTACCACCAGAAGAAAGAGCAGCTACTGGAGGAGGAGCAGAGGATCTCGGATAGTCTACAGGATAACAACCACGAGGTGTTCGGTACGGGATGCTGTGCGAGTAGAAGAAAAAGGCTGTGGGATCTCATGGAGAAACCGAACTCTTCTAAGGCCGCACGGGTAAGTTCAATTCATTCTCTCAAATCTTGTCACCTGTCATCCCATTCATTATTAAAGATGTATCGCCCGCGTTTTCGTTATTTTAACGGCAACTTTCACTGTTTTAACGGACATTTTATTTTTCATCAGAACAGTGCTATTTTACTTGATGAAATGAATACGAATGCTGTAATGACACATTTATCGAAATAATCGTGAGAAACATAGTTTTATAGTAAATATATATACCAAAAATATTAATTCATAATTGTTGAATTTTTTTCACTGTTGAATCAAGCTTCTGACAATTTTTTTGTGAAATATCTCATTTAGAAGTATTTGCATTCCTTTCTGATAGGAAATTATCAATGTTCCAGTGGAAATAGAAAAATCCGGAAATTGCTGGTAAAACACGAACGACATAACTTTAATTATTCTATTTCATTATGTCTTTAGTTGGATTTGTGTTGTCCTTTTTTGAAATAATTTTTGAGAGGGACTGTGAATTATTATCTCTAGCAAGAGGGTCAGTACAATCAGTAAGAACCTTTGACATAGGCCTACATGCAGTATTTGGGAATTGGCGACATCTTGTAGACCCATATTAGTATAGCTTTGACCAATGCGCATCAGAACGGTTGATCAGTTGGTCGCATAATTTCCCCCGCTCCGCAGCACACATGCAGCTGTGCACGAAGCCATTATGCACGCACCGTACGTGAACACCTATTATACATGTACATGTACAGTGACCGTTCGTTGAGGCGCCTTGATCTTTCTGTATTTGCCAAAATTCAAAGCGGAGCTCACTTTATGATAACATACCAAATTTAAAGACGTATTCTCATTGGTTATTGGTAGGCCCAGCAACTGCTCGCTGCGATGACATGTACAACATGTGTACATTTTAGGGACAAGAGCCAAAGTCATGGTACAGCCAAGCCTTTGAGAAGCCCGGCCAGGCCCAGGCTTTTCCCGACCCCTGCCTACTGGCCTATATAATGAGCTCTGCTTGACTGGGCTAGGCCCTCCAGAAGCCCAGGTTATGTTGATTGGCAGGTACTGTATTGTTACGGGATTAGGACTCACAAAAGACAGACTAGGAGGCCAGGTAGCCTAGGCCTGGCCGGGCTTCTCAAAGGCTTGGCTGTACCATGACTTTGGTCATCTTCCCTTATTGCGTGTGGGATCAAAGGTAGGGGCCATCATTGAAATAAACCTCCCACAAAATCAACAATTCTTGAAGGATGAATTTCCAATTGGAAAAGAAGAAACACATAAACTCTCGATTACAGAAGAATCAAAGATGTTGATCGACTTCGAACGTGTACGAGGTCGTAATGCATAACTGTATTCACGACTAAGTTATTGATCTCACTGTGTAACAGTGTACGCGTGTGGACCCTATATCCGGGGACAGCGCACCGCGTGGGCTGAATTTCTTGGGCCAGAAATCTGCGACAACAGCCTTGCTAACGGAAGGAGGAGCTAACGGAAACAGGAGCTATTTGACATAGAGGTTAGGGATACCATCGCCAGGTTCATTACATAACGTGCACATCTCTGATGACATCACCAAAAATTTGGTCAACGTAGAAATCATGTTTATTTCCATAGAAAGTAGAAGTTATCTGACCAATAACAACTCAGTTTCTCCTGAGGACGATCAGAGCATACTGATCGAAACGTCGAGTTGTGCCTCCAGTTCTTTTCAGAACTAATTACTACTCAATTGAGATTCCACATGGTGTCACCGCAATTAGTCTTACTTATCATCCTCACCATGCAAAGCTACAAGTTTTACCTAACTCGATATAAGATAATTTTGTTAGTTCACCGACTGTATGACGTCGTTAAGCCAACGCAAACAATCGTTTCTCTCTTAAAATAATGCTATCTATATTATAACAACTATATAAATTGGAATGGGAATTCGTCATAGGCCTACGTAGATAACCTTAGCGAAAAGTAAATATAGAGACAAAAATGTAATATTTACAATCATCAATGGACCTTGAATGACGTCTGTTTATAAAATACAACTGACAGTCTCGCAAAATATTTCATGCAATATTCATGTGCTCTTGTATGAGCGCTGCTTGGCCGTGTTGTCTACAGTGTCCTGGTGGGGAAATGGGGCCATAAATGTGTCGCCTTTTTGGCGCGAAGTCGCGAAGCTGTATTCTATAATAATTTGCATCAGAAGATGTTTAATGTGCTGGCTCTGGTCAGTGGAGACACGAAACGCCATGACTGTACTCTGGGGACAAGGTCGTGTTAAAGGTATAGATCTGTCAAATTAATTGTCTAATGTTAATGTAAAAAATATATATAAAGCTCTTGATGGCTTGGTGGCTCTGGTTAGTGGAAACACGAAACGCCATGAGGTTAACCTGCACTGGGGGGGGGGGGGTTAGCGGGGTCGTGTTAAAGATAAAGTAAATAATTGGTTATTCAGAATAACCAAACTGTTATGTGTAATGTTTAATGTACAAATTATTCGGTTTAAAACTCTTGATGATGTAAATATTTCCGATAAATAATTTTCATCTTTAAATCAAGATAGGCCTACTATGCATTAAACAAGCAACTTTTGGAAATTTCAGCTTTTTACGTCTATGTCGTCAAACAAACAAAATTTGCTTTCATTCAGATTTTTCGAATTTTTTCTCTTTTCTTAAAAAAAAAACAGCACCTTGGACAAAATTAATTTCAAGGGAAGATTGAAACCATCATAAGCTTTAATTATACCAAGTAAATTTTACATTAAAATGTCACCATTTGGTTATAATTTGAATTACCAATTATAAAAATGTTAAAGGAGTGTTCACCTTTAGTATTTAAAGGGACAATATCGTCATGATCAGAGCAGGCTTTCAACAGGGCATGGAATTGGTGTCCTAGTTTAAGATGAACACAGTGACTGAAAATTACTGGTTCATTTATGCAGCAGCAGCGGCAATATGACCTTATCATGTGGGGTATTATTTTCAGTCACTGTGGGTTAAAGGGACATTATCGTCACGATCAACAGGGCATGGAATCGGAGTGCTACTTTTAGATTAACTCAGTGACTGAAAATAATACCCCACTGTCACATGATAAGGCCATATTACCGTTGCTGCTGCATAAATGAGCCAGTAAATTTCAGACACTGTGTTCATCTTAAACTGAGACACCGATTCCATGCCCTGTGGAAAATCTGCTCTGATCGTGACGACATTGTCCCTTTAACCGATTATAAATATACTGAATTATGATAATATACAAAACCTTGTGGCCTACTCGATGTTAAGTTGGTGATGGAACCAAACATTATGAAAAAATTATCCCGTTTGACATGTTTTCATCTTGTAGAAAACGGGAAATTTATTTTAAAATAATCACTTGTCCACATACTAAATACATACGGTACCGGTACACATTTTTTATAATTTATTTTTCATTTTCATTACAACTTTGGTAATAATTACCCATTCTCTATATTTGTTTAAGGCAATAGGTCGTTAATTTGATAGTTTGGTAGTTATTACCAAACTATCAAATTAACGACCTATTGCCTTAAACAAATATAGAGAATGGGCTGTTGCTAACTGCTTGCCAACCTAAAGGACATGTAGTATAAATGCAAAATAGTAGTTATTGGCCTTACGTTTCAAACCTAGCAGGTTCTTTATCAAAGACAAAATGCGCGATATAAACACAGACACATATTATACGTGTACACAGTATTATCTAAAACCTTACACAATATAAAGTTGTTACACGTATAATATCAGTCATTCTCGTCTAAAGTGCTTTCATCATAGAGAAATCAGGAAGTGTTATGTTATGTCGAATTAAAAAAAATAATAATAACACTTCACTTCATACAAATTAATGACCTATTATCTGAAACATGGTGAAAAGTTAGGACACGCAGCAATCATCCTAAGAAATGATTCTGTCTAAAGTGCTTTCATCTAAGAGAAAAACGGAATTGTGTAAAATAATATAAAACAGCTTTTTGTCGTTTTCTGAAAACAAACATGGGCATCAATTGAGGTAAAACTTTCACGGATTAGTTTTATGACATGAACATACATCAAATACCAACCATTCAATGGGACAACATCGTCACGATCAAATCAGACTTTCAACAGGCTCGTGTAAACGCAGCACCAACGGTAATAATTATTGTCCCTTTAACCCTAACTCCCTAGGCCCATTTGCTTACACATAACCTGAATCCTTCCTAACTCCCTAGGCCCATTTGCTTATACATAACCTGAATCCTTCCTAACTCCCTAGGCCCATTTGCTTATACATAACCTGAATCCTTCCTAACTCCCTAGGCCCATTTGCTTACACATAACCTGAATCCTTCCTAACTCCCTAGGCCCATTTGCTTATACATAACCTGAATCCTTCCTAACTCCCTAGGCCCATTTGCTTATACATAACCTGAATCCTTCCTAACTCCCTAGGCCCATTTGCTTATACATAACCTGAATCCTTCCTAACTCCCTAGGCCCATTTGCTTACACATAACCTGAATCCTTCCTAACTCCCTAGGCCCATTTGCTTATACATAACCTGAATCCTTCCTAACTCCCTAGGCCCATTTGCTTATACATAACCTGAATCCTTCCTAACTCCCTAGGCCCATTTGCTTACACATAACCTGAATCCTTCCTAATTCCCTAGGCCCATTTGCTTGTAACCTGAATCCTTCCTAACTCCCTAGGCCCATTTGCTTACACATAACCTGAATCCTTCCTAACTCCCTAGGCCCATTTGCTTACACATAACCTGAATCCTTCCTAACTCCCTAGGCCCATTTGCTTATACATAACCTGAATCCTTCCTAACTCCCTAGGCCCATTTGCTTACACATAACCTGAATCCTTCCTAACTCCCTAGGCCCATTTGCTTATACATAACCTGAATCCTCCAAAATCCTTCAGTAGTAAATCAAGCACATGACATGTATGCACACATGTGTTTCTAATCTGTGATAGATGTACATGACCAGGGACCCTCCCTGCATGCATGGAGCAATAAACAGCGTCCGCTGACCCAAGCACTGACCTTGCAATCACTACAACAAACATGGGTGTACACATACCTTGGAAAGGCAAGTATGCCTAATAACCCCAATCCTCCAAAATCCTTCACTTTAGCAAAGAGCATGTAGCATGTAACCTCCTTCAAAATCCTTCACTTTAGCAAAGAGGATTTTGGAGGAAGGTTAGGGTTAATGACTCAACGAAGTATATGCTGGATCTTTAACAGGTTGGTGTCTGTAAGTCCCACTAGGAGGAATGTATTTACAGACACTAAATGGTGTCCTTTAAGCAGTCATGTCCACTTTATTTTATACAAACATATTGCAAAACAAAACATAGCTAAATGACACTTTACTTCAAAAACGAGAATAGTTTCCGGCACTTCTATTTTGAGCAACAATCTTGCACCGTGTTTTTTCTCGAATGCTTCGAACATGATCACTCTATCGTTCTTGCTCTGTTTTTTCATAGTTCGACGATGGGTTGCCTGCGGTTGATTTTTCCAAAGGTCAAGTGTCTGTATGCCGGATTCGACCGGATATTATTATCAGCAATTTCTTGTTCGAGTAGGGGGAATGAAAACAGATGCAATACGTGCTTGGATAAATCTGAAATTCTAATCATTCATAGGCCTATCCACCATCTTGTGTGTCTTATATTGAAGTTCTTGTTAAAGAAAAGGTGTAGCATTGGGAATGTTGGCAAACCTGCTTCTACGATTATGCTCAGTCTCTTTGAATCACGAAAACATTAAAGGAACAATATCGCCACGATCAACAGGGCATGGAATCTGAGTGCTAGTTTTAGATTAGCTCGAGGACTGAAAATAATATCCCAAATGAAACGGTCATATTACCGTTGCTGCTGCATAAATGAGCCAGTAATTTTCAGTCACTGTGTTCATCTTAAAGGTACAATATCGCCAAGATCAGAGCAGACTTTTGACAGGGCATGGAATCGGTGTCCTAGTTTAGAGGAACTCAGTGACTGAACATACCTAATACCTAAGAGTGCGCGCCGGCCTAGATAACAGGGCACGATTAGATCATATTACCGTTGTTGTTGCATAAATACTTAGTTATAGTAGCAAAATAATGAAATTCCATGCCCTATTGAAAGTCTGCTCTGATCGTGACGACACTGTCCCTTTAAACAGCCAATATTTGAAGGTATCAGCTTAGGACGTTGTGTAAACATAGAAAGTGAGAATGCAAATTCACATTATTTTTAAAATAATCATTATTACGATTTATTAAGGAAAGAATACTCCTTCCCAATGACGACGTGGGTATTATTGCATTTTTCTTTTCAGTGACAGCCCCTCAGAAAAAAACTTACTTGGAAAGATTAACATCGTCAAATGTATACCACGTCAGATTCACGTTGTAATTGGAATATTTGTTTATGGTTTTTAATTACCAATTAATACTTATACCTTACTTTTCAATGTATACCAAGACCTTATGCATGTTTATGCATAACAGGTTTTGTTTACGGTGACTGACTATAATGATACGGAGAACAAAGATTATGTTTACAGGTAACACCATGTGTGTGATAATCTCTTCTTGGAAGAATTGGTGTGGTTCTGAAAAGAACCGGTAGTGAGGATAATTCTCATCCGCCTTCTTTCTGAAGACGCCATTCCTCTTGATGACGGATAGAGCCATGGGTGGCGATCCATGGGGACGAGGGAGGCATGTTCCCCAATATTTATGACAGGGATGACGGTTATAGCAATGGTCCCCCTAAAAATTATCGTTTCCATCAAAAAATCCTCCTCTAAAACAAATCAATCAATAATAAATTTTAAAAAATCAGAGCATAAAGATTACTTCTTGTCCGTTGAATTTTTACCTCACATTAAACCTATTCAAACCTGAATTGTGATAGATGATGTGATAGATGATATTTCGACCGTTTTTGTAAAAAAATAAATAAAATAAAAAAAAACAGAAAGAGAACAACTACACGGGGGCTTTAAATAAAATACTCCTCTTGCTTGGTGTATTTCAGTTATACAAACATGCATGAGTTACCCGCGTTAGTTACATCACTTTAATTAGAACAGCAACAACCAGTCACCGAGAGAATTCCTCCGGTGAAGTCTCTCAAAATTACTCGTTTCAATAAGGCATATGATTAAAATGCTTGTTTTTTTTATGACCACGTTAATCAAGACATGTGAAAGCAAGATTTTATGTCATACAGCTTTGATTTATGATGTAAAGGTTGACTGAAAATACACTGAGCGATCCTATGTGGTATAAGGGTTGGGTTGTCATTTCATCCACGTTGATTTCCTGCATTTTGGTTTGAATTTGTTGACAGTGGTTTCCATTTAAACAAAATGGGCTTTCCATGATCCAATCAGCACCTTCAAAGCAGAAGTATATGAAATAAAACAATTTAGCGACATAAAAGGGTTACAAAAGATATCACTGAAATTTACATAAGAATTTTTTTTAAATTTCCTGTTGGGCAGAGTACATGATAGCAAGGGGCACTGCCTGAAGCGGGAATACCATACGACAATGTATGGTTATTTCCCATCTCTTTTATTTTATTTTACACAAATTAAATAAAAACATTAAATAAAGATGACACACACACGGACAAACAGACAAACAAACAATATTTAAACAAACCAATTCCCAACCATTTTTTGCTTGTTTTTCACGAATTATTAATCGGGGGAGGGATATGGATAATCCCCGTATGATCCCCGGGTTAAGGCCATAACTTCTTCATAGATTGTGTCATAATTATAAACTTTGGTAAAATGTCTGCAGGCCTAAATGCATCCATACCTTTGAAGAATTTAATTATTTATGTATATAAAAGTATGCAAACCAGAACATAATATGAAAACGTGTTGGCGCATAAAATCGACAGCTGGAGCATGTTAAAAATCTGACTCTTAAACCATCTAAAGTGAACTGTACTAAATATGCCTAAGTATACATGTAGGCTACGCAAGATTTTAATCATTCGGGCGCTTGGGAGTATGATTCTCAATTGCAAACATGGGGGCCTGTGCCAACCACGCTAGGCATGTCAATTCTGATAGCTTTCATATCGGTCGTGGGCTGACCAAATCGCTCCTTGATATCTAAAAAAAAAAAAAAATGGCGGGAATGATAATGACCAAAGCTTGCTGCTTCAGCCGTCTGTAATTAGGCGTGTTGCAATCGATTAAAATTGTGCTGTAACCTAGCCCATTTCTTTATGCAAACACTGAATACATGCAGTAAACAAATTTTAACCTCAAAACAAATTGACGGTCATTTTCCCCGGGAGTATTTGGCAGTCCTTATTTGTAATTGTAATTGGCGTTTTCCCCAGTAACTCTACCCGAAATGGGACATGAATAGGTAGGTCGTGAAGTGGCGCCAACGCACGCACAGCGGCCCTTGTATCTGTCATTCAAATGATATTCGGTATTATGCAGCCAAGGCGAGAGAATTCCCATATAGACGCATGCAAGGCATGAATTAAAATGAGATGTGTAAGGTTATCGGGTCAAGACGAAGCAAGTCAGGGAAAACAAAATATAGCGAAAGCTGTTTAGTTATAGGCTGCAGAGTATTCAAAAATCGTGTTCAATTTACGAAAACAAATATTATGCTTAGTGGGCCTCTGCTGATAGCCAACTTCCCAGGGTAGAGACAACAAACTGATAAACGAATTAACGTATGCCTGTGTTTCTGATCAATATTTCTCACGAGTGTCTGCACACAGACCGGCTTAAGTATACACAGATGTACCAAAAATCCTTTAAAAACGTATAATTAAAATCAAATAATTGCACGGATCGGTAACGACGCCTAGAGCCCTGCATCTGGGTGTAGCTGCTACAAAACTGTGTCCGGAAATTGGGTTCGCATGATTTTGTTTCCGTATTATTAGGCTAATAGCGATCAATGCGGTTGCTTCAGATTCAATTAAGTGAAAGTTATGTCCACCAGTCTATCAATCTACCATAAGAAGATTTAGATTTCGGCAAACATTAGCATAATTGATAATTGAAAATTGAAAATTGATTTAATTTTGCCCTACACCAACGTGTGCCTGTGAAAAAATTCACAGGCGACTTGGGCGGGATTCGAACCCACGACCTCCTGCTTACTAGTGCAGACGTCTTAACTTCTCGACCTTTCGACCTACTTGTTGGTGTAGGACAAAGTAAAATCAATTGTTTATCACTCGACGCAAGAATTTCATCAATCTATACAGAGGAGAATTGACAAAAGAAAAAGCTGAAACTGCGCCTAGACTGACACCTGGTTCTTCTGTATACTGTCTCATTCCAAGAAAACTTTGCCGCATGCTGATGACGCACGCCATTAACAACGATGAACAGATGGAAATAGTGCAGTCTTTGAGTTATTACTTTCAGAGAAATCCAGCTAAATGGTGTATGTTGAACAAAATAACGAAGGCCACAAACTAATAAAAACCCACACACGCTCTACCTTATAGCCGCCATAATAAGTTCCGGTTTATTTTTTCTGAGAATAGGCCAATTTGTAATAAATTCGGCAGGATCTAATTATGAGGCTAAATAGCGCCATACGTCGTTATTTGTTCAACGCACAATTTGAGGTTGATATCTGATAAATCTTACCCTGCATAACCTGTGGTATTAAAATAACACAAGCGCATGGTTTTAACTTAGGCCTACTTATTGTTATTTGGGTAAGATGTCCGATATCAAGGTTCAAGGTTGATTTATTTCCACAGTCAAACAAATAAATACAGAATACATTTAAGATGCATATTTATTTATTTTATTTATTTATTTACATTTCTTTACCCAGGGTGTGCCCAAACAGTTTAAAACTGGTTTCCATTGGGGCCCTGCATAAATTAATTAATTAAAATTGGACAAAATGAAATTAAAGTCACAAACAAAAACGTACATCTGTGAAACGGATAACGAACATTAATACATACAAATACAACAATACATGTATTTACACAAATACGTAAATACACACATACAAATATTTACAGACATATATTTATGAAGAGGAGTATTACCGTGGCATTGGCGGATCCAGGGGGGGGGGGGGGGCGGGGCTAAGGGGGCTGTAGCCCCCTAAAATCATTTTAAAAAAAATAATAATTTAAAGGAGAGAAAAAGAGAGAGAGAGAGAGAAGGGAGGGGAGGGGAGAACGCACTCCCATTCCCACAGTGTGCTTTGTTTTTCTCTCCCTTTGATTATTTCATTGTAATGTTTGTAGTACTGAAAAATAATTGTTTTTGATTCTCAGCCCCCCCCCTAAAAAATGTTCTGGATCCGCCCGTGCGTGGAGGGACCCATTAAGAAGCAATGCTTGTAAGCATGGGCCCCTAGTGCATGCATGTGTCTTGAGCTGTTATAGGTAATGGTGCCCTCACACCATAGCGTATGCTGAAACCTATGAGTTGCGTGTAAAAAATATTTTTATACGCACCAAACGCAACCCAAATCAACAATTTTGTCAATTTCTAACCTATTCAACCTATGGGTTGCGTGTGAGTTGCGTGTGGGTTGCGTGTGGGTTGCGTGTGGGTTGCGAACTGAACTTATGATCCCCCAATATCTGCGATCACCTGCGTACGAGTTGCGTGCGAGTTGCGTTTGAGTTGCGTTCAAAACTTACAAGTTGCGTTGGACCTGCGTGCTAGTTGCGTGCTAGTTGCGAATATCGGTCACGTGATAAAAACCTATTCTGTATGTGTTGGAGTGCTAAATTGACCAGATTAAACTGATGTCCAATAACAGCAAGAGGTAGCTCCATGTTGTCACCTCGGAGGTCCACCAACAACTGACACTGATCTAGAAAAGGCCCACTATTTATACCATTTCTCAACACGCATGTAGTACGCAACTAACACGCAACTCACACGCAACTAATAGGTTGGATACGCAGGGCATAGGTTGGGGATACGCTGGGAATACGCACAATAGGTTGGGGGTACGCTACACACGCAACAGGATTGCAACAGGCACGCAACACGATCGCAACATGATCGGAACAGGTACGCAACACATTCGCAACATGTACGCTACCAAAACCTGGCCAGATACCTCAAATTTGGACCTGCGATCACCTGCGTTCATAACTTATGAGTTGCGTACCTGTTGCGATCGTGTTGCGATCGTGTTTCGTGCGTAGCGTCCCTGTTGCGTATAAATTGATCGCAGGCATTCGCAGAGAATTATTGAACATGTTCAAAATTTCTGAACTTACTCTGCGTGTGTCTGCGATCGCCTGCGTGCTTGTTGCGTACTTCAAACCTATAAAACCTATTAGTTGCGTGTGAGTTGCGTTCGGAACTTATGACCACTATTTTTTATTCGCAACCATACGCAACTGGTGATCGCTATGGTGTGAGGGCACCATAAGATATGAACATTATTAATTCACTTTTAAGGGGAGTATACAACTTTAGTTATAACCGGATTATCAAATTAACGAATTATTGTCCCAAAAAGAGCACGTATCAATTACCCTGAGCGTTTCTATCTTAGAGAAAATAGGAACTGATAGGCCTTGAGGCATATTTTATAAAACATAAAAACATACAACAGTTTTTATTCTTTACTCAGAAACGTGATCACCTTGTTTTAAGAAATATATTCAAAACTAGAGGATCGAGATGAACGTACGGTACCAAATAACACATGTCGTACCTTTCATTTAAACACACTAGTTTTTGCATTGTAAATTACAGCGAATGATAAACAATGATACAGCGGTTAGTTGGTGGACAAATGCATTATTATTTGGTGTATATTAAGGATCAGTAGCCATATATGTGTAGTTGTCTCCATGTTCACATTGTAAGTCATACTTATGTGTTTCCCATGCCGAGGATGGACTATGTCCACCTTCAAACATCTGTTCTTCAAACATCTGTAAACTTAATCATGAATATGTATGAGACGTCTGATTGGCTTAAATATCACGGGATGGCAATTACAGCGAATGATAAACAATGATACAGCGGTTAGTTGGTGGACAAATGCATTATTATTTGGTGTATATTAAGGATTCACATGTTTCCAACAAATCGTTTTTGGAAAACATTAATATTGGTGGCCATTACAGAAACATTGCGGGAACTTGCATAAATATTTTCCAAAAACTTCACAACATAATCAATATAGTCACCAATATTTTGCATTTTTACCCATGTTTTACAGGTCTGCGTCAAGGTAGTAACCAGCAATGCGTCCGGGTATCTTTCGTACGCACTATTTGCTTACATGTACAAATTTTTCCCATCATGGGGCATAATGTTCACATGAGAACTGCTATCTCCGCTGCTTCGCCGGCTGTGAACATTGTTGACCGTTGGAATGCAATACAAAGCCAACTTCGCTGTCAAAGTCAGAAAGTTAGCCTCAAAATAGTCCTCGGCTAACTCGACTTCGAAGTAACTTTATGACTAATACCATCTTACGACAGCTATTTTGGCGTAAGAACTATACTGAACTTACAGCGTGACAAGGATTTCCGGTCATGTACTTCATCTGTGACCCCAACGTGATAGAAGTCACAGAAAGAAACAAATTATTTAACTTGCGTGATTGAACTAGTTGCCGAAATATTGTTTTTTTAATTTTACAGAATTAAGAAACGAATCTCCATGGGTATAGGCCTACAATGTAATTATAAATATAATCTGAAGCTAAGTCAGTGGCCGCCTTCAAGTCGGTTTACATGTTAGAAAATTTACTTGTCATTGCCCCTCTGTAGCCTTTATATGTACATATATTTCTGTTTTGTTTTCCTTTTGTTTAAAGTGGATTTTGGAACGTTTCGGGAGTAGGAGAAGTTTTATTTTTTAGTTTGTTTTAATTTTGTGTGTGTGGAGGGGTGGTAGGGTATTCACATGGGGTGTTCTGTAAGTCCCCTGGACATCTTCCTCATTACATTACTTTCATGTTTGGTTCGTCATTGTCAGATGCTTTGCATATAGGTCTTTGCCTATGTTGCATTATTTGGTTATTTTTGTTACTTATGTATATTGAATTTGTTGTACTGATTGTTACACTAAGAAAGTTTTGTTAATTAAATTTGAATTTGAAGCCCAACATCTGCTGGAATCACACGTTTAATTATTAATGGGCTAAATGCCAACTGGTACAGGAGCCCACTGTTCCTTGTTCATAGAACTGCTGGCTAAAGTAATTTTTTTTTAAAGGCGTGTGGAATCTATTCAATTTTGTTCTTTCACATCAGAAGAATGAATTGCGCATTAACTATGTCAACGAATAAACCATGACCACCACAGAATTAGACTTAGAGATATAACTCACGTTTACAATTACATTTTTTATTGAAAATTTATGGCAACCACTGCAGGATGAAATGGACATACTTATTTAATGGCGTCTTTCATGCGAGACGTATGGATGCGGACAAGTGAACACGATAAATATTCACAGTCATCCGGAACATTTAGTTTTGTAGTAAATACAAAGTGCAGCTACCTTTTACTTATTGAATACAATAGACCTTGGACGTGTGTGTGTGTGTGTGTGTGTGTGTGTGTGTGTGTGTGAACGTACACACCATTCGTTGTGGGGTCCAAAACACAATAGAACAATTGGACCCCACAAGGTAACTATAGAAAATCTTGTACCCCACAGGAGAATTATAAGGAAAAGGGATAATAGAACGAACAAAGGAATACCCCACAAATCAATGTGCGTGTGTGTGTGTGTGTGTGTGTGTGTGTGTGTGTGTGTGTGTGTGTTACTGCTCTTTTAGAAAATGATAGTATATTTTCGACGAAAATATTGGGCTCTTTATGATCTGAAAAGAATCTTACGTCTGCCATTTCTGTTCAGGCCCAGGTAGATAATATCTGAACACATCTATTTTATTTGTTTGTTTGTTTGCTTGCTTGCTTGCTTGCTCGCTTGTTTGTTTGTTTCTTTCTTTCTTTCTTTCTTTGTTTCTTTGTTTCTTTGTTTCTTTGTTTCTTTGTTTCTTTGTTTATTTGTTTATTTGTTTATTTGTTTATTTGTTTATTTGTTTATTACTATGCCTTATTGGTATTCTCGAAAAACATAAATGATCACAGTTTTACATAAAACTTATTTGGTGTATTGACATGAACTCCCTTGCAAATTGTGCTGGTTTTGCTTACAAGCAAGTCGGACGTTACCGTTGGAATCTTTACGTTTTGAAAATGGATTACTGGTTTTAGAATTGTATTTAAATCACAATGTTGGTTTCTTTCATGTGCAGGTTGTGGCTGTTTTATCCATCCTCTTCATCATTCTATCTACCATCGCGTTGTCGCTCAACACGATGGAAGAATTCAAATCCAATGGGGATGGGGACAACGAGAAGCTAGCTGATGTCGAGAGCGTTTGCATAGCTTGGTTTACAGTGGAATACGTGCTGCGTCTGGTTTCCGCCCCGAATAAATGGAAGTTCTTCAAAGGCGCCCTCAACATCATCGACCTCATTGCTATATTGCCGTATTATATCACCTTGTTTCTCGAGGAATCTCGCGAGAGTGTGATGCAGTTCCAAAACGTTCGCCGATTGGTTCAGATATTCCGGATCATGCGCATAATGCGAATCCTAAAGCTTGCTAGACATTCCACAGGCCTCCAGTCACTCGGTTACACCATTCGGCGTAGCTACAAGGAACTAGGGCTACTGATCCTCTTCCTCGCCATTGGGATATTATTGTTCTCGAGTTTAGCATATTTTGTCGAGAAAGATGAGTCTAGGACCAAATTCAAAAGCATTCCAGAGTCGTTTTGGTGGGCTGCCATCACAATGACAACCGTTGGTTACGGAGACATATACCCAACCACTTTGGCAGGGAAAGTGATAGGCTCCATATGCTGTGTGTGTGGTGTACTATTCATTGCCCTTCCCATCCCAATCATTGTGAATAACTTTTCCGAGTATTACCGCGAGCAGGACAGAAGGGAGAAGATTATCAAGCACCGGGAAGCTCTGGACAAAGCCAAAATGAACGGCAGTTTGGTGAGCTTGAATATCAGAGATGCGTGCCTTGATATGATGGATGTCATCGTAGACACTACCAATGTGTTAAAAGGATCCTACAAGGACAGTGTGCATTCTCATTCCAGTCCTCACCGAAGTATCAGTCATGATGAGACAAACAGTAATGCCTCCGTTGAGCTAGGAGCTACCGGGATTGAGAGGCATCCCAGACTACCTGTTGACTACAATAAGGATAAGGACTCCTTTCCTCTAAATTACAGGTGTGGCTTTGGTGATCGCCCAACGACACCAGTGTATCCCAGAGATCGCACCACGACGTACACGGATCACGCTAGCAAGCATAGTTCCAGTAGCTTAGCCTCCGACGCCTTCCCAGACGCAGGGACGACCGAGAGACCTAACGTCTTTAGCGCAATAGGTCGGATGGGACTGATCGTGGGTCACTCTGGGGTCGGTATAAGTGGTCAAGAAGCAGACACACCACAGCAATCGGGGGCAACGGGAAAACATTCGAGGGACTGCGAGGAGAAGCCGTCATACACGGAATCGAAACCCGCTGGGTTATTTGGAACGGCAGGCGAAAAGGCCGGCAGAAGGGGCGGGAAGGTACCGGCGAAGCGACGCAGTATAACAGGCAATTCCAGTCATGATCCAGAACCAACATCTTCCCCTACCCATTTCACTACTGTAGAAATTGCCAATGAGACATCGAATGGGCATGGAGGGAACGGCAACAGTCGCATACGATGTGGTACCTCACCATATGACGCCGATGATGCCAATGAAACACAACCATTGCTCGGTTCGTATCATTCCTCTGCAGACGGCGAGGGCGCCCTTGGAGGCGAAAGAGATCACTCGCAGGCTACTAGTTTGACCTCAGATGACCAGGTGATTGTGCAAAAATTAGACGATGGTTTCACAACGACATGGACTAAAGCTGGAACACAAAGTCCGCAGCGAGAACAAGGATTTCCTCTTGGACAGGGATCAAGAGAGAAACCAATTAAACCAGTTCTTAAGAATCCAATTAGCTCTGCTGAAGAGAGACCGTCCGAACATGCACCCCTCGATCGTAAATCGAGCTCTGGGGACAGCCAGACATCACCTGGAAACATTTCCAAGCGCGTGAAGATCGAAGATGAGGGCCATAGCGTGTCGTCCACAGACTCGGAAGCACGAGTAGAAGATACACCACAGCCCAGACTCTGCAAAAAGCCTGTCAGCAAGTGGAAACCTAGGAAATTCAAACAAAAGCCGTCTATCCTTACAGGTATCGGAAACTTAACGAGTGGTCTAAGAATCGGTCACAGCAAATCGAATAACCGAAAGACCGGACAATCGTCATCAGAAACTGAGAAACCGTACATTCGGACCAGTGACAGTGGTACGTCCGACAGCGGTACGACGCCGCCACCCAATTCAAAAAATGGGAAGGGAAAAAGTAAAAGCATCAAGTTGCGGCCTCTTGGTTTGATCTCACGTGCATCCAAACAGGAAGCACATGACGAGGGGACTGTGAAATCAGGCTCATTGAAGGATATAAACGATAGTGATTCCCGACGCCAATATTCACCATCTGTGCAGTTTAGTCTGCCAAGCGCTGATGACAACGAAAACATGCCAACGCAGAGCCCTCCATCCACTCACGGAAGTGAAAGTGAACATTTCATTTTCCCGCCTCTGACCAAGGCACTTTCAGGTAACGGGGTCGAGACGTCATCACCAGCAAGTAGGAGCAGTCTAAGCCAATCACCGCCCCACGTCACCAAGCCATCACGGGAACCAATCGTTGATCCAAATGCAGCGGATACCGTTTTTAGTAAAAACGAGCCGTGTCCAGAGTCGAATTCACCAGCGTCGCGGATATCACCAGTTATCGTCGGCAACGGCGTGGAGCCGATGACTGATGTGTCCAGGCCGTCTCCTATGCTTGCGTACGATGACGCGTTGAGGGAAATCACAGTTATTACCGGTGTTGGCTCAAGACCAACAACACCCGACTCAAGTCCAATATCCAGTAACCATGTAGATCGTGGGACACACTGTTAATATTCAACAGTACCGGTACTTCTTTCTGTATGACATCAACTATAAGATATAAATCATAATATCATCGCTTCTAATTCGTAGCTCTTTATATCAGGTTACATTAATTTGTATATGTCTTAAACTGTGAAAGCAAATCGTGCATATTATACGAAATGCGATTACATTCTGTGTTAACATTATATATAAAACTATTTCCTCTAAGAAAGTCAAAATGTTAACAAATTATTAAAACAATTGGTAGTTATTTACTGTCGGCATTAGATCAAATGTTTCTGCAGACAAACGAAGCAGAAACACAGCCGATATTTAGTACATAAGGTAGAAAATGAACTTCAGAGAAAACCTAAACTCGAAAGGTTGCACTGATTTAGTCTGTTATGTATCCCTAATAGTATATCATCAATAGGGATACCTCGATGTTAAAATAATACATATCTTATATCTATTTACGACATATATTTCTATCCGAACTAAAGATGTATCAGTCACAGTTCGTTTGGGTTTGCGGTAACACCATGTGTTTATCTCAACAACAACAACAACAACAATAATGTAGACTTATATAGCGCATGTATCCACCAAACTGGTGCTCAAGGCGCATCATATTATTACCCCTGCTCATCAGGCGCATAAATCATTACTGGAACCATCTCAGCTCCCTGGGGAGTATACAGCTCAATTGCTGCCATTACAGCGCATAATTATAGGGCTAATCAAACACAACAGCCAACTCTGCCCTCACAGCATCTATGCTCACAGGTACACATTTACCCCTGGGTGGAGAGAAGCAATTATGGTAAAGTGTCTTGCTCAATGACACAACCACCATGGTCGCGGTTGGGATTCGAACCCACATTCTGACGACTCAGCCATCAGAACACAAATCCGATGCACTAAACCGCTTGACCAATAATATTATAAATTATGTCAGCAGATGTGACGCACTCTACAACCGTTACAGAATGAATAGAAAGACATACACAGTTTTTAATTTATTCATTCATTCATTCATTTTATTTTCTCCAGTATTGAAATACTACAATAATAGTTTACAAAATACAAAGAAGAGGGGGCCCACTAGTAAGCCAAGCTTGTAAACGTGGGTCCCCATGCATGCATCCTCAGATCACATGCTAAATCTATGATTTGATTTGAAGTGTTTTGATTTGAAGTGCTCATTAAAGATATGGTATAGATTTGGTAATGCAAAAATAACCAAATGGTAGAATCGTTATGTATAACTTAGATTATTTGGTGTAAAGTGGATGATGGTATAAATGTTCCCTAGAAATATTTTTTCTGAAGCGCTTTCACTGTAAAAGTAAAAAGTTAAATAATTTCCCTATTTCAAATCAAGGAAAGGGTACTCTTTCCCAAATTCCATGTTAGAATAAATACAAACAATCTGAATGCATTTTTACTATTTTCCCGTAAACAGCACAGTGTTATAAGCTGAAACTTACACATGCTGCTTGTATAATGCATTGACCTATCGTGATTCAAATAGAGTAACCATAACATATTCGTAGAATCAGTTTTGTCAACATTACCAATGCCGTGCCTATCCTTTAAAGCGCTAAAATGACAATAAACAAAATGATCATGGTTGGTAAAACGTGTACGCAAAGTATGAATAAAAACAAATAAAACACGCCTGAAATATGCGTTTAGTATTTAAAACAACAAATATGACATAGGCCTACAGTTTCCTTGCCGACCTCCAACTCAGAAGACTGTTCTGATATTCGTGATCATGCAGTTTGGAAACCGGCGAACTGTTTCGTACGATGAGCAAAGTGACGATGATCACCGCAGACATCCTTACATTATACCAACCTGATAAAATAGCGAAGTCCATTTCACCACTAGAGCCTAGAGGGATACTACTATATGGAGGTCAAAAAGTGGACATCTGCTTTTCAGCTTTCTAAATAATGAAAAAGCAGATTGAACGTTGTTGGCTAGTGCATTTTTCTACTTTTCTGCTTTTCTTCCACTTAAAAAGTAGATTGAACATTTTGGTAACATCCATTTTTCTACTTTTCTGCTTTTCAGTTTCAAGAAAAGCAGATTTTACTTGTTCACCTACACTGGCGGTCAAAAAGTGGACATCTGCTTTTCTGGTTTCCTACAACCCGAAAAGCAGTTTGAACGTTTTCGATAAATACATTTTTCTGCTTTTCTGCTTCCCTGCTTCCCGAAAAGTAGATTAGACGTTTTGTCACACAGTGGCCTAAAAGTGGACACGTGCTTTTCTGGTTTCCCACAACCCGAAAAGTAGAACGAACGTTTTGGACAAATCTATTTTTCTGCTTTCCTGCTTCCTGAAAAGCGGATCGAACGTTTTCTCAACAGCGGCCTAAAAGTGGACAAGTCTGCTTTGCACTTGAAGAAAAGCAGATTGAATGATTTGATAAATCTCCCCCCTTATCCACAAAATAATGGACTAATCCTACCGTCACAATACATGTCCGACGTAGGCACCAGGTAGGCGCGTTCCGTTTTTTTTTTTTTTTTTTTTTTTTTTACGTCATCTTTAATGAGGGTAAACTCCGATCAGTGCACAGCACTGCTTTCCATGGAGGCCCTCAGTACAAATACAGCAATAACAACCAGATGTGGGATTTGTAAAGGAGGAATTATAATGTGCATAATCAAAGCGCCCACAATGACAGAGCGCGGTGGCGCAATTTGCAGCCAAATCAACCAGAAACACCGGGACAAGCCTCTTTATTCTGGGTTCTTTTACGTGCATTACACAACACACGGGACCTACGGCTTTACGTCCCATCCGAAGGACGAAGCAATTATGGTTAAGTACCTTGCTCAAGGACACAAGTGTCACGACCGGGGCTCGAACCCACACCCTGCTGCTGGCAACACCAGAACTTGAGTTCGGTGCGCTAGACCGCTCGGCCACGACACTCCCGTTTGATTTGTGATGTGCCGCCCCCTGTTTTTCAGCGACGGTTATCACATGCTTCGTTTTGGTGCATTGGTAGGATTCGTCTATTATTTTGTGGATAAGGGAGTAGATTTATCAAATCATTCAGTATGCTTTTCTTCAAGCGCAAAGCATACTTGTCCAATTTTAGGCCACTGTTGAGAAAACGTTCGATCCGCTTTTCGGGAAGCACGAAAGCAGAAAAATGGATTTGTCCAAAACGTTCGTTCTACTTTTCGGGTTGTGGGAAACCAGAAAAGCAGATGTCCACTTTTAGGCGACTGTGTGACAAAACGTCTAATCTGCTTTTCGGCTAGTAGTAGAAAAGTAGAAAAATGGATTTGTCCAAAACGTTCAATATAGTTATGCTCGTGATGCAATGTGTAAGATTTTTCTCAAAGTTTCGTTTCTATTTTGATATTTAAATTGTGAATATGTTGGACCGTCCATGAAGAAAATTTCAATTCAATAACTTTTTGTGCAGGCGTAGAGAAGGATTAGAACAAAGGTAACCCAATTAACTGACGTCATGCTTTGGAGGCTCTTGAAAGAAGCCAGATACCGGCCTGGCAGTTTTGGGAGATTCAACTTTGACATTGGTTGGTAGCTACTGTAGCTCGCAAGGCTCGAAGCGTGACGTCAGATCTTTGGCACAACGTATCCAATGAAATCCCTTGAATCGTACGGCCGAGTCTGTCTCTATCCGTGATAGGATAAAGATAGGGGACCAGTCTAGAACAAAAGCTGCATCGACAGCAAGACGCCCCCTATTGACCAATTAATGCGCACAACTTTACATCGGGATGTATGCGTATTCTCATTGGAGGTCTGTTGTATGTTGTTATGGCTTCTAAAACAAATTAATATCTTTCTTATAATTTATACAGTGAACAATATGTATATACCCATTGACCTTTACTTGTTCTGAACGTATATTGTTGAAATACTTTTGTATTGTAATTGTTAGGCCTTTATTGACAGTTGCACAAAATATTGTAATTCATGAGTGGAGCTCATGTGCTGTATATAAGCATATAGGTTTTACCTATCGTCACTGTATACGTTTTGAAATAGACCTAATATGTATACAGTTTAATATTGATATTTAATCTCAGGTCCACATTTTGTTGGTTTTTAATTAATGCTTTATATCCTTAGGTATTTTATTACCAGTAAATATTATCTGTATGGAATATATAATTTTCCATTTGTATTATACACTATGTATAAACTTGTAATTAATGCATGATAATGTTAATTTTTAAACAGACAATACCAACAATAATATCAGAAGTAATTTACCCACCTGTAAGTAATTTACTTCTGATAACACAGACTTCTGGTATTTTGTATTTCTGTATACCCACCTATTCCAACCCAAGTCCAGATTTAAAGGGACAATAGTCACGAACAACAGGGCATGGAATCGGAGTGCTAGTTTTAGATTAACTCAGTGACTGAAAATAATATCCACGTGATAAGGTCATATTATATAAGGTCTCCTGATGACGGCTAGAGCAGACTAGTCGAAACGTTGAGAACAAAAACAACCTGCTCTATTCAGAGCCATCACTTCTTCCAAGAAGAGATTATTACATGATGTATACCCAAAGAACTCAATTACATCAGTCTCCACCATGCGAAGCCTCAGATCCTACATCAAGGTCATATTGCCGTTGCTGCTGCATAAATGATCCAGGGACAATATCGTCACGATCAGAGCAGACTTTCCACAGGGCATGGAATCGGTGTCCCAGTTTAAGATGAACACAGTGTCTGAAATTTACTGGCTCATTTATGCAGCAGCAACGGTAATATGACCTTATATTTTCAGTCACTGAGTTAATCTAATAGTAGCACTCCGATTCCATGCCTTGTTGATCGTGACGATATTGTCCCTTTAATTCAGTGACTGAAAATAATACCCCACATGATAAGGTCATATTACCGCTGCTGCTGCATAAATGAACCAGTAATTTTCAGTCACTGTGTTCATCTTAAACTAAGACACTGATTCCATGCCCTGTTGAAAGTCTGCTCTGAGAGTGACGATACTGTCCTTTTAAAGAAGTTTCCATTTTTGGTAATTATACCAAGAAAACAACATGTTTGAAATTTTCCCTTAGGCCTAAACTTTAATATTTCGTGTTAAACTAATGTAACACTTAAAAGAGGGGTGCTACACGCTGAAGAAATGACACTTATATGAGAAGCTTCTTGGGCCGAAACGAATGTTTTATGCTTTGTCGGGGGTGCTGTAATTTTGAAGCAAATTTAAACAAATTATCAAAATAATGAATATCTTCGTCAAAGATGATAAATTGTGGATCAATTAATATACTTAAAGGGAAGGTACAATGTCGATACTTATAGGTTGGTGAAATTCTTGCGTCGGGAGATAAACAAATGATTTAATTTTGCCCTACACCGACGTCTGTGTAGCACTGTAGACTCAGTGCTTTCCGAGTGTCTGTGAAAAAACTACACAGGCAAAAACTTGCCCAGGGGCAAGCTCGGTGGTCGTGAGGTTAAGACGTCTGCACTAGTAAGCAGGAGGTCGTGGGTTCGATTCCCGTCCGAGTCGCCTGTGTAGTTTTTTCACAGACACTCGGAAAGCACTGAGTATACAGTGCTATACACACGTCGGTGTAGGGCAAAATTAAATCATTTGTCGACACTTACTGCTCAATTATAAAGGTATACCCAATTATTATCTGAAAGCTAACTTGATATAATTATGAAGTTGGTTAAATGAAGCAATCATTCTTAAAAAGGTTTCAGTCTCGAGTACTCACATTTGTTCACACACAAATACGAAACATGTGCACATGCATAACAGTATATCGAAGGCAACTATTTGCTCCAAAAGGTTTACTGTAAAAATTGTAAACATTGTTTCACACTTTTCTCATGACTTATTTCTCCATCCACATTGAGCTGTTACATTCACATGCTGGTTGTTTAATGTTTATTTTAATTATAGGAATACTCGTAGAATCACTCTCATGTCAACATTACAAATGTTTTACTTTCTCTTTAAAACTGCATATCATTTATTTTCAAGTATGAATACACTTAACGATCAGTGGCGAATCCATGGCGTCAAAGGAGGGTGTGAAAAATGGAGGACCCCTCCCCCTTTTTGAAAATCCACCGTGAACTAAAATTTAAAAATATATATATATATTTCCAACGTTGGGCATTATTCCCACTTTTTGGCTGTGTTCCCCCTTTTCTGCGACACTGGATCCGCCCCCTGATAATGATGTCATACCAAACGTGGAATTAAGATTGAGGGCGCTGTGCACGAAATCCGAGAGTTCAAATTTCAACTCCATGCTCACAGTTTCAAATACAACTTACTTATTCTGTCATGTACAGGTGCAATCATTTTAGTAAAATTATGTTTCTACTTCACCACGTTAGGATGAAAACGAAATATCCGAAGTATTTAAACAATTTCTCTCACCAGCAACACAATGATTAGTCTTGATTGTTGCTTAGTATGGATACATTATATAAAACGTGTATACTGGGTTTAAATCTTAATGCACAAGCAATACTTTCTGCTAAACAAGGGGTCAATAATCAGTGATGTAGCCAGGATTTTCAGAGTGTGGGGGAGGGGCAAACATTTTTTGGGGTAAATTTACCGACATAAAACTCAAATAAACCAACAAATTATGTTAAAATGCAAATTGAATTCCCAACGTTCATCAGTTCAGAAATACCAACAAGTTTGTGAATTTACCAACAGACACTATTTTGCCAAAACGTGGGGCAGCCGGCTCTCGCCCCTCCTCCTTTGGCTACGACACTGCAGTTAATCCCTTGAGGGGGCAATGGCGCACCCCACCACCAAATAAATGCAATAATATATTTAAAATAATAGAATAAAAAAGTAATGCTGCTTTAGCATAGGTGGAGGCGACTCACAAATAATTGCTAATGGAAAAAATACTGTGACAAAAAGGGAAATTCTGGATCCACCGTAGACCACGCCCTGTTTTGAAATAGAGCTCATTTAGATGGTGGATCGATCAAGAGGGGTTTGCAGATGGAACTTTCTTTTCAAAAGAAAATAACTTCCAAACACCCATTATTTGCTGCGATCGTTCGGCGAACTACCCCCTTGGTAACATGATAGAAAAACAGGCTTATAGTGGACACAAACGCACATTCTTCTAGATCTCTGCGATACCAAAATAACAAAATGTTTCAGAATGGAAATTTGTACTTTTTTTGTGTAACATGTTAAATGAATATCCAGATATTGAATTAAAACAGAATATTCCACAAATCATGTCTTTTTGTGAGGTTTATTCTCTTTTCTTGATATGCGGCATCTCAGTTCTTAGTACATGAAACCATTTACCATCCAATTGACATTTCGAAAAGATCTTAATATTACAAATTAGGCCTATAGACGTTTGATGGCGAGATTGGCGACATTTCCTTTGTTTAGGTAGGCCTGTCTAATTATAGCATTGATACAAATCTTGAAACCAAACTGCTGGGAGTACCAGGAAGTTGTCCAATTAATGGGAGCGCACAAGCAAAACAAATTGAATGTATATACCTGAATTTGGAAACGTTTGAAGGTAAATTTTAAGTATTGGTAAAAAAATATCTAAGATGTTTTCTTAATATTTCCAGTTCGAATTTAGGAAAGAGTAACCAGTGCTGTATATTGCATTTAAGTGTGGCACCAATTTTCGTTGAATGGCAACAGAAAATCTTTAATCGTTCATAAAAAGGAAAACATTTATTATAATTTATATAATTAGTTTGAAAACTAATTCCATTGCCTATAATATACCACCCGCATCAAGACTAACCTATTGCATGCAATGAACAATGTGCACCGCCTGAGGGCGACATTCCTTACACTGTTTACGATATCATCGCAGCGAAGATCGCTGATGTAAGTGAGCTGCTGCCTACTACAGGCCAATTGACTCTCTCATGATGGAGTTGAGATGGAAGTTGGTAGATGATCGTTATTTTCTTTAAAAATGACCGCAAAACAATTATGATTTTCTTTAGGAAAAGCCTTAATTTGTGAAATGATCAAAATGGTAAAAAAAACAAAAAAAAAAACAAACCAAACCAAACCAAACCAAACCAAACCAAACCAACCCAACCCAACCCAACCCAAACAAAACAAAACAAAACAAAACAACCACTGTCAGCCATAAATGGTTGGTCCAAAAATCAGGGTCATGTCTCCATTGTAATCAGGCTGCGTTTTTGGTTTCTGCAGGCCAGATGTGCACACTCGCCCATATACATTTGGTATTCTTAATTTTTTTAAACCTTTTCCACAGCCATAAATTACTTATAAAGGGACAATATCGTGACGAACAACAGAACATGGAATTGGTGTCCTAGTTTGAGGTGTCCTAGTTTAACACAGCGTGTGACTTGACATTGCTACCTTATTTATCCAGCAGCAACGGTAATTATGGCCTTATTAATTCAGTCACTGAATTAATCTAAAACTAGCACTCTGATTCCATGCCACGTGGATCGTGACGATACTGTCCCTTTAGACAAAAAGGATTAGCTTCTGAATTTAAGGTCAGACTAGCCCCACCCAAGTCAAGAATGAATTTGGGGAAATACAAAAAAAATCAAGTGTTCAGCTAAATAGGGGCTCTTAAATCTTGCCAACAGAGGGCGCTATAATCAATAGCCGTCCTGGGCAAGTATACTACATGACGAGTCTGTGTACTTCATTGTACATGTAGTTGTACTAGACTGTACATTAAATGCATGTACATCTAAACTTGATAATATGCGCTATGCATGCATATTCAGATCGTGCATACGATCCAGCTAGCGACCACCACCATAGTACAGACCCTTGACAAACATTAGCCCAGTCTCCTCAAAACCTTGGACGAAATTATTCACAGATTTTGACAGAGCCTAGTGCACATTTCCGGAGATTTTCGCCCAGGGAAAGCGGCCTTTTTGTCGGGAGGAATTTGCAGAGGCACGACTTAGCAATGCCGGAGGTCACTGAATCGCCAAGAGGGGCTACGGGGGTTCACGGTAAGCGGCAAGCAGCGCAGTGTCAGGGGGGAAGAATGCTCTTGCGTCCGTTGCAGCGTAAATTGAATCCAGTACACGGTCGGTCAGCGAAGATGGGGTGTGGGTCGACGTTATGTGTCAAGCATGTTTGGCATGCAGCTATAGGGCCATTACTTAGGGGTTGGGACTTAACTCATGAATATGGTGACGGTTTTCATTGTGTCTTCTGAGAATATCTAACGTTAGTTTTCATGATTGTACTTTGTTCTACATGTAAACATGGACGAATTCAGCATGATGAGGGTTTATTAATGGCTTGACATCCATGTTCGTATCCTTGTACTACAATTAGATGTCCAGTACTCAGTAGTAGTGAAGTACATGCTTGGAATCTTATTTTGGAAAGAATGTCTTATCCGACTGCCACTTTTTAAGGGTTTTGGGGGATTTACAATGTATTTTGCAACCACTAACCAGTTAAAAATGATTCTATCGTTTTTTGGGGGTACAGAAAGCGAAAACTATCTTTAAAATCCACTTTTATGATGTTTTCGGACTTTATTTCCCTTCTAAAAAAATCCTCAACTGCAGACAATACATGTAGAAGGATCCTATTAATATTATACATGTACATGTAGGTGCCACTGCGCATGTACAATAACCGTGTAGGTCACTAATGGGGAGTTGACAAGATCAGACTGACATGACTGAGGAAGTCGTCGTATACCAAAAATGCCTGATTTTTCATGAAATAATGTAATATCCTGGAATAATTTGAAGTATATGTCCATCATCATCCATATATTCTCCACCTTACTGGGTAGGTAAGATTACATTATTGGTTATATTGAATGAGAAAAAGTGGCGGTCATTTACGACATTCAACCTTTTATTTTTGTAGCGGCAATGCCACTCATCCTGAGTAAAGGCCACTTCCATTAGAATATCAGAATGCCTATGGGAACATTTATAATGGGTACCAAGGCCAAGTCCAGGGCCATGTGGCCTTGGTGAAATGCCAGGCCTGCAGTGCAGTGATTTAAGACCCTAATTTGAAGGGGCTAGTAATAGGTAGAGCACTCAAAAAATAAGCATACATTACACATGTTTAATTTTGATTCTGTATGAAAAATTGAAAGACCTCACTGAATGCTTTATTTTGTTACTAACATTTTCAACATCGGGTAAGCGGTTCTTGAGAAATAATTTTTTAAAGATATCGTTTATTCGCTGGAAAATCTGCTATGTAAAATTAGGTAAAAATGACTTTATTCCAATTTTACATGTTTTTTTTAAAGAAAATAAGTATTGCAGAGCCAAAATGTTTACATTTTCTGAGAGAAGGCTATGGTATTTTAATGTAAAGTCAATGTCAATTACCAGATTTGTTGTATTTTGACACAAAACAGTGTATATTAAAAAAATATTTAAAAATACTTCCCTGCTTTCATGTACTAGGCTGAAAGTATTAACTTATTATGTGTGAAAAAACTACACCCATGCCCATAACTGCTTTCAAAGTTTCTAATTCTTAAGTTGTAAATAGTATTTTTTTCAAGTTTTACCAGTTTGGCAGTGTACACAGTACGTGGCAGACAAGCTGTGCGTGCACTTGTGACGCGCCTACGTACTAGTAATACTATAGTATTACCATTTCTTGCTTTCGTGGTTTTTACTAATTTTTGCTACTAGTATTAATGTCAAGTTCACGTCATTCTTGTATTTTGAATCTTATTAAAAAAGCAAAGTGACAGGACGTGTACATGTATGTGTACATGTACTTGTATGCGTCACATTATTTTGAGAGCTTATTACCTGAACAGTATAAAATGGAGGAAACATCCTGTGTGGTACAGCATGGATGACGGTTCTTCCTCCATGTGTATACAGTATGCATTAGTAATTTATAAATACAACTTAAGTTTACAATATACGATTGAACCAAATAACCAAACAAAAAACTACACCAGCTATAAGAACCAAACACTCTGCTGTCAGATACTGTACTGTCATGTACATGGAATCGGGTATTTGATAGGGCTGTGCCAAATAACCGAATATTCAAATATTTGATCGATGGTTCAAATATCTGATTGTTTTTTCCAGTTCGGATATTCGTGGGAATTTTTTAATATTTAAAAAAAAATTTTTTTCCCCCTTTTTTTTTTTAAATATTGGCGCTTCCATCATTATCCCCCCCCCCCCCCCAATCATCCTCTTGTCTACATTTGGTCACCACCTAGCAAGTCCATTCTAGTCCTGGCGACATTATGTTTAGTACATTTTTTGGCCCCACCATAAATAAACAT
This sequence comes from Zoroaster sp. YZ-2022, assembly GCA_029582265.1. Taxonomy (NCBI): domain Eukaryota; kingdom Metazoa; phylum Echinodermata; class Asteroidea; order Forcipulatida; family Zoroasteridae; genus Zoroaster; species Zoroaster sp. YZ-2022. The sequence continues at coordinate 13,672,119 of CM055831.1, read as the reverse complement.
GCATGCTCGTTTTATCACGTGGCGCAATTTACAATTGACGACCTTCGAATATCGAATATACGATCGAAATCAAAATCCGAATATCCGGTTACCAAATTATTAGAAAATGCACAGCCCTAGTATTTGAAGCTCTCAGCTCCAGAACCGATGCTTTCAGGTACCCGATTCTTTAAAAGAGTGGAACTGCAGTTCCGATTCTCAATTTGGAATTGGGTAGAATCGGGTACCCGCTGGAACCGCCCAAGCCTAGTATATTTGTGGAACAAATATTTTATGTTTATATATATTATAACAAATTATATTCGTTCACTGCTTGTACAATAAATTGCATTTTCAAGGTCTCTCCCCGTCAAAAGTGTGTGACATGTCAGACAATGTGACTACACTTCCACAGCAACGTCTACTGAACCGTGGCAGAAAAAAAGACAGGATTCCTTTTATTTCACACTTTTTTTTTCACATCTTTTTTTTGGTGGATGTTTCCGTATTTATTGAAGCACATGTACATGGATCTACATAGTACATGTACATGTACATAATAGGTAATGCAATTATTTATTGACCCTATTGTACATATCCCATGTAAATGATTGTAATCATCTAGCAAAATGAATCCTGTTATAAAATTGCCTGCCATGCAATGCAAAATGACTAATCTCTGTACGTTATGAACTTTTAGATGGAGCTAGTATTAGCATTTACAATATATACATTGGTGTACTGTAAATTGTAAATCGCAAAATTATAAAACAAGCAATTTTACTCAAATCGGTAATGATTTCTTTAGAAATGAAGAAAAGAAATGGTAAACAAAATATTAATATTATTAAAAATATGATAATTGTAGGTCACAACATTTTATTCAGGCATGGAATGTTTAGATATTATATAACTATCATCAAGAGAATGAAAATTATACATGTATATTCTAAAGGAAAATTAACCCTCCTACTTTTGGTACCTTTTTCATACAAGTTGATGCACCATTTGAAACCATTCACTTTTGTGGTTTTGAATGGTGAAATAACTGTGTACAGTATTGATTCCCCCAAATGGTTTTGAATGGTAGGTCAGCTAATACAAAACCTTGTTTGGATACTTCTAAGTGGTGAATCAATGGACCCTCTATGCATTTGAATGGATTTGAATGGTAGTAAAGCTTGCTGCAAACACTGTTCAAATGGTATCACCATGTGTGTACAAAACCAATGGGCATTTTTGAAAGTGGAAATTTTGAATGGTTTCAAATGGTCTATCAGTAGGAGGGTTAAGTTAAACAATTTAGACTAGTTGTAAACATGGGTTACAATCCAACAGGCCTGTAGACTTGGGAAGGGGGTATTTGATCTGTATGCTGGTCCCATCCCCTTTGTACTTTGAGTTTCTTTTATTGCACACATTATAAGTGTATGTATGTATCTCTGGTTTAGTCAATAAAAACAAAAAAAACACTCGGCATTGTGAATTTGTTTGTAACTACATACGTTGTGAAAAACAATAATGTGTGTATTATGTACACATTCTTGTTTGAGGATACATACATTGTACATGTACATGTACATTGTACATGTACGTGATGTACACTGTATTTAACCCTCCTACTATACATATAGCTGCACTTTAGTGGGAAGTTGCTACAGAGGTCAAAATCAGTCAACTGCCTGTTTTGACTGTTGGCCCCAAATGTGCACACGGGGCATTTTTGACTGGTTTTTACTGTCATTTTGACCACCCTGAACAATACCAGACAATGCTTTTACCAGTCAAAACAAAAACGGTCGACTCATTTTGACCTGTAAATGTACTTACTACACGGTAGGGTTTGACAGTGTTTGACTTTTAACCAGTTCGCTTCGGATGCCGTGTATACACGCAATTTTTTTTTGTACAGCGGATTGGAGAGCGTCTAAACACGCATTCCGATTTGTGTGTGTGTCACCGGGAGACTTGTCAACACGCCACACGTGGCGTGCCGTCGTGGCAGCTGACGTGTATACACGTACACGCAACAGGCCTTGTCTTTTAAGGCGCGCGCGCACCATCGCACGCCTAACCTTTAAAAACCGCGCGCCTCGCTGACGTCAGCAGACGACTTCAGGCAATAGCGTATCGGGCCGATACGCTATAAATCGGCCGATACGCTATCGATTTATTCCATGGTGAAAAAAAAACACCCCAAAATTTCCTTTGTTCAGTTCGAGAACTAATTGTGAACAACAATAATTTGTTGCCACTGAGGGATTTATTTCATCTTGTAGGAAGCTTTATTGATACATTTTAATTGGCCGGCAACTTTGTTTCTTTTCAAGAGAATGTGTTTGATGCGCCGCATTTGCAACTGTGCGGCCTGCCGCGATCTATTTATGGCATTCAACGTTAAACACATTGACACTGGTTCCGCTACCACACTGCTTAGGTAAAAACCAGATGAGCGGGGTACCCGCGTGCCAGGCAGAGTCGGGATAAACACCGCAAAAGTGAAGTCTATAAAAAGTGTCTGTCGTGAGTTACTATGATCATGGAGGAAGGAATGCTATGACATGTTTTCTCAAATAATTATTTCTGAAACAAAATCTACTGTCGGAATTTGTTTTTTGAGTGAAAGTTAAAAACAACAACAAGAACAACAACCAGTTTCTCCTGAGGACGATCAGAGCATACTGATCGAAACGTCGAGTTGTACCCCCAGTTCTTTTCAGAACTAATTACTACTCAATTGAGATTCCACATGGTGTCACCGCAATTAGTCTTACTTAAGAACAACAACCACCGGTAAACGGTGGTTGTTGAACATCTGATGTCCGCCGCGCCGGGCGCCGGCCGCCGGCCGCCAGCAGAACTGAGTTCGACCTATGGAAACAGTTTTTTGTCTTCATGGCATCAAAACATTTGTAAATCTCATTCTAGTATCATTTCCCCGCCACCACTTAAGAAGTTGTTATTGATGAGAACAATTTAAAAAAAAAACGAAAATCGGAAATGCAAGACTTGATCGGCAATTCCCGGTCTCCAGGATATGTTGCACCATGCAAACAGGCCTCCGTTTACTTTTAAATCAGGAGTAACGGTAAACACTTTCTAAAACTGTTTTTCTTCTTAATTTTTACATACCCGACCGCTATTTATTTAATGCCGAAAGCATTATTTCTGAGCTGAGATTCTCCGCCACAATACACAGAATTTAATTCCACAAAACAAAACATGCCAAAGATTTCTGAAGCTTTTCCGAGGTAAACAATTCACCAATAGTTTGCTCTCAGTCGAATAAATAGATGTTACCATTCTGCTCCATCCAGTCATAATTTTTTAAGTAGGTCTAGATTTATTGTTTTAACTTTTAGGCTTTGAAACAACTGATTAAAAGACGCATTTCTGCCGACAGTCGGATCACTCACTCGCGCTACTTAGCCTTGGGAGAATGTATACTGGTATCCTGTAATGTTGTTTCATACATGTATAGTTATATAGCTTGGAAACCAGCCAAGAACCAGGTCCCAGAGGTAAATGTCACCTGGTCTGGGCGTGTAAAACCACAACCTGTCAGTCATTGTCAAGTGAACAATAGCCCCAACTCTTGTCTTGGCTCTAATCCCAAAATTGATACATTCAACATTCCAAGGTCGGCAGACAGTTCTTTGATGTGAACCTGTGACCCAGAAATTGTGTCTTTTTGGTTGCCGTTGTCTTGTTTCTTTTTCTTTTAAAATACTTTGAACAGACTGGAGCTGGATAATTCTAAGTCGTCTTTACAGCTGGCCTATGTTTTTAAAAACTTCGCTGAGCTTTTTTATTTTATTTACGCAGTAACTGTGGACTTGGAATATAGAGCTCTTACCTACCTGCTGTCCAATAAAATACTTTATGAAACTATTTACCTGGGTGAAGCTTGCACTGCAGGGTTTCGTTTGTAAGAACCATTTTATTTCTAGTTTTGTCAAGTTTAATTTAAAGTAGGCATAAGTCAAGGAATATATTGTAATGTATTATATGGAATTTTTTTGATCATATCTGGCTTTGAATTATTGATAAAAACGATTAACTTTACTCACAAGTTTAAAGCTACAAACTAACAACAATCCAATGTAAAGTGAATAAAACAATAATTAAAACAATAACAACATGAGTCATGTAGGCTCTACTCCATTTTATATTTAAAAATGGGTTTGATATTAGTTAAGAAAAATGTGACAGAATTACATGTGCACATTTAAACATGTTAAAACCTACCAATTGAAAAGCAAGAAATATTTTTATGTCTAAAAAAAATATGGTTTTGTCTGACAAATTATATCATGCAATATGCCCCTAAATAGCCTCAGATTGCACCAGAGAGCATCTACAACCTAAAAATTTCCCAGGGTCCTTAAGCGGGCCCTGGACCCCATGCCGTTGTGGCTTCGCGCTATGCGCTCGCAGATTTGTGTCATACAAATGGCCCTACGCTATAATTTCATCCTGGCTAGAACACTGAAAGCGGCCTTTCTTTATTCTACCACGTCTATACTGAGCTGAGGCAAGGTTTACAGCTGACCAAACCTGATTCCACACGATTCCGGGAACCAAAAGTAAAACAGCTCGCCTAGGCCAACTTTTACCAGTCTAGGCGAGCTGTTTTTCACTCGCCTGCATTTTATTAAAGGCAAGGCCTGACGCAATCCTTTCTCGGAGTCCATGGGGTCCGGTTCGGTGGCCCCGGACTAAATGCACTGCAAATACTGAACGAGTTCACTCTTTTTGTTGATTTTTGCCTAATCCCTTTATTCAAGACCTGTTCCTTTGACGTACCAGCCAAGCATTTGTAAAGACGGATTTATATCCATTGTTTACGAGGCATTCGATCTCTCTCCAGGTATGCCGTCTTTTCGACCGGGCGCTGTTCGCTAATAGGCCGTTGCATCGGAGCTTGCCAACGGTCTAATTGTGCTGAACAAACACAACCGTAATTAAAAAACTAGCCATTTAATTCTCGAAATGTCAATGAGTAAAGGTGTTTATTTGGTTGTCCAAACTTAGTTTCATTGACAAAAACAAATATTAATGGCTGGAAATTTTTTCAGATTTTTCACTGAAAATAAACCCGCACGGGGGACTGGAAAAAAATAAATATTCCCGACGTCAACTGGTTAAGTGCACTTATACCTTGGCAAGTATTTCAACATTTTGACTGATTTTGACCCATGTAGTAGTAGGAGGGATGTACATGTATGTTTGGGGTTATTTTACATACGGTACTGTAAAACGGCCTACAAGTATGGATAAAAGTACCCATAATCCTCTTTGAATCCTCATTGGGAAAATGTTCCCTATAACACAAGTTGTACAATGTACATGGTAATTGTACATGTACTGTAAGTACAATGTGGAGTGCCATGGTCGAGCGGTTTAGTGCATCGGATTTTTTGTGTTCTGATGGCTGAGTCGTCAGAATGTGGGTTCGAATCTCAGCCACGACCGTAATTGCTTCTCTCCACCCAGGGGTAAATGGGTACCTGTGAGGGCAGAGCTGGTTGTTGTGTTTGATTAGCCCTATATGCGCTGTAATGGCAGCAATTGAGCTGTACACTCCCCAGGGAGCTGAGATGGTTTCAGGAATGATTTATGCGCCTGATGAGCAGGGGTAATAATGTAATGCGCCTTGAGCACCAGTTTGGTGGATACGTGCGCCATATAAGTCCACATTATTACATGTATTATTATTATTATTATTATTATATGTATTATTATGTACGTGATGTGCATATTATGTGTTTTTTACATACTAGGCCTACCGTACTTGCATTTTTCAAGGTTGTTCAAAGGTAAATACAGGTATGTACATGTACACACTTGTACAAATACAATATATTACGGTATGTACGTATACATGTACATGTACTTACGATACAATATACAAAGTGTGATATACGTATATCCTGTTTGTGTTGAAGTGATATTATTTCCGTCAATCAATTACATTACACAGGAATACCTGCTCTCATCCATTTATATTTTTATGGCCATTCAATCTTGTGAATATTGATTTCTCATCATACGGACGATGCACTCAGAATGTGATTACCATTGAGTCATTGCAGTAAAAACTCAATTCATTATCAGTGAACTGGAGAGAGAAATTAGAAATATGACCCCACTCAAATATTTATCTGTGTGTACATACATGTACATTATGCATATAAACAGTATACGTGCAGTGTTCTGTGATAGTGTGAGTTTTTTCAGTGAATTAACCCTCCTACACATAGAGGCCACTGTAAACCACTAAATGTCCAATGTGTTGTACACACACTGTTTGTGCATATAAGCCACACTGACCCTTTTAAGTAATCTCCAATGTACATACATTGTACATGCATATAAATACACATGTATACCACAGTTGACCTTATTTTCAGCAGGTTATACTGTAAACAAACTCCCAATAATAAATCACCATCAGCCACTAGCCTTTTCCCCAGATTTGTTAACTCTCTTCCCTGCGATCTTCGAGATCTCTGTCTCGAACCCTCTTCTAAATGTTTCCTAAATGCCCTACGTGATCACCTTTTCAACCAAGACCCCATCTCACACTCTTTTTAGAATGCACCCATCCTGTTGCAATTTCTTTCAGAATTTAACTTCACTGTAATTTGCCTCAAATTTTTTGCCTCAATTTTTTTTATTTATTATTATTATTATTACATCCCGGCCGAAAGTACAGCCGGTGCGTAATACATGTTAAGCATAAAATGCACAAGAAAGACATATATATATATATATATATATATATATATATATATATATATATATATATATATATATATAACTCTCTTTTCACCTATAGGGCGACCGCTCCATAGAAACGTGCACAAAATTCCCTCTTACCTTTCCCTTTTTTTATATATCCTCCAACCGTCCAAAACTCTGGAAATAAGATGTTTACACTAATTAGAGGCTAAGGAAGCGATGATTTTTAGACTTTATGACAAAATTATGACTTTAAAGGGTAGCTGAGCGTTAAGGCGACCGGCAACGGTCGCCTTAACGCAGAGAAATAGCAATTTCTATAGAAGTCGGTCGCCCTATGTCCGAACAAGTAAACATATATATATATATATATATATATATATATATATATATATATATATATATATATATATATATATATATTTTTTTTTTCCCCCCAGATAAGATGACTTTTCAAGATTTATTATTTATATTTACAATTTGCAATTACTACTTTGATTTATATTAATGGTTAATTCTAGATAAAGGTGTAGTTTTTATTTACGTAAATGTCATATTTATATATATACATATTTTATTGTTTTGTCATCCAATCAGTTTGGAGAGCCCCCTGACAGAAACTAGTTTCTTTTGGGCAATCCTACGGGAGCCAATTGGATGTTGTTTTTGTTTTTGTTAATTTGCAGTTTTAAGTTTCCTTTTTTCCCTTTATTATTTATTATGATCATTATTATCTGTGTGCAGTGCTGTGACATGTAAAGTGTATATCCCGGAAAATGAAATAAATAAAAATAAATAAAAATAAAATACCAAGCCTCCATCATCTATTGGGATTTTCAGCAGTTATTTTGTAAACACAGACTCTCCATAGTAACCTACCACCAGCCACTGAGTCTGGAACAAAGTAATATGCCCTGCAATATGTCAAATACAAACCACTAAAACCAATAGACATATGAGGCATTATGTTACTATGCAGTATAGCTATGAGGAGCCACTGCCTACCATAGCAATGGCTTGGAGTGGCCTCAATGGGTTGTTTCAAAAATTTCACTGATTGTAGGAAGGTTAATAAAGGGATAGAACATGTACCATCACAATCAACAGGGCATGGAATTTGAGTGCTAGATTTAGATTAATTCAGCACTTTGAAATTGAAAATAATATATCCCACATGATACTTACAATGTACATAGGTCATATTACTGTTGTTGCTACAGTAACGAGGCAGTAATTTTCTGTGTTCATCTTAAACTACATGTACATGTACATGTACATGTACATGTACATGTAGGACACCGATTCCATGCCTTGTTGAACGTCTGCTTTGATTGTGTAATGTAAATTTCAAAACGTTCTTGAAGAGTCATGAATTTTATATTTTAAGGCTATAAATTTCTAAATTCTGAGAATCAAAAATTAAAAAATCATTGAAAATTTAAATGTATAGATTCTACAATTCTAGAAGTGCCCCCAAATTGTCATCAACCAGCATCATATGCTGTACAGTGAACTAATCTCTCGCAAATAAGTGATAAACGTTTCATGATTCCCAAGACCGTAATCACTAGCAGCATCCAATATCGATGATTGCTCCATTCACACGCCGTCTCGCAATACACAACAATGTGGTTCATGCCTCTGGCTTATTAATCATATATTCTTTCCCAGGCTCAGGGAGGCTGTATTTACCCTAACCACGTCCAGAACAGAACTGGCACGCACGGTGTAAAACGTTGTGTGTTTGTGCAAATGGAGCAGCGGGCAGGAATTCAGCAAACATTAACATTTGAAGAGCCTTGATTGAAACACAGAGACACCGGGAATAAAAGGACCAAGTGCATCGCACTTTGTTTGGGAAGTAAACGCTAAAGGTTATGATAGGGGTGGGGTGACTGTTTGTATTGAAAATAACTATTCGTTTGTGTATGAATTACATACACACAATGTACATGTACATGTACATGTATGTGTACACAAATGACAAAGTTAGGACTTGCATAACATCCTTCATTTCCTGATTAACCCTCCCTACTCTAGCTGCAATTTAGTGGGAAGTTGCTATACAGGTCAAAATCAGTCAACTGCCTGTTTCTGACTGTTGACCCAAATGTGCACACGGGGACATTTTTGACTGGTTTTTATTGCCATTTTGACCACCCTGAACAATACCAGACAATGCTTTTACCAGTCAAAAATGGTCGACTCATTTTGACCTGTACATGTAAGGTTTGACAGTGTTTGACTTTTAAGTGCACTAGATATACATGTATACCTTGGCAAGTGTATATCAACATTTTGACTGTTTTTGACCCTTGTAGTAGTAGGAGGGTTAATTACAATGTAGTTTGTTAGCTCAGTTATTTTATTATAATTAATTTAATTAAATGTTTAAATTTTAAATTGAGTCTGCAGACAGTGTGTACATGTATGAAGGTAAGCCTGGAATTTCATTCTTGAAGGGGCAAGACAGTTTATCCTTGATAAAGGGCACTTCCATTTGAAAGACAAAATGAACCTATAACATACATGATTGCGCCCAGGATCATTTCAAAGAGGACCAAGAGCAGGGCAGAGGCCTCCTTGAAATTCAAGGCCTAAAATCCTACTTGTTCAGAATTTCCTGATAAATTATTTTGTTGGCTCGGGTATTTGTTGTAATTAACCCTCCTACACATTGAAGCCACTCCCAACCACTGAATTATGTTCTTTAGCAAACTTCAGTACATGTACAAGCCTGCTGTCCTTTCCAAGTAATCTTACAAAATCAACTGTGTGTCACCCAAGGCCACTGTAAATGTTTGAACATATTAGTATGGCCTGCAATGTATCAATGGGAGACCACTTTACCCTGTAATCTCAGTGGTGTGACAGTGCACAGAAGGGTAACCATAGGAGGTCACTGGCAACAGGGGTGTATGAAGGTAAGCCTGGAATTTCGTTCTTGAAGGGGAAAGGCAATTTTTCCTTGATAAAGGGAATTTCCATTAGGAAGACAAAATGAAAGAGCAGGAGCATTTCAAAGGGCACCAAGGCCAAGACAAGAGACCTACAAATTCAAGGCCTGTGAAGGTCGTTGATGGAAGAGCTAAAATGTGACTTTGGAATAATCACAAAATTGTATTCTCGAGCATAGAAGAGCTACTGTAAGTTCTTCTGGTGGATGGATTGGTTCTCACCCACGCAGGCAAGACTCTAGGACTCAGGCCTGGAATTTCATTCTTAGAATATAAATCTGGATTATGTGAATATTTTTCAGGGGCACCATTCATGACCAAATCCAGGGCGACATGGTCTCTGTGGCCTCCATAAAATTTCAGGGCTGGGCTAATAATAATTAATTGGTTCCTGTTGTTAAAGGCCATGTGAATTGTGCATGTGAAGCACAATGTTCATGGGACCTGTCCTGATTGGAGATTTGTGGTCTTCACTAAAAGCATCAGTTTGTTGTGAATGGTGGGAGATGTAATGATTTGATCAAATTCAATTACATTTATTTGCATCTAGTGCAAACGTGCACATCTTGAATATAAGGGAATCTGTTTGTCTTGGCAGTGGCCATGATGATTTGAAGTGCATAAATTATGTCTCTCGACCAACATGCTATAAACAGGTTTGTACTGCATACATTTATGTACAGTGTACATTTGTAATCACTAATCAGTAAATTCAAAAAATCATCAATAAACTTCCCGCAATGATTTTTTAAAATTTAAAACCAATGAGGCACAAATTAATTAATACATGTACACGTGTCTAGAACAACAAAATGGGTGGGAAATTCATCCACAATTTTTATTCATTTATTTACATTTTTTTATTTAATATTTGTGCCGGTTAGCAAAATTCTAAATGGTTAGTGCAGTTTCGGTCAGTTAACTGGTTTTCCATCCCAGCACTAATGTACAGGGAAATGTGAATGGTGCTCACTAGCTACAGAAATGCAACCTTGGCTATAATGTTCTGTATAACCCTCCTACTTCTGGTACCTTTTTCATACAAGTTGATCCACCATTTGAATACTGTGTACAGTATTGATTCCCCCAAATGGTTTTGAATGGTAGGTCAGCTAATACAAAACCTTGTTTGGATACTTCTAAGTGGTGAATCAATGGACCCTCTATGCATTTGAATGGATTTGAATGGTAGTAAAGCTTGCTAATGTACCAACACTGTTCAAATGGTATCACCATGTGTGTACAAAACCAATGGGCATTTTGGTAAGTGGAAATTTTGAATGGTTTCAAATGGTCAAACAGTAGGAGGGATAAAATTGTAGTTTGTACAACATGACAAAAATACTTAAACTGTATGTACTAGACTTGGGCGATATAAAACATAAATTTCATCCAGGGCATACGGTATTGTCAGAGATACATCATGATATTCGATAGTATCGTGATTATTTTTTTCATCCACGTATGATTACTTAAGAGCCGATTAACCACAGGTACATAATAATAATAATAATAATAATGTGTGGACTTATATAGCACACGTATCCACCAACTGAGTGGTGCTCAAGGCGCATTATATTATTACCCCTGCTCATAAGGCTCATAAGGCTCATAAATCATTCCTGAAACCATCTCAGCTCCCTGGGGAGTATACAGCTCAATTGCTGCCACTACAGCGCATATAGGGCTAATCAACCAACTCTGCCCTCACAGGTACCCATTTAACCCCTGGGTGGAGAGAAGCAATTATGGTAAAGTGTCTTGCTCAAGGACACAAGCACCATGGTCGCGGTTGGGATTCGAACCCACATTTTGACGATTCAGCCATCAGAACACAAATCCGATGCACTAAACCGCTCGACCATGGCACTCCATGTACTCCTCTACAAGCGTCATAATAAATCGCCAGTGCTTAGCTGAGAGACATGTACATGTACAATCGCGCCAATCGCACATGCACCATGGACATTGACAAATAATTCGTTCAAATGCGTACTTCTGTAGGCCCACTTGTATGTCAGCTCCTTTGTGATCCGACATTCAGCTAACCACTGAAGTAGTTCACTTTTGTTTCTCACTTCTGAAAGCTGAAAAGACTGGCCTAATTTTGTTTCCATGGAATTTTTGACTCGACTCACAAATTGAGATTTTAGTTTTTTAATTGCGATATCCGTTTTTTAATCGCAATTTGCCGATACGGTAACTCGATAACGTGAAAAGGTTAACGATATCGTAATCGAATAACAAAATTATCGCGATATGTGATATCGTGTTTATCGCCCTGAAGCTTACTGTAATATGTAGACACATAATGTGCATGCACTTGACCTGTATTCATTCATGAAATGAATAACAACGTACGATATATTTGATATTCTGAATAACACTCATTGACAATGTGTTACAGTGTGATTATAGTACATGTGGTAGCGTCTGAGTCCTTGCTCTGTGGTAAGATCATGAATAATGTACCCTGCAATACATCTCCTGCAGCACTTCAAGATGCAATAGGAAAGGTCACCTAGAGGAATGCCCTTGGGAATGACTGCTCACCCAGGCGCGTTACATGTTTCCTATACCATGGTTATAAATAAATAGTAAATTTACCATGAGTGAACTTGAGTCCAACTTAATCCAAGTGTGGACTGCATAAATAATGCATTTGTGTTTATAATGTACATGTAATTAAATGAGTCATACTGTGTAATTTTAAACAATACATAAATTATGCATGCATACATGTACAAAGTACATTCATGTAAAGTGTACAATGTACATACTTGTAGTACATACATGTACATGTGTACATACAGTACATGTACCTGTACAATGTATGTTCACTCACACAATATGCAATGTACATGTACACGTATGCACATGTTACTGTACAATAACAGTAATACAGTACAACGTATACAGTAATAATAATAATAATAATGTGGACTTATATACCGCACGTATCCACCAAACTGGTGCTCAAGGCGCATTATATTATTACCCCTGCTCATCAGGCTCATAAATCATTCCTGAAACCATCTCAGCTCCCTGGGGAGTATACAGCTCAATTGCTGCCATTACAGCGCATATAGGGCTAATCAAACACAACAACCGACTCTGCCCTCACAGGTACCCGTTTACCCCTGGGTGGAGAGAAGCAATTATGGTAAAGTGTCTTGCTCAAGGACACAAGCACCACGGTCGCGGTCGGGATTCGAACCCACATTCTGACGACTCAGCCATCAGAACACAAATCCGATGCACTAAACCGCTCGACCATGGCACTCCATAGTAACGTTCATGTAGCCATGGATACCTGGATTATCATGTATCTCCCATAAATACAAGATACAGTACATATATCCAAGAGCCTTTTTTTTTTAGCAAAGATACATTGTATATTGTATAATTATCAATAAGGCCGTTTGTTTTTTATTAGTTGGATTACGGATTTGTAAGCTACAAAAAATGAGCGGGGATCGGGGGAAAAAAAAAAAAAAAAAAAGAAAAAAATGACCGGGATTACGGAATTTCGAGCTCACGAAATCGGGCGGGGCGAAAAAAAAAAAAAAAAAAAAAAAAAAAAATACCGAAGGCACGCAGGCGGCTTCTAAAACACGTACATTATACACAATTTATGTAGACAAAAGCAGAAAGTCACTGAATGAATGTCGCGAGTGTTTAGGCTTAACAAAATGTTCTGTTTCCGGTTTCTGACCGACCCTAACTTTACGCGCGACCCTAAACTTTTTTACATTATTCGCTTGAAAAAAAAAAGCAGCAAGATGCACCAAGTCTCGCAGCGGCCGCCATTGTAAACAGCAGATGCACACACGCTGATGCTCTGCCCAAATTCGCACACACAGACCATTTGTTGACACAGCAATCGATTGCATGAGTTTGGGCCGTGAGGTCAAGTCGCGCGATGCACGTACATGTAGTTGTTACTAAATGGCCAATGTATGCACTTGGGCAAATAGTATAGTCTATAAACGGACTCGCACTTTTGTACGTGAATGCATAACATTGGTCTGGTTTCCATCATACATCGGCCGCGATTTTTTTCTCCGTTCACTGGCTCACGGTACGTGTACACATTTACTGTACATGTATTGTAGGGATCTTGTTGTACCGTATTTGAAGAAAATGTGATCTAAAAGTATTGTTTTGTACACGATGGTGTTTTGTACGCGATCGGTGGCACTGTTGTAAGTGTTGTGGATTTTTTTTTTTTTTTTTTTTTTTTTAGAGCGGCGATTCCGTAATCCAAGTTATTAAAAAAACATGGCCTAATACAATTGTCAAATAACGCCCCTTTTATTTCAAAACACAGCTTGGTGCTTCGGATTGGTAACCCGCGATTTTCAGATTCAGTCCTGCAAAATAAGTTATGGTGGATATGTATTTTACTAACTTCTACTCAAAGAGATTGTTGTATTGTTGCTCATAATCCAACCTGGTCTGTAAAGTTCTGGTCGTGATATTTTGCATGCACTTGTGTGTACATGTACATGTATTACGTGACTACATACATGTACATGTACATGTACCTACCCACGTATTCCTTCCTCCATAACCCTAACTCCCTAGGCCCATTTGCTTACACATAACCTGAATCCTCCAAAATCCCTCAGTAGTAAAGCAAGCACATGACATGTATGCACACATGTGTTTCTAATCTGTGATACATGTACATGGCCAGGGACCCTTCCTGCATGCATGGAGCAATAAACAGTGTCTACAGACTCAAGCACTGACCTTGCAATCACTACAACAAACATGGATGTACATGTACCACGGAAAGGCAAGTATGCCTAATAACCTCAATCCTCCAAAATCCTTCACTTTAGCAAAGAGCATGTAGCATGTACTGTAACCTCAATCCTTCAAAATCCTTCACTTTAGCAAAGAGGATTTTGGAGGATTTGGGAAGGTTAGGGTTTTAATACAGCTACATTTGCAGGTATACCTGTACCGTACCTTTGTACAATTTGCATTTTAAAACCCTCCTATTATCAGTGTTGTTCTTAACAAAGTCGACCCATACTGTGACATTTTGAGGCACACACTTTCTTATCTGAAGATTAATGGCATAGCCCAAGGCTCTTCAGAGAGATGAGGTAAACTGAAGCAGCCACCTGCTTTGTTTCATTGCAAGGTTAACTTGAAATAAACCAGTACAGTAACTTGTTGTATACACATGCTGGCCAAATAACACTAACCCAAATAACACTAACCCCCAAAAATTCCCTCTCCTTTTCTTAAAAGAAAATAAAAAAGGAAAAATAATAAATACAAAATTGAAGAAAAAAGGCCATGATGAACCCAAACCAATATAGCAGGAGTTATCCACAAAATACCATGTGGCACACTGGGGCACACTCGGTTTGTGTGAAGGTCAGAACACTTTGTTTTTGTCCCAGGGGCATTTTGGGGTATCCAAAATGTACCACTCTTGTGTACAGTATGCAATATTTTAAGGCATGCATAGAAAAAGCATTGTGTAATTTAGCAGACACAAGTTTTTGTGGCATTTTGGAGACTGCATGTATACAAGGGTTAAATTACAGCCAATGACTAACGGTGTGCAAATGTTATTCATTGCAAAGATCAATTAAGATTATCTACATTGTCACTGAACCTCAACATAAAAATGGGCAGTCCATCAGAAATCCAATTTTTATTAGAATGTGACAACACATTGCATCCATCCTCACCCACAGCTGAAAACCCGGCTGAGGACAGCGCTGCGTTAGTCCCCCCAGTCGTGTCTCCCGTGAGATGTAGCTGACTGCCTAATTACAGCGAGCTGTAATCGTGTGGGTGTGGACCGAGTTTATAAGATGTAATTTGTATCGCAGCCAAATTACACACCGTCCACGGGAAGGATTATTAGGATCGGGCGCCCTGTAACTGAATCATGTATGATTGAAACGGTAAGAGGAGAATTACCGCAGTCATGATGGCGTAGTGTATTGTGCCATGTCTCAAATGAAAAAGACCGTCTCGTAATCTCTGCTGACGGCAGAACCCTATTTTATATACTGGATATTTAAAAAATATAAATAAATATAAATTTGATTACATACTGGGTATTTTTATTATATTTCATTAGATCGTCATTTCTAGAGCAGAAAATTGGATTATATTAGGGTATTTTTTTGGTATTTTATTACGTTGTCGTAGAAAGCTGAGGGTCCCTAATTTAAGAATTTAATTTTGAAGAGACTATTTCCAGTTTAGTTTAGCCCTTTTTCATGCCGCTATCGTCATATGTCCAAATATGCAGATCCAGGCCTCAAAGCCTTTTTTTTTATTATCAGGATCTGTGTATGTACATGTACATGTAGGGTCATCAACCTTAAGACTTCTGTATTTGAATGAACCAGAAAACTAGGGTAAACCTCTTCTCTTTCACGATGTAAACATTTTTTTTTTTTTTTTTACCTGATCTGTACATGTACATGTAGTACTCGTGTACATGTACTAGTGTACAATGTACAGTACATACTATGGATTAAAAGATCCCATATCAGACAGACATGTACAAACAGTTCTCTCTGACACTGTCAGTCAATGAGTTGCATGCATACATAGAACTATACTGTACACCATTTGTACATGTACCACTACCAGTCAGAGTGGTCTGCCATTCAAGTGCTGCATTGCGTAAACCTTACACTGTACTTGACTTAAGGAATTTGTTTCAGCTCTTCCAGCTGAGCTACGTGTATGTATGTTCACATTATAACTGGGCTGGTCAACTATGTTGTAGACCATGAAGTACGAAATGTAGGGCTTGACTGAAAACATGTACATGTACATGTACATGTATGGAAAACAGGGCTTGGTGGAAGCTACATGCACTGTACAGTACATGTACATGTACATGTATAGGCTGAAACCAAAGCTTGAAGGAAACGAGGCTGGAACCAGGGCTTTCAAACTAAGCTGGAACCAAGGCCTTTAGGAAACATGTACATGTACAGGACATGTGTATTGTACACGTGCACATGTACCGTATAGGTTGGAACCAAGGCTTGCTGGAAACTACATGTACATGTACATGCATGTATGCTAGAACCAAGGCTTGCTAGAACTACATGTACACGTACATGTACATATTCATGTTCATGTACATGTACAGGATATTACCGATGCTTGCTGGAAACTATTCTGGAACCTGGGGGCTTTCTTAATGCTGGAACTAATTAAGGCTGGAACCAGAGGCTTGCTAGAAATAAGGCTGGAGCTACATGAGATTTGCTAGAACATGTACATATATATATGTACATGTACATGTGTAGGCTGGAATCAAGACTTGCTGGAAACTAACCGTTGTATGGATGTACATTTGCTCCCCAGAAGTAGTGTTTTGATCATTGATCAAAGATGATGGCCGCATGTGTATGTACATAGTATGCATGTAGTTCCCTAGGGTGACGTGTCGGCACATGTGTACATGATCTTGTTTGCTGAATCTTCAGAATATGGGTTGGAATCCTGCCAATGTAGACTGCTCATGTCCTTACATACATGTACATGTAGTAATATGTAACAGGCATGTTGCATCTCATTCTAGAATCGATCACCATTCACATTTCCCTGTACGTAGTTCTGTATAGAAACCATCTATTACATACATGTACACTGTAGTTTAAGATGAACATACTGTACATGTACACATAGTGACTGAAAATTACTGGCTCATTTATGCAACGGTAATTATATGACCTTATCATGTGGGGTATTATTTTCAGTCACTGTGTTAATCTACACAATCTAGCACTCCGATTCCATGCCATGTTGATCGTGAGGACATTGTCCCTTTAAACATGAACACGGTTAAGGTGACATTGTGAAAACACACAAACTGCTCAAAATGTATACTGTTCCAGTTCAAAGTTCAACTTTTTATTCTGAACTGGCTATTTTAGCTGAAAAGGAGCAACTTGTTTTTGCGGTTCGGAATAAAGTCCCTGGAGGCTTATAACACTTGGCCATGGACTTCCCTGGACACGATTTTTTTTTTCTGCAAATGAGAATTGCCGGCAATTCTCGTTTGCAGAAAAAAAAATCACTCCCTGGACAGCCTTACTCTGCCATGTACTATACTGTACTATTATGGTATTATGAGGTCACCTGATCTTTTCATCACCTCAAGCTGCTGGCATTATGGTGTCAAGTATTGTACTGTGTATGCATATTAGACTAGTCCATAGTTGTTTCTGTGTGTTGGGTCACCTACATGTACTATGGTTCTCCAGCTTTGTACTTGTTTTGTAAGGTCATCCTTCTGGAAGAAAAATACAATGGTCGTATTCTAGGCCTGTGACGGGTACCTGAGTTCGTGGGTCGTCAAGTTCAGTACCAGTCAAGTTCAATACCGTTGAGTTCATTACCCGGTTCCTTTAAATTAATACCGGTTAGGTTTTTTTTGTGGGCGGTGTATAGTGTGTACTTGTCAGCCTGCACACCTTGTACTTATGAGACTCGAATTTTGAGACTCAAATTTAATCCCTCCTACAATCAGTGCAATTTTTGAAACAATTCATTCAGGCCACTCCAAGCCATTAGCTGTTGCCAGTGGCCTCCTATGGTTACCCTTCTGTGCACTGTCACACCACTGAGATTGCAGGGTAAAGTGGTCTCCGTTGATACATTGTAGGCCATACTATTTACATGTACATGTATGTTCAAACATTTACAGTGGCCTTGGGTGGCACACAGTTGATTTTGTAAGATTACTTGGAAAGGACAGCAGGCTTGTATGTACTAAAGGTTGGTGAAGAATATACTGAAATTTAGTGGCTTGGAGTGGCCTCCATGTGTAGGGTTTTAATGTGTATACTCTTCATTACACCCTGCACAGTATGCAACAGTATTAGTGTGCACTATATGATACATACATGTACATACTGTGTACATTGTACATGGACTGATGTTCAAAAAGGCAATTTACATAGATTGTACATGTATACAAAATATCATACCTAATCATTTTGTCTTTCCAAATGACACGTGCACTATACCCTGATGTGTGTACTGAAGTGCAGGTGATACAGTTAGTATCTGGAGAATCAGAAATATGTTGTAATTTGATCATGTCGGTCACCTTATTGCCTTGTTATTTTTTTTTAGTGGTGCCCTGGGAATGACGGATCAGGGGTGTGTGTGTGCTAAGGGTTTATGGTCTTTTGTTACCACTGTGCGCCTGTTTATTTTACAGTTCCAAGCATTCCCTCACTCTTTTGCATAACATTAACAAATTTGGTCAGTGTGTATCTTGGGACACAGTGTTTCCATTTGAAAGGAAAATAAAATAAGCTAAATAAGCTCCAACATGCCCAAAACTCTGCAGCACGCATGTTAACCAGGACTCGCAAGTTTGATCATATCTCTCCACTTTTAAAACAACTCCACTGGCTACCGATTCGTCAAAGGATTCAATTTAAACTCATACTGCTCACTTGGAAATCACTTCATAACATGGCACCAAAGTATATAAGTGAACTTCTTTCTCCATATGTTCCCAAATGCACTTTACGCTCTACTGATAAATTTCTTCCGACTGTTCCTAGGACTGCATCTTCATCGTGCATCTTATGCAGCTGCTCCTAAACTTTGGAATGACTTGCCAGTAGAACTTCGCAGTTGCAGTTCAATCAATGTTTTCAAGAACAGTTTAAAGACTCATTTATTTAAGACTGCTTATTGTGCTTTATTTTTTGGATATGTATACATGAATATAATGTTTTGCTTGATTTTTTTTGTTTTGTATATATCTTTAGTTAATATGTGTATATGTACATGTATGGTATGTGCATGTATGTATGCATGTATGCATATAGGCCTATGTATGTGTACATGTATGTGTGCGTGTATAATTTATGTATGTGTACTTTATGTTCACACTGGTGTTAATTGTTGTGCCTCGGAATAGGCATGCCTAGATAGACGGCGCATTATATGCATTATTATTATTATTATTATTATTAAGGAAATGTCACAATTTACTTGAAAACAAATTTGTAATGTTCTATTACTCAGAAAATGACGAGTTTCAGAAAATTCTTTGGGAATTACCCCTCCCCCAAACAAAAAATGGAAAGAACATTTTGAAGGGGAAATGTTTTGATCCCCCCCCCTCTTAAATTTGGTCGAATAATAAGAATTTGTTTTAACAGAATACATTTTGTGTTTGTTTTGACTGCTGTCGAAACAAACACAAAAGTTTGACTGCTGTCAAACTCTTGAAAGAAGACGGCAACTGTATAAAAGACACCAGTACACATGCACATGTAAAGCCGTGTTCGCACTGGACTTTTTTTGGTAAAACTTACCGAGACGATGGGTACTTTTCCCATTTTAAGTCCAGTGCGGACAGCCTGGGACATTTTCCTCTCAGTTACTTTTCCTGAGTCCAGCGGTTACTTCTACTGGCCAACTGCTGCCCAGGAAAACTAACCAGGTAACTTTTCCCGAGACGATAAGTCCAGTACGGACAGTGCGAGTCGGTAAAAGCGGCTCAGGAAAGCGTACATCTTGCCCGAGCGCAAGGTCGTGCTACACAGGGACACCACGCATGCGCTTTGCATTGTTTCACCGCGCGGTGGGGGCGGGCCGGGCGCATTTAATGCATGTGCATGTGTAGCAAGTTTTCTGTGCGTTGTTGGGTCAATCGGGTCAACGTAGAAAGGTCACGCAAAGCGCCCTCATGAGTCATTATACTGACAGCTCGGTTACTTCTACCACGATCTCGGTAAAATTTTTCCGTGTCGAAAGTCCAAGTGCGGACAGAGGTTACATTTGACCATTTTTCATTTTACCATCGTCTCGGTAAAACCTTCCCAAAAAAAAGTCCAGTGCGAACACGGCTTAAGTCATAAAAACAAATATTCTTGAATTTCAAAATATTTTGAGCCCATATTCATTAGGAAATTGAATTTTGAAAAGTGAAAGCACATCTGCCTGTAGCCACAGACCTTCACAAACAGGGTTCAAATTTCCTCACATATTTTATAAGTTTTCAATCAAAATTCAACAATACAAAACACATAGAGACCTGTGCTAAATTGGAAGTGAGCCCTCTACTGTTCAAACTCTGCTTTGGAGATTTGTACTGCATACAGATGTGTACTGTACATGTACATTGTACATGTACATAATACATTGTTTTTAATTACATTTTACAGCCATTGATGGAATTCCATCTATTATTAACACATAGTGTACAAGTACCATACAGGTTCTCTTGAATATTTATCCTTTGCTGTGTCCTCTCTGTAATCCCTCATTCTAATCCTATTGCATCTTCTCAGGATGATCATTTTATGTGGGTACTTACAACTGATTGAAAAAGGGAATTTATTACCTCCAGACCCGACCAGCTGGTAAACATTTTCCTCCAAAACGGGATTACAGTCGAAGCATTTGTTGTATTGATAAACATATGCAATTAAAAAAAAATAAGATTTTACAACCGCCCTTCTTTTATGATTTAAATTTTTTTGAAAAATTACACTTTTTCAATTTTTCTTATTGAATTAACAAAAACTAAAAAAAATCAATTTGTTTTTTATTGGCCACCAGTTCTTTTTCAATTACTGCATGTAATTACTACTCAAAACAGAATTTTTCACATTGTTTCACCGCAAACAGTCTTTACATATGGGGCAATATCATCACAATCAGCAGGGCATGGAATCGGAGTACTAGTTTTAGACTAACCCAGTGACTGAAAATCATACCACACACATGATAATGTCATACAGTATTCACCGTTGCTGCTGCATAAATGAGCCAGTAATCATCAGTCACTGTGTTCCTCTTAAACTATAATACCGATTCCATGCCCTGTTGAAAGGCTGCTCGGATCATGACAATATTGTCCCTTTAAATCCTTTTAACCATGCAATTATTGTATTTATTTCCATCAGTCAAACACGGCAAAAACAATTATGAATAAATGACAGAGTGATGTATGGAGGTGCCTGGTAGAAAGCAGAAGCCTATATACGAGACTAGGCACCTACATAAAATATTTAAGACAAATAAGTATACTAGAAAAACAGAGTTACATGTACACAAATGTATATATATGTACATGTACAGTGTAGATATTATTAATACAAGTTAAATTTATTAATAATAATAACAATTAGTGATCAAGGTCAGTGCATAATATACATAACCCCTAAATTTTGATAAGTCTGAGAACGTGTTTAGCTTGTCCTCAGACGTCATGCATGACGAATTTTGAGGTCAACCAAATTTGCCACATTGTGTTCGTGTTACAGTCCATACTCATAATATTCTTCATTAAACAAATTATATTAATTATAAAATGAAAATAATAAATATTTTTAGGGGTGACGTTTCTTTTGCTGTTATGTATAGATGAAGTGTTATACATGTAGAACATAATCAACATCTCCCTAGGCCCATTTGCTTACACATAACCTGAATCCTTCCTAACTCCCTAGGCCCATTTTCTTACACATAACCTGACTCCTCCCTAACTCCCTAGGCCCATTTTCTTACACATAACCTGAATCCTTCCTAACTCCCTAGGCCCATTTGCTTACACATAACCTGACTCCTCCCTAACTCCCTAGGCCCATTTTCTTACACATAACCTGAATCCTTCCTAACTCCCTAGGCCCATTTTCTTACACATAACCTGAATCCTTCCTAACTCCCTAGGCCCATTTGCTTATACATAACCTGAATCCTTCCTAACTCCCTAGGCCCATTTGCTTACACATAACCTGAATCCTTCCTAACTCCCTAGGCCCATTTTCTTACACATAACCTGAATCCTTCCTAACTCCCTAGGCCCATTTGCTTACACATAACCTGACTCCTCCCTAACTCCCTAGGCCCATTTTCTTACACATAACCTGAATCCTTCCTAACTCCCTAGGCCCATTTTCTTACACATAACCTGAATCCTTCCTAACTCCCTAGGCCCATTTGCTTATGGCTCTGGTTTTTTTAACATATACCATTTGTGTCAACCAAGAGGGTCAAAAATGAAAATAAGTCAACACACTTCAAACATGTATCTTTCTCATCCAAACAATTTATATTTCTGAGAAATTCAAAAGCCTGAGCTTAAATCTATCTCTAAACTTGTGAAACATACTTGAACATTAACAACACTCTTATGTTTTACTACAAACTGTTGTATATCTCAAAATTGTGAAATTCAACTCATGCTTTATTGCCTACTTTAGCAATGAATGTTAATGTTAAGAGCATGGTTCAGAGATTATTTATGCCAATTTTTGAGTTTCTATCACAACCAATTGCATTTTTACATTGCTTTTAAAATCAAAAATAGCCGAAAATACTGGGTTTCACTATTTAAAGTTTTTGTCTGGCATTGTGGGACTGGCTTTTTAGGGGTCAAACTTGTTGCATGTAAACAATGGATGATGCAAAATAATTATATGAAAAAAAAAATTGAAAAAAAGTACATTGGCTGAATTTTTAAAGATTTAACCCTCAACTATGTATCGGACGTTACACTATGTTAACATCTCAGCTTTTCTTATTTTTATGGCTTTGCTTTGGTTTCAGTGGTCTGTCAGCTTATTTGCAGGAAGGAAATATACTAACATATTAATATTTAAATGCAAACTCTGTATTCAAATGACCACACAAATTGCTAACCAGTGTATCCTCTCAACTACAATACTTCTTGTAAAGTTAATCCATCTAATTTAGATCTACATACTTCCAAATGCTGTTCATGTAATGTAAAATTGCATGAAATATGAACTTGATTGAGGTGGTAATCATTTAGAAAACCTGAAATACACTGAACTGCATACTAACATGTAGGCTTTGTAGGGTACCAAAGACAATGGCCTGTTTTTGTTTCGGACGTTACATGATGTTAACATCTCAATCAGATAACAAACTTTGCTAAAGTTTAACCAGTTCGCACCGGGAATAAAAAAGTTTTTCCGAACCCCGTGGCGGGTTTATTTTTACCGCACAAACACAACCAATGGTGCTCACCAGAGCGTGACCGGGAGACCGCGTCTTCCACTGTATGCTTATGGCTCATTGCCACGTCGACCGGGAATATATACAAATATTCCCGAGAATCCTGTGGCGTGTTTAGACGCTCTCCGATCCGCTGTCCAAAAATTGCGTGTATACACGGCTTCCGGCCTATGAACTGGTTAATCTGTTTGCTTTATTATTTTTTACAAATCCAGATGAGTAAAGTTGTAGTATATCATGTTATAATTGAAAAAGTGCATTTAACACAATTTAAGAATAAAACTTGCAGAAATACAACAATATTAACATTAAAATGATATGGTTCAAGATCTTTGAATACAACAAAGCGTATCGTTGGCTCAAAACTATAAGGTCGTTTAGTTTATACAGGTATGAATTTCATAAAATTGCTTTTGCATGTTTTGGACCTCCTGTTAAATGGACTTTATTGATCAAAAAGTCTCCAAAGAAAATGTTTGGCTAAAGGAAACATTGATTTTACTTGCAGCAGGTGTCTCCTAAGAAGTTTGCTTATTTCTATACATATAGTTTACAGAAAAGTTGTGCTATACATGCACTTGTGCTGTACATGTAATGACCCAACTTCACTGTTTATTAACCCTAACCCCCTAGGTATTCTGACTAGGAACCTTCCTGAATCCTCCAAAATCCATCAGTGCACTTTTGGAAACATGCCCTTATATCTTCAAAATGCACCATGCATTTTCGTTGATCTTTCATATTCAGCACTTATGGCCTGTACTTCTTGCCAGGTAGTAATTTTGCCCATTTATAATAATAATAATAATAATAATGTGTGGACTTATATAGCGCACGTATCCACCAACTGAGTGGTGCTCAAGGCGCATTATATCATTACCCCTGCGCATAAGGCTCATCAGGCTCATAAATCATTCCTGAAACCATCTCAGCTCCCTGGGGAGTATACAGCTCAATTGCTGCCATTACAGCGCATATAGGGCTAATCAACCAACTTTCCCTCACAGGTACCCATTTAACCCCTGGGTGGAGAGATGCAATTATGGTTAAGTGTCTTGCTCAAGGACACAAGTGTCATGATTCGAACCCACATTCTGCTGCTAACACCAGAACTTGAGTCCGGTAAGCTAGACCGCTCGGCCACGACACTCCATTTGAAGAGGTGAAAGTACCAGTTTCCAACAGTGCTGAATTTTTTCCAAAAAAGTGCCCCTTGGAGGACTTTGGAGGATATAGGGTGGTTAGGGTTAAACACTACAGCTACATGTAGCAGGCAGGCTTCTCAAGGTCATGGCCAAGGACTTGCTTATTTGCATATAATTTATAGAAATTATATGCAAATGTATATTATATCCCACAATAATTACTGTGGAACTGAAGTCATCTATTTCGTTCATAGGGGGATCAGCATGCATGCAGAAATGTGTGTTAACACTATGCCGTAACGTCCGAAACATGTTTACAATACCCCAGAAAGTATTATTTATATTGCTCCAGAATTCTGATGAGCTCTTCTAGTTGAAATTGATTTGGTTTAATTAAAAGTGAGGTTATTTCAAAACAATCTAGCAATGTCATGCATCACATACAGTGTCTTTAAAAATTTAATTGTTGCCAATTGGTATTGTAGAAAGCTTTAAATTTGATAGTAAATTTTATTTTGGCATCAAATGCATGTTGTATTTAATGTTAAAACTGAATGAAATGAATGAAATATTTTTCTTGATATGTAAAAAGAAATTGGAGAGTCATAAAATGTTGATAGAATAAAAACAGCATTAAAAATTTGCAATTTTGTGTTAACAACCAAATTGTGTAACGTCCGAAACAAATATTTTGTGTCATGAGAAATTTGTTGGACAAGAATGATCTAATTCATGTCTAGATTTGTTTTTAGTAATAACAGTGTTTTATTTTATGATGATTAAATCACTTTGGGTACCATCAACTTTGAGTTATTAGCTGAAAATGGTATTTTTGTTTTCGGACGTTACAGTCGTTTCGGATGTTACAACTGTTAACGGAAAATTTGTTTTGCTGATATAATGATAATGCAATTAGATACAGCATTAATTTATGCTGTGATGGGAAGCTGCCTTGAGGTTCTTTCAAAATGAAATAATAATTAGGTTTTACAATTCCTGTATTTCTTTATACTTCAAAATTAATATTGTTTCGGACGTTACCAAATTGTTTACGGAAAATGAGGTAACTTTTTTATTTGATGAACAAATTTTAAACAACGTCACTGCAATAACTTAATGTTACTTTCTTTTTAGGCATTGGAATGGGGTACCCAGAAAGTGGATTTTAATACTGATATCATATAAATAAATTGTAGTCCTAGTGAGTCAAATAAGGGTAAGATTGTTAACGGAAAATGTAACGTCCGAAACACTATTTTCAATTGAGCCGCTCCATCAAAATAGTCCAAATATGGGTTACTGTGCACTTTCTTGAGTTCCACTCATACTCATTCATTGTAAATAGGAAAGAATTATATTGTTTCTGGCATTTTTTGTGTTTCAGCCAAAACAATCGGGTCTCTTTTTGGTTGACAAAATTCGTTAACATTTGGCTGTTCAGCGATAGCTCACACACATAAACTAAACTTGTAGAATTTTCATTAAGCTATGGGAGATCAATCTAGGTCCATGCTTCAAAAAAATATGAAAACTGGTTTCCAGTTCTGTATCTTTACAAAATTTGAGACTCTCAAAAGTGCCATTAAGCTTTTTGGTATATGTTAAAAAACCAGAGCCTTATACATAACCTGAATCCTTCCCTAACTCCCTAGGCCCATTTGCCACATAACCTGAATCCTTCCCTAACTCCCTAGGCCATTTTCTTACACATAACCTGAATCCTTCCTAACTCCCTAGGCCCATTTGCTTATACATAACCTGAATCCTTCCTAACTCCTAGGCCCATTTGCTTACACATAACCTGGAATCCTTCCCTAACTCCCTAGGCCCATTTTTATTACACATAACCTGAATCCTTCCTAACTCCCTAGGCCCATTTACTTACACATAACCTGAATCCTTCCTAACTCCCTAGGCCCATTTTCTTACACATAACCTGAATCCTTCCTAACTCCCTAGGCCCATTTTCTTACACATAACCTGAATCCTTCCTAACTCCCTAGGCCCATTTGCTTACACATAACCTGAATCCTTCCTAACTCCCTAGGCCCATTTGCTTATACATAACCTGAATCCTTCCTAACTCCCTAGGCCCATTTGCTTACAAATAACCTGAATCCTTCCTAACTCCCTAGGCCCATTTGCTTACACATAACCTGAATCCTTCCTAACTCCCTAGGCCCATTTGCTTATACATAACCTGAATCCTTCCTAACTCCCTAGGCCCATTTGCTTACACATAACCTGAATCCTTCCTAACTCCCTAGGCCCATTTGCTTACACATAACCTGAATCCTTCCTAACTCCCTAGGCCCATTTGCTTACAAATAACCTGAATCCTTCCTAACTCCCTAGGCCCATTTGCTTACAAATAACCTGAATCCTCCAACATATTTCAGTAGTAAAGCAAGCACATGACATGTATGCACACATGTGTTTCTAATCTGTGATACATGTACATGGCCAGGGACCCTCCCTACATGCATGGAGCAATAAACAGTGTCCACTGACCCAAGCACTGACCTTGTAATCACTACAACAAACATAATAATAATAATAATAATAATAATAATAATAATGTATAGATTTATATAGCGCACGTATCCACCAACTAAGTGGCGCTCAAGGCGCATTGTATTATTATCCCTGCTCATAAGGCTCATAAGGCTCATAAATCATTCCTGAAACCATCTCAGCTCCCTGGGGAGTACCGTAATTTCCTGCGTATAAGACGCTCGGTGTATAAGGCGCATTACCCCAGAATCGGGGGAATGTGATTAAAGTGTCAACGTACAAGGCGCACCGCCGTATAAGGCGCACCATGACCGCTGACACAGAGGCCAGCTGGGTGCCACTCATTGTCGGTACATCGCCACAAAGGGGTCATTGTGTTGCGCCACTCCCTAAACTGATGGTCTGTGTGCCACAATAAAAACTATTCAATTGGACGAAGGCCTAGGTTAATGTTTAGCAGAAAATGTTCCCAGAAAAATGTAGCCCTGTCGATCCAATTGTATTGATTTTTTAATCGGTTAGCTAACGTGCGTGGGGCTAGAGATCGGATTGGTTTCAGAAGTATAATTCTCAATATAGTTTGTTTCAAATGAACTATAGCCATCAACAAACACAAATTCGTATAATTATCGTGTCATGTGCAATGCATCGGAAACGATGTTATTGGTATACACGTTAAATTATTTGCTTACCTCCATGCTTGCATAAACAAGCCATTTCGCTGACGTGATCCCGCGAGTCGCATCCCGCTCATTTCATTCATAAAAAGTGTCAACCATAAATTGTCCAATAAGCATGCAATACGTACGTGCACGTGCTTCTCTCCATTGCTCAGCCCGGGATTCCCCCTTAATATGCAACTTTCCCAACAAACCTTGTTCCCAACGTTTACCTGAAGGTCTCGAATGTGGATTCAAGACCCATGGGGATGAGCTTGGTCATGACCTGCAGGGACACGTGGACGATGATGACATCATAATTCCAGTGTGGTCCAATCAGGTGCCGGGAAAGACTGGCCACACACTGCCCGATGGCTTATTTTTTTTCCGTACCACACGCTGGCTATGGAGTCAACAGTAAAGGGATAGGAAGAACTCTCTATCCCTTAACTGTTGACTCCATAGCCAGCGTGGTATAAAAATAAATTGCGTCCTGCTGCCCGATGTGATGGCACTTTCCAATTAAAACACACTGAACAGATTCGAAGACATCGTGAATTTGTATTCTCGGTTTGTTTATTATATTGTTTTTAAACTATTTTGCTGTTGTTTGAAAATGAATAAAACATGGCTTCTTCCTTTTCCCCATATATTAAAATCAATTTATTTTCATTCCCGGTTTAAAAAGTTTTTGTTTAGATATCGCTTGTGCTTTTTTGATGAATTGAATGCATGATACATGTGCGCCAACAAAGGTTGTTATGGGCATTGTCGGAAACCACAGCACGGCCGTAAAGGTGAATGAATGCATGAAAATCTTGCGCTAACGACCTTCATTGGAAAACACGGCCGCTTTGTTAGGTTGAGGTCCACCGAAAGTTACACAAGCGGTAATCATCACTTTGATCTCAAGCGACACCAGATAAGGCGCACCGTTAGATAAGACGCAGTGACGTTTTCGTACCTTTGAAAGTCAGATAAGCCGCGTCTTATACGCAGGAAATTACGGTATACAGCTCAATTGCTGCCATTTCTAGCGCATATAGAGCAAACCATCTCTGCCTTCACAGGTACCCATTTAACCCCTGGGTGGAGAGAAGCAATTATGGTTAAGTGTCTTGCTCAAGGACACAGGTGTCACGGCCGGGGCTCGAACCCACACTCTGCTGCTGGCAACACCAGAACTTGAGTTCGGTGCGCTAGACCGCTCGGCCACGACACTCCACATGGATGTACATGATGTACCATGGAAAGGCAAGTATGCCTAATAACCTAAATTCTCCAAAATCCTTCACTTTAGCAAAGAGCATGTAGCATGTAACCTCAATCCTTCACTTTAGCAAAGAGGATTTTGGAGGATTTGGGAAGGTTAGGGTTAACCCTTCTACTATACATGTACATGTAGCTGAACTTTAGTGGCAAGTACATAGCTATAGAGGTCAAAACCAGTGAATTGAAGGTTTTGACTGTTGACCCAAATGTGCACACAGGAGCATTTTTGACTGGTTTTTACTGTCATTTTGACCACCCTCAACAATACCAGACAATGCTTTTACCTGTCAAAAAATGGTCAACTCATTTTGACCTGTAAATGTACTTATCGTACATGTACATGTACTTACACATAAGGTTTGACAGTGTTTGACTTTCAAGTACATTTGTATGTATGCACATTGGCAAGTACCGTATATCAACATTTTGACTCATTTTGACCGTTGCAGTCATACGAGGGTTAATATACGTAATTCATAAAGAAATAATTATTTGAAAGCAACAGATTCATCTTACATGTACATTTTAAAAGCACTGAATTGAAGTTGACTCCCACTTAAAAATTAAATGACTGAATGTACAGCATACTTAGTCAGTTTTCCTCATTCTGGTTTCTTTGATGATTTGAATGGAGTACAGGTATACACTAGGGCTGTGCATTTCTGGAACAGGATACCCGAAATCAGGAAACTTCGGATACCCAGATCCAGATACCCGTTTTCATTTTTGTTGAAAACATGCCTCCTGTGGTGCACAAATACATGTAATGTAAATGGTAACAAAATTGAGAGGATACCATACTTAAATCGATATTTTCTTTACTGTGTCATTTTTATTAACCCTACCTGAATCCATCAAAATCCATCCCCCTGTTTTGGAGGATTTCGGCGGATTCAGGATATCTCCACATTGAGCATATGGCAGACTTTGATGGATTCAGGATTTCAATAGTTTTTAATTGCTTGGTCATGTTGGTTGATGTATTTTGATGGATTATAGTTACATGTACATGTACATGTACAGCCAACACTTGTATGTGTTAGATTTTGATGGATTCTATGCAGCAACATACTATACAAATTTTCATGTGAGCATGGTATCCTGAATCCGCCAAAATCCGCCAGAAATTTAGTGGTGGATTTTGGCGGATTCAGGATATGTCCAATATCTACACTGGCGGATTCTGATGGATTCAGGACACCAGCATTTTGTGTGTGACAAAAATGGTGGATTTTGGTGGATTCAGGATACTTTCTAGTAAAAATACCCAAGGGGTTAGGGTTAAAGTAAAACAATTAGGCAAACAAGTAGACAAACATTCCCTCCTGTGCTGCTGGTTTGATAAGTTGTTTGAAGCAGCCCCTGCCAGGTCCTTTGCAGCCTTAACGATTCGATACAATGTATCACAAACAGTTGGAGAAAAGTGTATGGAAAATGTCCCTAAAATACTACAAAGGCTTTATTGGAGTGTATTAATCTCTTGAATTTAAAGATAATTGTCTGTAAAAGTGTATACATTACATTGTTCAAGAGTGACAGATTTCTGTTCACTCCGCTCAAATGTTAAGTAGGAATTTTAAAAAGTCGTTTACGGGTAATTGGAACCGAATAATGGAACCGGGTAATGACAGTTTCGGTCGGGTATCCGGATACCCGGCACAGCCCTAGTATGTACACATGCATATATTTATATGTACATATGTATGTTACTTGTTCATGCCCAAGACAGTTGAGACAATCTGATTGGACAAAGCATAATCACGTGGGAGTGTATTAACCCTCATACACATGGAGGCCACTCCGATCCACAAAATTCTGTTCTTAAGCAACCTTCAGTACATGTATACATGTACAAGCCTACTGTCCTTTACAAGTAATCTTACAAAATCAACTGTGTGCCACCCAAGGCCACTGTAAATGTTTGAACATAATATTAGTATGGCCTGCAATGCATCAATGGGAGACCACCTTACCTTGCAATCTCAGTGGTGTGAGTGCACAGAAGGGTAACCATAGGAGGCCACTGGAAACAGCTAATGGCTTGGAGTGGCCTGAATGGGTTGTTTCAAAAATTGCACTGATTGTAGGAGGGTTAATGGATGATGAAGACATGCCTTATCAAAATGAGCAGTTCTTATGTGCCAGCTGTTCGCCAGCTGTGTTGTGCAGCGCGCAACGCGGATTTAAACCAATCAGATTGCTGAATAATTGTCATCACGTGCCTGACTCATGCACTTTGGAAGTGTTTCGTGCGTCCCCAAAATGTGAATTTGCCCATTTCTATTGGCTTTATTCAACAGTAAAGTGTGGTCACAGGCGATAAGGACCTCGCCTTCGGCTCGGTCTCGCCCTCGCCTTTGGCTCGGTCCGTATCACTCGTGACCACGCCTATTACCGGTTATTAACCTGCAGTAAAGACCATACAACAAGCTTGTATTGTGTATAGATCTACATGATAAATTATACATTCTTGGTCCATTCTTGTTCTTCATTTACAGGTTAGTCTAGGTCTCGGCAGACATCTCCCTCAAATCTCACCACATGTCCTTCTTCAGGAATATGAGCGGAAGATGAAATATTTTTTTTTTTTTTTTTGTTGAAACATGATTTAAAAAAATTGTAGTTTCCCCTTTTTCAATTTTTTTTTTCAGACTTCCTCTCACGTTGTATTCTACACCACTTCATTCCCACAGACCCTTCACTCAATCTACATATAGTTGCATAAAAATGAAATAATTATCTTTTTGTCAGCAATTGTTTTTTTTCTATATTGCTAACTTATTTTCAAAGAAGAAAACAAATCTTAAGTTTTTTGTTTTGTTTTTACAATGAATAAGAAGCTTCATTTTACTAAAGTGCACAAATCTGCATTACAGTATATATCCCTCATACAATAGCTGCACTTTAGTGGGAAGTTCCTATTGAGGTCAAAACCACCAGTCAACTGCCTGTTTTTGACTGTTGACCCAAATGTGCACACAGGGGCATTTTTGACCACCCTGAACAATACCAGACAATGCTTTTACCAGTCAAAAATGGTCGACTCATTTTGACCTGTAAATGTAAGTTTACTACATGTACATGTTAGGTTTGACTTTTAAGTGCACTAGATACATGTATATACCTTGGCAAGTATATTAATCAACATTTTGACTGTTTTTGACCAGTAATTGTACTTACTACATGTACATGTAAGGTTTGACAGTGTTTGACGTTTTCATTTCATTTCATTTCATTTCATTTATTATTTCACAGGGCAGAAACAATCACAAATACAATGGCAAAAAAACAATTAGAGAAAAAAATTAAATACATATACATGATGAAAATAAGGTAAACATGACAAAATGTTGACAGCACCCCTGTAGGATTACCAAAATGCGAACCAAATCACAATCTAGTGGCTCTCCATAATGCTGCCAAACATAATCAAACAATATAATAAAATATAATATAATATAATATAAAAAGCCAAAATAAAAATCACTAGATATACATGTACCTTGGCAAGTATAGTGACATTTTGACTGTTTTTGACCTTTATATTAGTACTAGTAGGAGGGTTATATACATGTACATGTATACATGTACATGTGTAGTGCAAACTGACAAATTGCTTTGCTGCTATGAAATCACCCTGGTACTGTTAGTGTTAAGGACCCTGCTGCTGTAAGTATAATCTAGACACATGTCCATGTATTGGTGATGGTATCAAACATCTAAGAAATTATGTCCGACCTACATGTACATAATGTACACATAACAAAATCGCTTCTCTCAGACCCTTATATTGCCATCATTACATGACTATAATACTGTAGAATGAATTCATATCCTCCAATTCACATTTCACAGAGCCGTTCCCTCAAGATGATCTCCACTGAGCAGTTTCCCCTCCTTCTACATGTATGTTGGCTGTTTGCCTTCTCAATCAAGGCATGCTTTCCTATAACTCATTATGCTCTCAGAGCCAGCCCTCTCCCACACACTACACGCCTTCCTTAACCATCATGCAAATATAATGTAATTTCCCACAACTCCAGTCCCACGAATCCCAAGTCCGTTACTAAGGAAATCATCAATGGGTAGTGTTTCATATCTCCAGTAATGCCATGAACCGTAGAATATCAATCTGTATACGTTGTTAATGTTAGTGTGGGTCTGTGCCCAGATTTCCACTCATAGGAATAATGTTATTGCTGTGTTATGTGTACATCCCCGTGAGTGACCCAGAGTGTACAGTACACAGCATACTGTACAAATCTCCCACTGAAACCGCTCAACATAATGCTCTCTGGCATGAGACAGCTGTTTTCTCACAGAGGATGTGTTCATAAATCTCTAGGAAGCCACCATTTGTAAGGACATCACTCATTACCCCCGTGACAATTTAATAACTGCGTTGTTACATGTATATGTATGGACGTGTGGATGAACTACACGTGAACGAAACAATCATATGTGAGGGGTTTGAAATCACGTTAAATATTTCTCTCTCGAGGAGTGGACGGCCACGTGAACGAACAACTCCCAGTGCCGAACATACTACTACTACTACTACAACTACTTGTGCAAGTAAAGGTATGTAATAGATTTGTAAGTGTGAAGTGTTTGCACCAAATGCAGAAAAGCCTGTTCACTGTATGTTAAATATGTATAGTTATTGATGTACATCACTGATGTACTGTAGGCTACATACATGTACATGTATTTATGTAAGACTTTGCGTACGTAGATATTTTAGTATATTTTTTACCAAGATGGAATCTCAGAAATGCCTATTTTGTGGGGGAAAACGAGCAAAAGGCAACGCTATCATAAAACTTGTATTTGATAAAACTTTTTTTGTTTGAGAATTCTTATTTATCTACTGTATGTGCAGTACAGTGCAAAGCTGGTTTTAAAAAAATAAAATGTTTGGGAGAATGACTTACATTTGTACTACATGTACATGTACAATGTAGGTATTGGGTCACATACATACAATGTACATGTACATGTACTGTACACTGTATGTATACATGCACGTACATGTGTTCATACATACACGTACATACATGTACATGTGTTCATACATAATACAGTGTAATAATATACTTAGACTAATTGCGGTGACACCATGTGAAATTCTCTATTGAGTTCATAGGTTCATAGGTTCATAGGTTCATTTATTTTCCACAGTATCAAAACAGTAATGACAATATCAATCAAGAAAAGTCAAGTACAAGAAAACGATATTACTGAAAAAATTAAATAATAGATACAAAGCAAAAGTGATACTGCAGAGGGATCCATTTATGAAGCAAAGCTTGTAGGCAATGGTCCCTTGATAACATGCACGCGCATTGAGACAGAGATAAAAAATAAAGTTGAATGAACCATGAAGGCCAGTGGTCAAGCCACCAGTGAACAAAATATAAAGTGGGTCTCATGATCAATGCACATGCATGTTCACAAAGAAAAACAACAATTACTAAAC
This sequence comes from Zoroaster sp. YZ-2022, assembly GCA_029582265.1. Lineage (NCBI taxonomy): Eukaryota > Metazoa > Echinodermata > Asteroidea > Forcipulatida > Zoroasteridae > Zoroaster > Zoroaster sp. YZ-2022. The sequence goes on along the minus strand of CM055831.1, from coordinate 13,637,357 downwards.
CAACAATGGACTAACACAGACAAAGGACAACAACTACACAGACTGTCTTGAAAGGTCAGGTAATATGGATTAGAATGTACAAGTATACTGTAGAACACTCATTAACAATAAGATTCCAATGTAACAGATTTAAAGACACGTTTAAATATACAGATATTTTTGGAACCTTTAAGTTGCTCATTAAGCGTATTCCAAAGCATTGGTCCCTCAAATTTAATTGTTTTATGAGCTAGAGCAGTGCGGGTAGAGGGAATGTGAAAATTAGAAACTTGGCGGGTGAAATGTGAATGTATTTCAGAATTAAGAGAAAACAAACATTTTATAGACGCAGGTAACTTTGCACGGGTAAGCTGATACATGAGGGACCCAAGCTGAAGGCGATAGATATCCTTGATTTTTAAAGTCCTATGATTTAAAAAAAGGGGATCTGTATGTGCATTAAATTCTGCAAAATTAATAACACGAAGGGCCCGTTTTTGTAAGAGGAGGAGTCTATTAAGATTAGCAGCAGAACTAGCTCCCCATACAAGTATCCCATAGTTGAGGTAAGAAACAATCAAAGTATTATAAAGGGAATTAAGGGGACCGTACTCAAGTTCCCTCAGCCTTATGTTCCCTCAGCCCTATGTTCCCTCAGCCCTATGTTCCCTCATCCCAAAATAGACCCTATGTTCCCTCAGCCCTATGTTCCCTCATCCCAACATAGGGTCTATTTTGGGATGAGGAACATAGGGTTGAGGGAACATAGGGTTGAGGGAACATAGGGCCTAATTTGGATTTAAAAAAAATGTTAGGCATTGAGGGAACATAGGGCTGAGGGAACATAGGGCTGAGGGAACATAGGCATGACCCCGAATTAAGTACCAGTCCAGGGAGAAAATGTTTGATCCTGTTGATTACACCAATATTTAGTTCTGAAAAGAACTGGATGTTACAACTGTAATCTCCAGTTCTTGTCAGAACTAATTACTACTCAATAGAGAATTTCACATGGTGTCACCGCAATTAGTCTTACTGATCCTCTTCACCATGCAAAGCTACAAGTTTTACCAATATACTTGTACATAAACACGAGGTACAGTGTAAATAAATTATAAAAATGCATTTTTCCTTTTTGGCAGGCCTTGTGCATAATTTAAATATACATGAATGTAAATTTGGTTGCAATTAAATTGTGCTATAATTAAGTACATGTACATGTGTACGTCATAATGCAGTGTTATGGTATTAAATCATTTTGTAAATAATTGACCATAGCAAGGCCATAGAGTAATTAAGTGAACAAATTATAATAACAATTTAATATTCAAGAAATTTTAATTTCTTTGTATGTACATGTAGTACAATGTAAATTTGCATTTTTTAGAAGAAACATTCAATACAATAACATGGATTTTGCCTCCCATGCCCTGGTCTTGGCCTTGGTTCCCCATGAAAATGTTCCAAAATAGACATTTTGATATTCTAACTACATGTAGAAGTGCCCTTGCCCCGATGTACGTACTGAACAATGCGCAATGTACAATACATGTACACGTAAGTATTTACATGTATACGTACAACAAGAGACAGAAAAATAATGAAATACATTATTTACAATGCAATTTATTAATTTATTTACATAATTGTATTTCATGTGGATTTTATTTATAATTTATGTAATTGGTTAATTCCGGCGTGACAGACGGGACAGATTTACACTCCCTGTTTTTTTTCAAAAGCCTGCCAAATACAATCTGTAAGGTGTAACCTTCTAAGTTATGTATAAAGTCAAAGTAAACACTCTATATTTCAAATTAAAAAACAATCCATGAAACTAGAGGATTCAGTGGCTGTATAGTGACAAAGTAAAATCAGCGTGACAGACGGGATGGAAATTACACTACACAATTTTTTGAAAACGACTTTCATTTGAAAAAGCTATCTGTTCTCCTATGAAATTTAATGTTTTTTTCTTTTAAAGTTAATCACTTTTATACAAATAATCAGTAAACATTATGACTTAGTTATTCAAAACATGGAACTGGAAACACCAGGCTCATTAAAGTTGTGACAGACGAGACATTTTTGCACGCTCAATAAAGCATCATTTAACCCTCCTATGCCCAGGCTGAAATTTGGCCCAGTCATGATCAGCACGGCACTCACAGACAGTCACTTGAGTATTTTTGTGTGCATTGCCAATTGGTAGGTCAAACCACAGAGTCACACAGAGCTGTGTATGAGTGCACTGCACAAAGTCAATGGGTTGGGAGTTACATACAAATTGAGTGTCTTTGGGTTTGACCTCCTATATCACACAGCCACATGTGTTTGCATGTATTTGAGTGCACTGCACAAAGTCAATGGGTTAAGAGAGACATACAAATTTTGAGTGTCTTTGAGTGTTAAACCTAGTGGAGGGTTAAATTAGTCCTACAATGATCAAATGTCATTTTTGGAATTTATTTTGAATCAGCAAACAACAACTAATACTACAAATTAATAATAAAGTTACTGTCAACAACAATTAATTAGAGAGTACCCCTTTAAGAGACAGTAAATTTGAGCACATTCATTCACACCTGAATTTAAGCTAATTTTGATTTGTGTGTTTCATTGGTCAACTAATTAATCAACATTTCACTTCAAAAGGCACTATTTTTTAATATCTTGTTATTTTGGCACTAACAAGTATGTGCAAAAAGATATCAATAAATATTATACACTAGATTCAGCTTTACAATCTGAGTGAAAGTCAAACATTTACATTTAAATTTTGGCACTTTTGCATTAAAATCAATTCATTTTTCCCTGTTTCTTCTTCGAACAATGTACACTTGGGTAAACTGTTATGTAAGTTTTTTTTCTTTCTAACATATAGATTCACCATTTGTAACTTCAAACCATGTAATGCAGAAGTTTGAGTCACTCTACTCTCATGAGTTTATAGTATGTAGGCCTACATGTACCTCTCACAGTTGATTGGTTGTGCAGTACTAAATACAAATTCAATATGTGCACATATGTAGTGTGCATGCACACTACATGGGTATTTTTATAATTAATACTTAGTTTACGTTTTTTATTGACAAATTTATCAATTATATTATTTTTAACAGTCTATGCTTACCTTTTTTCAAGCCTAAAGATTAAAAAAAATGTGACAGACAGGACAAAATAACAAAGTCTGGGTAAATTGTGACAGACGGGACAGATTTTGAGATGGAATATCAGATCAACTAGGCCTAAACATCAAAAGCTATTTGTATTTTACTTTCTAGGTGTGGTCACCTTGATAGAAGATAGGAATTCAACTTTGAACCAAAAATATATTTTCATGTAAAAAATAAACAACTTTTTATTGTTTTTTTGTGACAGACGGGACATTGCAACGTGATTATTTAAAAATCTTACAAGACTGTCATATTTTATCTTTTGGATTAATATTCTCTAGTGGTGGATAGGGAAGGTATCAGACTTCATAGTCAACCAATAATAATTATCTTTGAAGCATAAGAACTATAACTGAGGGGAACTCAAATTTCCATCACAAAATAGAAGAAAATACTACTTCCGTTTCCCCCAAGCCTTGATAAAAATAAATCCAAGTGCAGTAGAAGGAAAGCATCAACTGTTTCTGAAAGCTTGGTTAGTCTACTTTTCAAGAAAAAAATGATTTACAAGTAGAAAATGTACTTTGAAAATTCATGGATGTGGAACTCTTATCCGGAATTAACCAATTGTAGTTTATTTATTTGTTATTTATGTACATGTATGTATTTATTTGGTTGGGGGGATACTTAGTTTTTCATCCTCACAGTCCGTGTATTGATGTTTGACATTTAACTGAAGATACAGTGTTGTGTATTTACTGTACAATCTCTTCTCGACGCATTCCACAGTGTCCAAGCGCTCTTGCTGTTTACAGTCCACGTGAGCGTACATGTAGCAGTACTCCATTGAGATAACCACTTGCCTGTATAGTGTACCATGAGTTTAAGGTCGTTCTTCAGTGAACGGATGTATCTCACCACGCTTCCTATACATCCTCAATGAGATTGTAATTAAATTCTCATTGATTGTGGCCACACTGCATATGGGGCCCATTGCATCATCTTCAATTTAAAAAAAAAAAATTTAATTGTCAGTTTTTGTAGTTTTCTCTCTCGTTTTTCTAGATTTTTTTTCTCTCTTTGCAACTACATGTAATAACGAGTCGCCCTCAAAAAGGTGGGGAAAATCGAAATACAGCTGGGATATGCATGAACATGTAAGAGGTGAGAATGTAATTGTGTGGTGGGGAAAAAACCAATTATGGAGGGGCAATAGTATTTTGTAATAGTGTAGATGCATTGAGTTGGAGATGTATTTGCCTTGGGTGTGTAATGAAAAAATATTATGTTTTTTTTTGCAACCACAGGTTTTTGTGTTCTACAAGAAATAAATAAAAGCTTGTCATGGCATTAAAACATTTATACAGGCCATTTAACTGCTGTTTATATTTGAAGTGCCCTCTATTGATATATTGAGTTGTTTTTGGCAGGCATAATGTAAATTTATCAGTACATTGTGTCTCACCCTTCTATGACTGCAAGGGTCAAAATCAGTCAACATTTTGATATTCTACATGTACATTGTACACTGTACATGTCAAGGTATACATGTAATGCACTTAAAAAGTCAAACACTGTCAAACCTAAATGTGTAGGAAGTAATGTACATACAGGTCAAAAATGCCTGTGTGCACAGTCATTTGACTGATTTTGACAACTATAGCCTACGTATAGCTACATTGTACATGTACATGTACATGGTGCTTGCCACAAATGTTCAGCTACAGTACATGTACATGTTGTACCATGCTAGATATGCAGCAGAGTGCCACGCCCCCAAATGTTCCTATACACTAACACACTGTTGTTCTATTGTTAACGGACCTCTCCCCCAAAAAATCCTCTAAAGAATTCCTAAGATTCCTGGAACACAATGAAGACACAATGGGAGGGGGGGTGGGGGTGGGGTGCACTCTGCCGTATATCGAGCATCATATGGTACATGTACTAGGAGGGTTAAAAATACTTATGTCCAGTAGATACATGTACATGTCACATCCACATCCACATACATGTACATGTCACATCCACATACATGTACATGTACACATGTACATGTAGTTGACATTAACAGTAACTATTTATGTACACAATGTGTACAGTATGATGTACATGTACTGTAAGAGAGAAGGGCCAAAGTCTTGGTATGGCCAAGCCTTTGAGAAACCAGGCCAGGCCCAGGCCACAGCCACCTGGCCTCCTAATCTGTCTTTTGTGCATCCTAATCCTGTAACAATACAGTAACAATCAATGTAACCTGGGCAAAGCCCAGCCAAGAGGAGCTCATTATAATGGCTGTAGTTGTGAACAAAAGACAGCTGAGGTGTCAGTCAAGTCTGTGTTAACAATTAGTGCTATTTGAGATCTATTCATTAGTAAAGGGCCTTTTGTGCTCAGCTTATAGGATTATAATACATGTAGGCCCCCAGGTCTTGGCAAAGCCTGGGCCTGGCTGGGCTTCTCAAAGGCTTGGCTGTACCATGACTTTAGACATCCTCCCTACATGTAAGTACAATGACCTTAATTATTACATTTCAAGCCTTGCATTGTATGTAAAATCTTTTTGCAGACACCTCATCATGTTCTTGAAAGAGAAAATGATTTGGTTCCTGTAAGCATTTAAATTTTGTTTTACTTTGATAAAACACTATTAACCCTCCTATGCCCAGGCTGAAATTTGGCCCAGTAAGCACCGCACCCACAGACAGTCACTTGAGTATTTTTGGTTGCATTGCCAATTGTTCACACATGTGTATAAGAGTGCTGGAGATAGTGGCAAAGTCAAACACACTTGTATATGTCTTACAAGTTATATGCAGAGTCACACAGAGCTGTGTTATGTACTGCATAAGTTACAGTCGAGTGGTTTTGGTTTGACCTCCTACCAGAGCCACATGTCCTTGCATTTATTTGAGTGCACTGCACAAAGTCAATGGGTTGGGAGTGACATACAAATTTTGAGTGTCTTTGATTGTTAAACCTATAAGGAGGGTTAAAGAAAGTAATTTTTTTTAATTTTTAAGCTACAATTCTTTAGAATTTGTTACATTTTTAATTGAGGAAACAGACTATGGTACCCGCCAATAGCACAGCTTTTTATTTCCTGCCATAGTGCAACCATATCCTCCATGGTTTGATTGTCAACAGAGGGTGCTCTTAATTTAAACAAGTGATTTGAAGTGTCACATAATTACACGTATCTATCCATTGTACATGTATCTATCCATTGTACATGTATCTATCCATTGTACATGTATCTATCCATTGTACATGTATCTATCCATTGTACATGTATCTATCCATTGTACATGTATCTATCCATTGTACATGTATCTATCCATTGTACATGTATCTATCCATTGTACATGTATCTATCCATTGTACATGTATCTATCCATTGTACATGTATCTATCCATTGTACATGTATCTATCCATTGTACATGTATCTATCCATTGTACATGTACATATGCACATTTCATATCATATTCACAATTTAGCCATAATACAGTACACTGTACATGATCATGCTGACATCAATCGATAACAATGAATTCTCAGTTGACTTGACAGATGTCTCATTGGACATTTACAGCCCTTTCTTGTCACGAACATTCCCTTGTCATTAAAACCAATCAAAAAACCCCAAGGCAACCTGATCACACATAAAAAAAATTGATATGACATTTAATGTCAATGGCACCACCTGCCAATATTGGTATTTTCTGGCTGGGCATGCACAATGTTGTTACATGTAGCTGACTTGATTTCAGACACATCCCCAAAATTGATTGTTTGTTAAAATTAAAGGGAAAGTACAACATTGGTAATCACCAGATTATCAAGTTGATGAAAATACTTGCCTCGGGTGATAAACAATTGATTTGATATTGCCCTTACACAGATGTACATGTGCATATTATGTATAAGGCACTGCATGATCAGTGCTTTTCCGAGTGTCTGTGAAAAACTCGGGTGGGATTCGAACCTGCGACCTCCTGCTTAAAACTAGTACAGATGTCTTAATTTCTTGACCACTGAGCTTGCCCGATGATGATTGGCCATCTAGCAATCCTATAGCAGCGGGTTTCGCAAAGAGTTACATTGTACATGTACACTGTACATACGTACATGTTAAGATGTCTGCAGGTACATGCACATGTACATGTAAGCAGGAGGTCGTGGGTTTCGAATCCCACCCAAGTCACCTGTGGATGTTTTATCACAGACACTCGGAAAGCACCGAGTATACAGTACTTCATACGTTACAGACCTGTACGTCGGTGTAAGGGCAAAGTCAATACATTATCAAATTAACAGTTAAAGGGACAATATCATCACGATCGGAGCAAACTTTCAAAAGGGCATGGAATCGGACATGACCTACTTTAAGATGAACACAGTGATGTACGGTAAATTAAAGGCTCATTTATGCAACAGTAATATGACCATATCGTACACGTCTATGTACATGTATGCGTTATTTTCAATCACTGAGTCAATCTCAAATTAGAATTCCGATTCCATGCCCTTGTTGATAGTGACGATATTGTCGTTTTAATGTTCCATGTGGTACAATGCATATGTACGTGTACCGTACGTATGTAAGTAATTGTCTGAAGTGTGTTGTCTTGTACGTTTCCAAATGTACATGTATGTATGTGTACATGTGTCAGTGTTGTACATGTAATAATAATAATAATAATGTGTGGACTTATATAGCGCACGTATCCACCAACTGAGTGGTGCTCAAGGCGCATTATATTATTACCCCTGCTCATAAGGCTCATAAGGCTCATAAATCATTCCTGAAACCATTTCAGCTCCCTGGGGAGTATACAGCTCAATTACTGCCATTACAGCGCATATAGGGCTAATCAACCAACTCTGCCCTCACAGGTACCCGTTTAACCCCTGGGTGGAGAGAAGCAATTATGGTTACATGTAAGTGTCTTGCTCAAGGACACAAGTGTCACGGCCAGGATTCGAACCCACATTCTGCTGCTAACACCAGAACTTGAGTCCGGTAAGCTAGACCGCTCGGCCACGACACTCCACATATATGTACACGTACTGTAAATATGTGCATGCACGGTACCTTCCCCTCAAAGTACTTTGTATATGTATGAATGTACATCATAAACACAATTGTTACATTCCCATGTACAGTACACGTACTATATGTACGCCAGGATTTTTTCCTGTGCACTTTACACACATACAGTACATGTATGTGTATGATGGTGACATTTGTACATGTACAAATTTGGTATTGTGTACACAATGCAATAATTTGTTATATCTGCCATTTACATTACATGTACATGTACTTTGGTAGATATTTGTATTCAGTCTAGAATGATTGGAAATACATGTAGCTTAATTAATTTTATTATAAAAAAATAATAGTACCTTAGATACATGTAGAAATATTTCAAGTAATTTGATATTATTAAACTTTACACCAATGAGTTATTTGAAAAGCTTTGATCTTCAAATAAAACAAAACATTGAGATTGTAACCAAAAATTACCAAACTGATATCATACAGTTAGTGTACATTCCCTTCAATATCTTCATATTGAACGTCTTAAACTTAAAGAGTTGCGTGTCCTTGTCATTTTAATTTGCTAATTTATTTGGGTACAACAAAATTTGTTATTACATCCTGTCTGTGAAGAAGATCTTTGCATGTAGGCCAGCGTTTGTAATTTTATGTCTTCTCAAAGACATTAATCAATAGAAAATATTTGTCGGGGAAACAATCGCCGTCAGTGACGCATGTGGCTGGCTCCCTGTGAGCGTTGTTTTGTGCATGAATTAAGCGGGGTTGCCAAGCTTCTGAAACTCAATATATGCAGATTCTGAACGAATGGCTGATTGGACACATGCATAATGCCTCCAACACAGCTATGGTGTTTGTACAATGTACAGTTAATAATAATAATAATAATAATAATGTGTGGACTTATATAGCGCACGTATCCACCAACTAAGTGGTGCTCAAGGCGCATTCTTTTACGTGCATTACACAACACACGGGACCTACGGCTTTACGTCCCATCCGAAGGACGAAGCAATTATGGTTAAGTACCTTGCTCAAGGACACAAGTGTCACGACCGGGGCTCGAACCCACACCCTGCTGCTGGCAACACCAGAACTTGAGTTCGGTGCGCTAGACCGCTCGGCCACGACACTCCACACTCCACTACACTAATGTGTAGTTTCCATGTTAAAAGGAGATAAATGCATTGGACATTTTGCTCATTTCCCTAAATTAATAAAATGCATGGTTAGTTAATTGCGAGGAGTTCGCTAAACGTTTGACCGAAACTTTCACGCTTGGTTAACTGGTCAACTGAAAGAAAGTCGGCACCAGACTGCTTAACAAACTAGATCGTTAATAATAATAATAATGTGTGGATTTATATAGCGCACGTATCCACCAACTAAGTGGTGCTCAAGGCGCATTATATTATTATCCCTGCTCATAAGGCTCATAAGGCTCATAAATCATTCCTGAAACCATCTCAGCTCCCTGGGGAGTATACAGCTCAATTGCTGCCATTTCTAGCGCATATAGAGCAAACCAACTCTGCCTTCACAGGTACCCATTTAACCCCTGGGTGGAGAGAAGCAATTATGATTAAGTGTCTTGCTCAAGGACACAAGTGTCACGGCCGTGATTCGAACCCACATTATGTTGCTAACACCAGAACTTGAATCCGGTAAGCTAGACCGCTCGGCCACGACACCTCATTGGTTAGAATGCAAGAATTTCACCAATACAAGAATTTCAAGAAACAAAAAAAATTATATTTTTAAATACAGTGTTCTTTGTACTAAACAATTACAGGCAGTACAGTACATGTCTCTTGCATAACAAAGACACTTGCACAGTTTTCTCAAAAGCACCTTCATTCCACCAATAATCCGCTAACATCCGCCGCAATCTTGTCCTCCAAAGCTCCGCCGTGCCAAATTCTATTCTTTATCATATTTCATTGGACATTACTGTTATTCATCATTATCCGTCCAGTCATTTTAATACTCGGCCACTGAAAACGAAGTGCAAATTTGCCCTGGAGATATTTGCGAGGAATGAAGAAGATTCAAGCAGAGTCAATTGAGTGACAGAGGAGATATCTAAATGCGTTGATCCCATGCCAGCAGGCGAAGAATTTTTTAAATACGGCTGTTTTATGTACTATTTTAATGCTTGTCCTGAGTTGACATTGTGTTTATGATTCCTACAGGTCAGTACCTAGAGTACTGTACATAGTGTGAAGGCAGAGATGGTTTGCTCTATATGCGCTAGAAATGGCAGCAATTGAGCTGTATACTCTCCAGGGAGCTGAGATGGTTTCAGGAATGATTTATGAGCCTTATGAGCCTTATGAGCAGGGATAATAATATAATGCGCCTTGAGCGCCACTTAGTTGGTGGATACGTGCGCTATATAAATCTATACATTATTATTATTATTACACAGGACTGGACATTAACCCTCCTACTACAAGGGTCAAAATAAGTCAAAATGCTGATATACTTGCCAAGGTACATTGTCTACATGTAGCGCACTTAAAAGTCAAGCACTGTCAAACCTTATGTGTAGTACAGTAAGTACATTTACAGGTCAAAATGAGTTGACTGTTTTTGACTGGTAAAAGCATTGTCTGGTATTGTTCAGGGTGGTCAAATGACAGTCAAAACCAGTCAAAAATGCCCCTGTGTACACATTTGGGTCAACAGTTAAAACGGGCAGTTGACTGGTTTTGACCTTTATAGCAACTTGCCACTAAAGTGCAGCAATAGTAGGAGGGTTTACATGTACTTGTCTTGAATCTAGGTAGTCTGGCACCTGTACATGTACAGTACATGTGATCTACAGACATGATTTACTGGTCACAAATCACAATTTTGTTTACTGCAATTTGCAAGTGTTTGGCCAGCCTCCATGTTGCATACACTGTACATTGTAGTATTGTACCTACATGTACATGTATGATTTGCTGTTCAAAGTTTGCCAACAAAATTTGAATTGTTTCCACATTTTTTAAATATTTTTAATTTTTTTTTTAAAACTTGAATTCAGGGACCTGGTGAAAACATCAATAAAGATGAAGAGTGGTCCATAGCAAATAAGTTGCAATAAGACAAAAATAAAAATGGATCATAAGTAACAACAACGTTGTTACAACATTGTTATCGATAGCCTACCTCAACCACTTACCGGCGGCGTAGCCAGGACTTTTTCAGTGTATGTGTGTGTGTGGGGTGGGGGGCACAGGGGCATTGTTTTTCAGTGGGGGGGCCAGGGGTATGGTTTTTTTTCCCTTTTCTTTTTCTTTTCTTTTTTGGGGCACTATTGGGATTTTTTCGTGGGGGGGGGAATCTGGGGGTGCATCTGGGGTTGCACTGGAAATTTGTGGGGGGGGCACATGCTCCCCCCCACCCATCCACAACAGCTGATCATTTTGGTCCATCACCTACATGTACATGTACATGTACATGTACATGTACATGTACACATGTATGTACATCCATGTATCAGTACAGTAGTTTCCTTTGTGACCTGGGTTTGGCCTACAAATCTGGCTCCAGACATCTGGCTCCAGACCCGTAAGTTTGACTAAAAAATGCAAAAGGAAGGTAAATAAAGAACACCCCCAACACACACAGCATGTATAAGTTTAACAGATTTCATTTTTGCTTGCTTCTAAATATGATTTCCAAAATGGGGTGAGGCTTGTGATTACCCCACGAGCTGCCACTGACGTTGTGTAAATTATATAGAGACATACTATGTACACATGTACATGTACAACTCTGGCAGTGCTTAAATGGGTTCACAGTGTTGAAAAAGTTTGAAAAAATTCCCCAATGTGTCATTTTTTTTCTTGAAAGTGCCTTATTGATTTTCAATATTTAATGTGGATTACATTATACATGAATGTGTAATACGCCCTTTTCACACGACAAAAAAAAAGAAGCCAACATTCCTTGAGAAATGTTCTCAATGTTTGAGAAATATTACAAAATGAGCTTCGTGTGAAAGGACACCAATGTTTGAGATGTCCTAGATCCTTGCAACATTTTCTCAGAGGTCCCGACCTACAACAAAATCTTTCGCTAGCGGAATTTTTCTCAAGGAACCTAGTACAGTCCTCATGTGAAAGTGAAATGATCCATGGACTTTTCCATGGTGTGAGCTACACATACACTCACTGGCCATAAGTATTGCAACATTGAAATTCACACCAAAGTTCAGTTTGGAGAACTGTTACAATAATTTTTAAAAATTTTATTTACACTACTTAAGACTTTTTGAAAGTGCCTTTGTTTTGAAGTCAATGTTCTTTTTTACTGTTCTTGCTGTAATACACGATCGATGACATCAGATTAAATGATCATCTCACCTGTTACTGTAAAGTGCTATATTGAGCATGTTGCAATACTTTTGGCCAGTGAGTGTACATGTATGTACATATGACATAAAACACAATAAAGGGGGCCACTTTGCATCCGTCACATTAGCAGTTTTTCCAATGGTTGTTATTTATTTTTAAGTACCTGAAACCGACCAAAAAGTGTTTCAACATGTGAATGGACATGCAGGCTTATACTAGAACTAATTTGAGTTGATTTATTTTATTTTGTAATTTTTTTATTTATTTTTTACCCCCAAATTTCCATAAAAATTGGACGGAAAAAGTTACCTCACTTTTCCATCCATTTGTTGATGGAAATTTTAGGCCAATTAAAAAAATAATAGTAATAATCAACTCAAATTATCTTTAGGGTAAGCATGCATGTCTATTCAAATGTTGAAATTCTTTTTGGGTGGATTCAGATATTAACCCTAACCACCCTGAATCCATCAAAATCCATCCCCCTGTTTTGGAGGATTTCGGCGGATTCAGGATATCTCCACATTGAGCATATGGCGGATTTTTATGGATTCAGGATTTCAATAGTTTTTAACTGCTTGGTCATGTTGGTTGATGTATTTTGATGGATTCTAGTTACATGTACTGTACATGTACAGCCAACACTTGTATGTGTTAGATTTTGATGGATTCTATGCAGCAACATAATTTTCATGTGAGCATGGTATCCTGAATCCGCCAAAATCCGCAGGAAATTTAGTGGTGGATTTTGGCGGATTCAGGATATGTCCAATATCTACACTGGCGGATTCTGATGGATTCAGGACACCAGCATTTTGTGTGTGACAAAAATGGTGGATTTTGGTGGATTCAGGATACTTTCTAGTAAAAATACCCAAGGGGTTAGGGTTAAAAAAGAAAAAATTACAACCATAAGAAAAACTGCTAACGTGATGGTAGGAAAGTGGCCCCCTTTATTGTGTTTTATGTCATATGTACACGTGTACACTGTACATGTACAGTATGCAATCATTTTCCCCATTACTGCATGCATCCAAAGGATTAAATAAATGATTTACAACATGAAATAGCTGAGTGCTGTACAGCTACTCAGAGAGGTGGTCACAGCAATACGATGTTCAGTACAACGCATACAGTACATGTATGTTGTATGCCTTGTCCACCTGCACAAAGTCGTTTACTCAACCAGAGAGAGGTCCCATGTGTTTGTTGGTGAGTGTTATTGCAGGCATGCCAAGTGAGACACCTAACCTTTAGGTGCAATATTTTACTGTTTGTCATGTCTGTGTTGACTATAGTGCAGAAGGTCATCAGTGGTTGGAGAAACTGTCTATGAGATCACATTAAAGGGACAATATCGTCAAGATCAACAGGGCATGGAATTACTAGTTTACTGACTGACTGAAAATAATACCCACATGATAAGGTTATATTACCGTTGCTGCTGCATAAATGAGCCAGTAAATTTCAGTCACTGTGTTCATCTTAAACTAGGACACCGATTCCATGCCCCGTTGAAAGTCTGCTCTCATGATCATAACAATATTGTCCCTTTAACCCTCCTACTGTTTGACCATTTGAAACCATTCAAAATTTCCACTTTCAAAAATGGACATTAGTTTTGTACACATACATGTACATGTATGGTGATACCATTTGAAAAGTGTTGGTAGCAAGCTTTACTACCATTCAAATCCATTCAAATGGTTTTTGAATGGTGGATTTATTGCACCTTGGTGTGTTTCCATAGCCGAATGGTTTCAAATGGTGAATGTACTACACAGTGGTTTATCATTCAAATGGTTTTTGAATGGTGGATACACTACACCTTGGTGTGTTTCCATAGCCAAATGGTGAATGTACATGTACTACACAGTGGCTTATAAATCATTCAAATGGTGGATACACTACACCTTGGTGTGTTTCACAAAACGAATGGTTTCAAATGGTGTGTCAACTTGTCTGAAAAAGGCACCAGAAGTAGGAGGGTTAATAAAGGAGCCACATTCTGCTGTATGCAACAATTCAGATTTGATAGACATGTACGTAGTTCTTTTCCCCCCCCACCTGAAATTCTCGGTCATGCACCTATAAATGTATATGACATAAAACACAATAAAGGGGGCCACTTTGCATCCGTCACGTTAGCAGTTTTTCCAATGGTTGTTATTTATTTTTAAGTACCTGAAACCGACCAAAAAGTGTTTCAACATGTGAATGGACATGCAGGCTTACATTGTATACTAGAACTAATTTGAGTTGATTTATTTTATTTATTTATTTTTTATTAATTTTTTTACCCTCAAATTTCCATAAAAATTGGACGGAAAAAGTTACCTCACTTTTCCATCCATTTGTTGATGGAAATTTTAGGGTAATTAAAAAAATAATAGTAATAATCAACTCAAATTATCTTTAGGATAAGCATGCATGTCTATTCAAATGTTGAAATTCTTTTTGGGTGGTTTCAGATATTTAAAAAAATTACAACCATTAGAAAAACTGCTAACGTGACGGTAGGAAAGTGGCCCCCTTTATTGTGTTTTATGTCATACATGTACATGTATGTACACATGTACAGTGGTAAAACACATTTACCGACATGTACATGTACACTGTACATGTACATGTTCATTGATAGTAACAACAGTTGTCATGGAGACGTGACTCTATTGGTTAATGATACATTATTTGATTGACAGGCCAGATACATGTACATGTACATTGTACATGAAGATGAATTCATCATGCAAACAGCTCTTCTGCGATTCCAATTTTTATAATTTAAAATTTTATAGTTTTTAGTTTCCTATAAAGTACATATGCTCAGAATGCACTACAGAGCATCTGGAGAATGCACACATTTCTGGGACACTCTAGACGTCTGAATCTTTAAAAATAAAATTGTTTAATTGGACAGTTGCATGCCTTATTTATTTATATGAAGGTTAAAACACTCCAATCCCCCAGACCCCTTTCCCCAGTCTCCTCCCCCCAGTCTCCTCCAGACTCCACCCCCTTCACTACCCCAGCATGTTTTATTGTAGTGTCGTCTGTAGCTGCACTTCTCTGACTTTGTTGACTATTGTAGAAAAACCATTGGATCCACTTGAAACTTGTTTGGTTAAATGTTGGCATTCCATGTATTTGTACATGAATGTAAAGTGTACATTAGGTATTTGTACTGTATTGAAATACAATGTACATGTAATTCTTGCATTTTTAAACAATCCAGAAGGAAACTGGGTGGGAACTCAGTGGAGTGTCTTCTAACATGGTGGACTTTTAATTGTACCGTTAAAACATTCTTCTGGGAAATGTGACTTTTAAACATTTTCAAATTAAAAAAAAAAATTCTGTTGAACAAATGTTTTTTTATACTGTTAAAACAAAACATGTATTTCTGAGTTTTCCCATTTTTTGGGCAGTGCTTAAATGGGTTCACAGTGTTGAAAAAGTTCGAAAATTTCCCCAATGTGTCATTTTTTTTTTCTTTTCTTGAAAGTGCCTTATCGATTTTCAATATTTAATGTGGATTACATGTACATGAATGTGTAATAAGCCCTTTTCACATGACAAAAAAAAGCCAGCATTCCTTGCGAAATTTTCTCAAACATTGAGTATTTTGTCGGAGGTCCCGACCTACGACAAAATCTTTCACTAGCGGAATTTTTTTCAAGGAACCTAGTACACTCCTCGTATGAAACAATCCGTTGTTTATTGACCAACGTCCTGTGCGAAAGCAGTCATACCGTGCATGTCTGAAGACCCATCATGCGCGATTAACTGCATGCACTGCACTGTATGTACTGTACAACTAGTGGTGGGCGGCCGAGATGATAACGCACATGTATCAATATGCACAACATCGGTCCTTCACGATCGCTCTACATTTTTCGATGCATCTCAAACAATTGTCAAATGTTTTCACTCATGTTTTCGTTATTAGTAGCCTAGATATCAGCACACATGTTGCTGAAATGTTAACCCTAACCCCCTAGGTATTCTGGCTAGGAACCTTCCTGAATCATCCAAAATCCTCCAGTGCACTTTTGGAAAAATGCACCATGCATTTTCGTTGATCTTTTCATATTTAGCACTTATGGCCTGTACTTCTTGCCAGGTAGTAATTTTGCCCCATTTGAAGAGGTGAAAGTACCAGTTTTCTAACAGTGCTGAATGTTTCCAAAAAAGTGCCCCTTGGAGGATTTTTCAGGATATGGGGTAGTTAGGGTTAAGGTCAGTTCTTTTACAGAATTAGAGTTATGGTTTAATTTCTTTCCACTTTTTTGTTGGCACAGATTAATTTGTGAGGTCCATCATGATTGCTCTACATTTTTCTACTCATACTTCAAACAGTTGTCGTGCATTTTAACTCATGTTTTCGATGCTAGTACCCTACCTGTACATGTACAAAAATGTATGTACAGTAGATATCGTTACTCATAACTCTGAAATGTTAAGGTCAGTTCTTTTACAGAATTAGAGTTATGATATAATTTGTTTTTACGTTACGTCTTTTGTCGTCACAGATTTGTGTGTGGTAAATTTAAATGAACATATCGGATAGTGCATGACCAACGATAATAATGTGTGTACTCTCATAGAATGTTTTTTTTACTTGGTGTCGTGTGAAAGCTTGCGAAAGCAGTCACTCGTGGGATGATAAGATAAACAATCCTCGCTCGTAAAATTTGTCTCAAGGAATCTATGTTTTTTTTTTTGGGTCGTGTGAAAAGGGCTATAGAAGCTTGTAAAAATCTTGATTCCTTAGTAATTAGGTTTTGCTTACTGCTCAAGCCCACAAGAGGAAAACGGGCAGTGTGCCACATTGTATGATGCGCCACGTTAACCAACATCAACAAACAAGAACAGTTCACATGATCAAGTGTCAAATTAAGAGTTGCTGGGTTGCCCAGGGCAACCTAAACAGTAAAAATCACTGGGGCAACCTAGTGAACTAATAATAGTTGCATGACAAAAAAAACCTACGTTTTATTTATTTTATTAATTTATTTTTATTTTTTTCAAATCTATTACCAGATTTTAAAACCCTCGTACACATACTGTACATGTAGGGGCCACTCCAATCCACTAAATTTTCAATATGTTCTTCACCAACCTTCAGTACATACATGTACATGTATGTACAAGCCTGCTGTCCTTTCCAATCTTACAAAATCAACCCAGTGCCACCCAAGGCCACTGTAAATGTTTGAACATACACTGTACAGTAATATGTGACCTGTTACAACGAAATGAGCATAAAGCCGCACTATACCATTTCTCAGTAAAGTGGGAAAAGTGAAAAATCGGAGGGGAGGTCTAATTTTTTTGTTATTATATTTGCAATTTGTAAATCTCCTTATATCGAATTCCAAATTTTCAGTTCGATCAGACAATTAAAAACCTCAATTTCAGGCCAATTTCTTTGGTAGCTTTTATCGCGTTCTAACAAACAATTTGAAACAAAGACGGAAACAAAGACGAAAACAAAGCCGCAAATCCCCCTGTGGTGGTCTGGGGGATCGCTGTAACCCCAAGTGTTATATCATTGGAAAGCTCTTGTTCTACTGAATCCAGAAATACCAATAACTCAATTGTTTAAATTTCCGACTTAAAGCTCATTTTGTGGTGACAGGTCACATATGGCCTGCAATGTATCAGTGGGAGACCACTTTACCCTGCAATCTCAGTGATGTGACAGTGCACAGAAGGGTAACCATAGGAGGCTACTGGCAACAGCTAATGGCTTGGAGTGGCCTGAATGGGTTGTTTCAAAAATTGCACTGATTGTAGGAGGGCTTTAATACTAGTTTTGTGCTTCGTGTAGCTCAAGTTACAAAAATCTGTTTTCAGAGAGACCACTTACACTTACATGGAAATCATGGATGTAGCCAGTTGAGGTAGACCAATGTTTGCTGCGTCAGAGACAGAGAGAGAGAAAAAAAAATGGCTCCAAATTTCTTTTGCAACCAAACAACCTGAGATTCATTTGGGGATTGCATCAACATACGTACTTCATGTACATGTTTACATTTAATTTTCTGAATCTCACACCCTGCATGTTAGTATGACAAATGACGATCAGAATAAGACGTCTTACGTGTAATAAGAAGTCTTATCCGCCTCATCCCACCCATCATCCTCATCTTCCTGCATTTTTGTTGTTGTTGTAAATACAATCAAGGAGGACAAACGACATCCTGAAACACCAAGAGGAGATGCACTAATCACTGTGGCAGAGTCTATGATGCAGTGGCGGGCTTGTGTCTTGGGGCGGGATGTGAGCCGCCGAGACACATCTTAGCTGGAGACACTACTGCTGGCTCAGTTCACCTCTGAGACCCCTTCCAAATGTATTGACATGCACGGCCATGAGGGATGTTCTACAATGCTGCTGTCTGGCCTACATATTTGTTTCCCCAGACAGGAGTTTAAGGATAGAAAGGGGGAGAGATCTGTTTCCACACCAGTCTATCATGTACACGTACATGTACATTCACACTGTATGTTCATCACAATTTTTTTTGTATAGTACATTTCGAGCCATCTTTGGCCTATTGAACATGCACACAAACTTAAAGTGCGTTCATTTCACCGTAAGATTTTTAGGTCTACACATGCGTACTGTCTGTACACGGTACATGTATCACTGCAATTCTGATTTCAAAATGTGGAAATACATGTACAATATGTAATAATAAAGAAGTTGAATTGAAATTAAAATTAAGTAATGGTACAATTTTTGGGTTTTTATTGCCATACATAATGTACGTGTGTAAGAGAACATGAGTAATGGTTCAACAATGTACATAATGTAGGTTTGCATTAAAACCCTAACCCTGCCAGACGCAGCACAGTGCATCAGGTGGAAAAGTCTGATGCACTTTGATGCATTCAGCTGTCAACACCAGTGCATAAGCAGCCAAGTCTGAGGCTATTGAGAGCTGGTCCCATTGAACAATGCCAGAGTTGTATCATTTCATTTTTCATTTATTGATTTCACAGGTAGAAAAAACAAATAAACACAAATTTACATTAGATTAACAGAAACAGAAACAGAAACAAAGGTAGCACCCCTGTAGGATTACAAAAAAGTAAACTAAATTACTGTCAAGTTGATCTCCTGATACTACCACTTAGGAAGTAAACAAACATTGAATCACACAAAGAACGATAAATGGCTTTAGGCACACTTTGAGATATAAAAATAATATTATAATAAAAATATAAAAACTTAAATACTACACAGTTTGAGTTAGGGCATCTGCTAGGCCAGGGACTAATAAATGTTTTCTAAGTGAATTAACAAATAAAGATAAACTATAAATAACTGTTTCTTTAACATCTGTTGGTAGCACCTCCCATAATCTAGAGAATCTATAAAAAAGAGAATGATGAGCAGCATTGGACCTTGCCATTTGATGAGAAAACTTAATAACTTCAGTACATGTATGTCTATGATTAACATGGATTAGATCAATAGGAATGTCAAATTTATTATATAAACATTTAATAGCAAACACAATTGAAAGGAAATGAATTCTATTGTTTAAAAAGGGAAGACCCAACTTGACACACCTGTCAGAATACACAATTTCACTATTGGAATTAATTAAAGCCTTTCTCGGCAGGCCTAAACAAATATGGGTGAAACGTCTTTGTACCTTCTCAAGCGTTTCTTGCTGGGTAGTAAGGACAGGGCACCAGACGGGGGCTGCATACTCAAGTATGGGTCTGCTAATTGAGCGATAAAGTGAAATAAGAATTTTAGGGTCCCTAGTTTTAACTACTCTACCAATAAATCCATTTAGCCTGGTGGCTTTTGAAGCAACATTGCTAATATGGGTTTTCCAGCTGAAGTTCCTAGAAATAATAACACCAAGGTATTTGTAGTTATCAACATTTTCCAAAGTGTAATCACCAATATTATACAGTGGTTTAGCAGGATTTCTAGAACGGGTCACAGTCATTAGCTTACATTTATTTGGGTTTAAAGCCATACAGTTTAAATTACACCAGGTGTTTATGTGCTGCAGATCATTCTGGAGTGTCACTTCATCATCTGGAGTTTTAATGACTCTATACAAAACAGTGTCATCTGCATATTAACGAAGATTCGACTGAACACAAAATGGCAGATCAAAAGCAAAAATGTTGAAAAGTAAAGGTCCAAGAACAGATCCCTGTGGCACACCAGAATGAACTGCAGCCCAGTCAGATGATGATCCCATAAACTGAACCCGTTGAGACCTATTTGTAAGATAAGACTTAAACCAGTCCAACATTGAACCACAAATGCCATATTTATGTAATTTGTTCAAAAGAACTTGATGACTCACACGATCAAATGCTTTAGACCAATCTAAAAATATGGCATCAATGCGGGAGGGTTTCGGAACATCAAGTGCATTGGCCCAGCTATGATAAAGAGTTGTCAATTGAGTAACACAGGAGCGCTTTGGCAAAAACCCATGTTGAGTAGGTGAGATTATCCCCCCTCTATACATATGATTAATGAGATGTTTACAGACAACCCTTTCAAGAATCTTACCAACAACAGAACAGAGTGAGATGGGTCTATAGTTTGACATAACATGAGCATCACCAGTTTTAAATAATGGAACAACATTCGCTAGCTTCCATTCATGAGGAACTACACCAGAGGCAAGCGAAAAGTTAAAAAGTTTAGCTAATGGCTGGGCTAAACTATCACAAGTTAGTTTAAGTAACATTGGAGATATGTCATCAGGACCACAAGATTTATGCATGTTAAGTTCAGAAAGGAGTTGTTTAACTTCAGCCGGAGTAGTTGAAATGTTACAAAGACGAAAATCAGTAAAAGTGTGATCACATGAGATATCAATGATATTGTTACAGTCACTACTAAAGTTTCTCTGGAAAATAAGGTTGAAATTCTGAGCAATATTGACCGGATCATTAATAACGCCATTTTCAGTTTGAAAACTTGTAATTGTACTCTTTCGACGCTGGGTACTAACAAACGACCAGAACCTTTTAGGATTAGATGGAGAATTCATGGCCATGTCCTTGATATAACTACAATATGATTGTCTAACTAAATATTTGACCTCATTCCAAAGCTTTTTGTATTTGTTCCATAAATTATGATTATCCTTGTTAAGGATAGCTGCTTTGTAAGCTTTGTTTTTCTTTTTAGACAAAATAATGATATCTGCAGAAATCCAAGGATGTTTCTTTCTACCTTTACATTTGGCAATAGGAACAATATCTTTCACAGCAGCAAACAATAGGTCTTTAAAATAATCCCATACCACATCAATGTTGTCTGAAGAAAAACAGGTGTCCCAAGGCACCATGCAAAGAGTGTCACATAAAGTATTGATATCAGCTTTATTATAATAATATTGGTAAAAAGACCTAGTTGTACATGTATTCATAGTTTTTTGATCATGAGAGGTTAACAAGTTAAAATAAACACCATTATGATCACTGTTACATGTACCAAGACCAGAATGTTGGGTAACGATTGAAAATAAGTCAGGTCTGTTGGTAAATAACAAATCTATAACTGAGCCAGAATTGGTAGGTGAATTTCCATCACGAGTGGTGAATGTAACTAATTGCTGTAAATTGAGAATATCGGAAATATTATGGAGACGTTGTACTGAGGATGATTGTATATGGGAGTTATTTGTTGACACCTTAAAATCTATGTTGAAATCACCAAGTATAGCAATGGCAACGTACTGTTGGGAAAATGCCAATATATTTTCAAGAACAGATTGATAATCCTCAAAAAATTTAACAGTGGCACTCGGAGGCCTGTACAAACATCCCAATAACACTTTACCATGTTTAGTATGTATATCAACCATAATTAATTCTAGGTCCACATGTTCAAACTCATATTTACGAACCGGAGATGAATGTTTAGCAATAGTGACAAATACTCCCCCACCATGCCTGTTACGATCTTTTCTGAAAATAGCATAATTACAGTTAGAAGTGAGTTCTCCATCATGTATCGAGTTGTCCAGCCAGGATTCCGTGATAAAAGCTAAGTCAAGCTTGTAGACATTTAGTTCCGTTTGAAAGAGAAGCAACTTGTTGACGATACTTCTTGCGTTGAACAGAACTGCGCTAATAGTAGACTTGGATGAAAATCCCAAAGCAGTCTGAGATAATGGTTGAGATATTGATCGACACTGTGTAGGCTGGGAAGATGACGATGACGATGACGATGATGATGGTAAGAGCTTTGTAGATGGACCAGGATTACTTTCAATATCACCACAGACATCCAATACAATGTTAAATGAAGCAACACAGTTGGAATAATAACTGATTGGGGCATTTCCAAACTTACAGTTTCTTGGAGGTCTTGGTTTGTACTTGTATAGTCAGCCATGATGAATTGAAGAAGCAACAAAAGGGTGCTTGGTCAGAACATGGGCTTGTGTTGTACAATAGCAGGCATCAAGGAGTTGAAAAACTTGAAGTTGAAGACGTGAATAGGGGCAGGATGCATGTATGTGTATTTGTACACAGTTCCACCATGATGGTTGCATTGTGAAGATAAACCATGCTTGCTCAGAACAAAGGAGTGTGAATTAGCCAACTCTGGTGTACACCAACGTTTTTAGTACATTTCTGGTGTACTTTTAGTGTACCTGTTGTCTGCACCAGAAGTATACCAATACAAACTCTACACCAATGGACACCAATAGAGCACCAATAGAGCACCAAATTGTCTTTGTCAATTTGCAGCGTGCACCAATAGTGCACCAAATACACTTGGGCCTATTCTGAATTTCTCCTACACCAATAAGGCACCAAAATTACTTACAAATAAAGTATAACCACACCAAACATGCACCAGATATACTTTAGTCTGAATCAAACTGTAGATACACTTATATTAGCCCATGATTAGCCTGAATCCCCCTACACCAATAAGGCACCAAATGTACTTTAAAACTTGATTCCACTTTAAAAGACTCTACAGTGTGGACATGGTTGACCAGCTAGGTCTATCCCTTATAGAAAAATTAGCTTGCGGAAATCTTAACGAGCTTGCCGCAAGTTTATATATTATGCTTGCGCTCTTTTCTGCAAGGTTAAAACTAACTCACTGCAAGCTTGCAAAACAAGCTTATCTGCAAGCTGCATAGCTCTTTGCAAGCTTGCCTGGTTATCAGCAAGCTTGCAAGCTTGCTGGTTGTTAATAATTGTACTATATTTTATTCTTCATGTATAATTCTGTAATTAAACTTCGTCTTGCATTTTACAATGCATATGCTTTTTCAAGGAAATACATGTATAATCCTCAGCCTATATATATATATATATATATATATATATATATATATATATATATTTATTCAAATATATGAATATATATCATAGTATATAAAAGTATATTTATTTTTTTATTCAAATCAGTGAATTACTCATAGTCCAAAAAGTAATTTATTTTCAGAAAGTACATACATATGTAAATGTATAATTATGTATGTACAATTTTGAAATAACACATAATATTCAATTTATGTATGATATTAAATCCCTCAATATTGTTTGGCAAATCATGAAATCTAGTAATAAAAAGACTATATAAAGTTCTATATACCTTCTATTCTGCCTACTTTAATGTATAGCAGAATCATATATTGTTCATGCCTAAAGTATACACAAGTTTGAAATGAACCATATTTGTAATTGCTACCAAAGTGATTTTGAACCAACTAAGTGTTTTTTCATCATTTCATCATTCTCTAGCCTATACATGGAGAATAAATAAACAACCTGATGGTCAATCATTTTACTAACCTAGCTGTGATCTGGTGAGTATATTTGTGGAGGCAGCATATATTTATCAAATGTACAGGTGTACATTAATACATACTATACATGTACAACTACATGATGACTTTCCTCATACCCAAATACATTAAGTAAGTAATTGTTTATTTGTGTGTAACCCACTTATTGGAATTACACAGACTACAGGCAAGCAAGCTGTAATTGATACCTATAGTGCAGTGCACATAATTTGCATCAATTATGTAATACTATCACTGTATGGGGTAGTGTGTGTAACTTGACACTGTGTGGCCATAGCTGTCTGGCCAATCATTGGACCTTAATTCATGGTCAAGCTATGTATATGCCTCTGCAGTGTGTGCTCTAAATTCAAACTGGAAGAAACAGATCTACAGTATACAGCAGTTTTTCAATGGAAGCAGTGAAATTTCAAGCAAGTTTTGTGATGCAGGAATGATGGTAAGATGATTGTACTTTTTCAATCTTATGAACTGTATGAATGATTTTACTTCATGTGAATGTGAATTGTACACTATGGGCTATTGAGTGCTGCAAATACAGAAATGCTGAATGCAGTCTTGAATTGATCTGTAAACCTATTGAATTTTGCAAATGAGTGCAAACATTTTTTAGTTTTGAAATGGTGTTCATTAGTTTTGCTATTCATGTTGTATTGTAATGATTTCATTAACAACTACATGGTGTAATCATATGGTAATTCAGGAATAATTAACTGAATGATGATTGAAAAGCATGTGTAAATACTGCATGGCTCTATATTGCCTCTAGAAAATATTGCAGTTACATCCACATGATGGATAGATACAAGAAGTTACATGTACATATCCATTATCATTATATTTAAGAACTCATCAGGAGGTTCCTTTTCGAAAATCTAATAATTTGGGGGTGATTTACATCATGGAAAGAGCATGCATGTACCTGCATGTAGCCACATTTCAAATTTAAATTGGTGGAAGGAGAAATATCTGGCTTTTCTAATATTTGTCTCCTTTCTTTGAATACACAGACTATAAGTTGTTCTACGATAAACTACATATGACTGATGCTGCTACTGTGATCAAAGATTGGATGACAACCAGCCTCTATCTCCCTGATGAAGCTACAGCATTTCAACATTTTCCAAAAAGAGATTATATACTTCATATGCTGTTGCACAAATATACTGACATAACATGAACATTTAAATTTTGATTGTTCATTCTTAAATGGTTGTATTATCTTTTGGCTATACTGTTATTGTTATTATTTCAAAAATGTTATTGCACATATGTAAAGATAATATTTAGCCAAAAAACAAACGATGAATTCATATTTGAATTACAATAAAATGATTCCCTGCATGGTCACAATCAAAATGTATCCCTTAGCCTACATACAAGCTAAATTATTATCCACCAAAGATGTCAGATATGTATAGCTACTGGTTTTATTTTACTAACCTACAAGTTAGCCTTTGCAAAGCTGATGTTTTCATCAAAAATCGTGTAGATCGACATACATATGTCAGCTTGCATATTATGTGCAAGCTTAATATTTAGATCTTGGTAAATAGAAATATCTGCAAGCTCCATTAAGCTGCAAGGTGTCTGTAGTTTTAGTTTGCATATTCATGCAAGCTTGCAAGATTGCAGAAAGCTTAAAATCTTGTCTGCAGCAAGCTTGCCCTAATTTTCATTTTTGGAACCCCTGCAAGCTCACAGGCTTGCTGCAATGTTGTCTGCAAGCTTGCCGTGAAGCTTGTCCGCAAACTTGCTGCAATCTTGTCCGCAAGCTTGCTGCAATCTTGTCCGCAAGCTTGCTGCAAGCTTGAACTAATTTGCATTTTTGGAAGCCAGCAATCAAGCACCATGATATTTCTGTAAGGGTATACTGCAGTTATTTTTACATGTACATGTATATACACGAAGTCTGCACTCACTTTGGTAGTTTTCCAATGTGAAGTATAAAATAAAACAGCTAGACCAATGCTTTGGTGCATGTACTAGTTTAAATAATTTGGACTACACCAAAACCATATGCACCAATGCTACACCAATATCACCACTCATGCACTGTTGGGACTACATGTACACCAAAACTACACCAAAACCATATGCACCAATACTACACCAAATTTTTCAGCACCAAAATGCACCACTGGTGCTCTTTAATACTAATTTAAATAATTGGGACTACACCAAAACTGCACCAACCAGTACAAATTTTAGGTTGGGTGTTTCGAGGGTACACCAAAAGTGCACCAATAACACAGCTCTGGTGTAGTTTTGGGGTACACCAATTTTTTTCAAATGCCTACACTAAAACTGCACCAACTTGGCACCAAAACGGCACTAAAGTTGGCTAAGGGAAAGCAGGATGCCAACTGCTGGGATGACCATAATGGGGTTGGTCAAGCGTAACATGAAGAATGCAGCAATGACTTGATACAGTACAAGATTCTGGCTGAAAATACTGAGAATCCATGAAGAAAACTGGCCAGGAATCATTCCAGAAACATTGAGAATGTACATATCTTACACCAGAAGAAACAGTAGTCAAAGCCCCATCAGCTGGTATGAAATTCATACAGTATGTGAAGCTACAAATGGCAAAAATAGTACATATTGTCAGAGCCCAGCATTGTGTTGTCCTGCTGCGTTTGGTGACCACAGACTCTGAGGCAGTTCGGCCTTGAGATTTGTGACCTGATGGATCTTGCTGCACTGGGCAGCCAAGTCACTTTGACAAACGATGCAATCTGATGCATCTGGCAGGGTTTCTAGCCAAAATACCCTGGAGGGTTAGGGTTAAGGGGACACTATCATCACGATCAACAGGGCGTGGAATCGGAGTGCTACTTTTGCATACAATGTACATGTACATTGTACAGTATGTAGATTAATTCAGTGATTGAAAATAATACCCTACATGATCAGGTCATAATCAATGCTGCATAATTTATAAATCAGCCAGTAATTTTCAGTCAGTGTGTTCATCTTAAACAAGGACACCGATTTCCATGCCCTGTTGAAAGTCTGCTCTGATCATGACGATATTGTCCCTTTTAAGTTGCATGCGTGTACAGTGTACGTAGATGTGTTATCTCACATTACACTATGTACAGTGTACATAGTGTAATATTAAGTAATGAACTTTAAAGATTCACCAATTCATTTCCTGATTTATCTAGCGCCACTGAGAAACTCCTCCATGCATGCCCCAATACCACATATATTGATCTTCATTTTTTTTGTGGCATTTAGCTCGCAGTGATTTCGTTGTCCAGTCCAAATCACTGCATGTCATTAATACCTAATAAGCGAAAACGGGCCTCAGTGCGTTGACCGTGCTTATAGTCAATAGCCACTAAAAGGCGTCACATCTATCCCCATTGGGGACACTGAGGCTTGAGTTTAAGCCAAGGATGCCGACATGATTTTCAGTTTTTGTTTTCATGGTTAAGAATTTGGCTTCACTTTTTTAAGGCGGATCTGAGATCCGAAACATATCAGCTGAAGATGTCTTGTGGATATCGTATTCTGGCTGTCTTCTGTGTTGGTGGGTCGTTTTGTTGAAGCATCAATGGGGAAGCCATTATCTGTCGTAACATGTCCTGGTAAGATGCAATTTCATACATAAATGTATACATGACTCCACGGACCTTGTATTCAACCTGTTGAGGGCAGAGGTGCAACAGCATCAACAATCTAGTGACATGATGTGTGTGTAAACATGACGCTAGAGTGAACACAAGAAATCACTCAATTATTATCACTAATTAATTGATGTCTGTCAATATTTGTACACTGTACAATGTATGTTGTGCTGAAAGACTGTACAATCTAAATTTGTACATGTGGAAACATGAATACAGTACTAAATATCGCTTTGGAAAATTACTAGTGACTGCAGGCGTCTACATTTGTACGTGCGAAAATTTAAACGTGTCTTTGGCTAATGGCCGTGTTGATGAGAGGATTCACCTACATGTACATGTACATGAACATGTGTTCTGTTGTGAGGGATGATTTAATTCGGCAAAAAAAAACACCAAAAAAAAAAAATACAATATACATGTACATGTACACATGTTTGTAAACTACAGCTGTCTGCTACATGATTCTGACATTCTGATGGCTGGGCTGCTGAAATGTTACACATAATATACAATGTATACAGTGTATATACATGTGCCTACAGTTCATACATTTTAGTAGTACATGTACAACTGCACATGTACATGTAGTTCCTGGCCTACATGTAATGTACACTCACTGGCCATAAGTATTGCAACATCCCCAAAGTTCAGTTTGGAGAACTGTGTTACAATAATTTATTTTATTTTATTTACACTACAGTACTTAAGACTTCTTGAAAGTGCCTGTGTTTTGAAGTCAATGTTCTTTTTTTACTGTTCTTGTTCGGAAATTATGTAATACACGATTGATGAAATCGGATTAAATGATCATCTCACCTGTTACTGTAAAGTGCTATTTTGAGCATGTTGCAATACTTTTGGCCAGTGAGTGTACGTATGTAGGTATGGTTTTTCTTTAGGTACATGTACATGTAACATTTCGGCACAGCACAGTGCGTATGTTCAGTATACACACTCTTTACTGCGTAGTGACAACGACAAACTGCAAAATGGCAGCAATATGATTTTCTTGGTAATTTCACATTGAATAACCATTGATCAGACAAACCAGTTCTTGGTTTAGTTTTTGTGTAAATTATTGACGTATATCTTTGTGTCAATTGATTGTTTACAGGGCCGCCGCCAATCTTAGATGACAGTGGGCCATTACAAGCTCTGGACGAGGCCACAGCACAGCACAAGGCGATGGCAGATAGGCGTCAACTTATCACTGAAATGAGTAAGTTTTGACATTGATTTTTAGCTGTCATCATGGTGGGTCTTTCCAGCCACTTTCTGCACAAATAATAAGTATACTGGCTTTGGCAAAACCCTAAACTTGGACCCAATTTTCAAAAGTGACCTCCCAAATTTATCGTGAAAATGAACAATGTTTCCAACAACGTTTCAGGATTTTTCTGTTTCCATCAAAATCTAGAGAAAATGCTCTATATGGTGACATGAAAACTGGTCCCGCAAACTGGTCCCTGGGGTCAGTTTTTGACCTTTTCATGACTGTTACATATTATGGTAAATGCAGAGAAGTTTCGGGTTTTGCCAGAGCGGGTCACATTTAAGCATTTTTTTTTAAACAAGTGTAATGACATCCTGTGGTGTCCAGGAAAAAAAACACCTACATGTACATTTACATGTGTTCATAATTTTCACATTGACAACAATTTCTCTTCAACTGCTTAATTTTTTTTTTTTTCAACCTAGAGTGGTCTCCTGTTTTTATCCTATGAAGAATAGAGACAGGCTCTGGGTGTGTACCATTCAATGGATTTCAATGGATTTCAATGGATACATTGTGTGTAAGGTCTGCCATAATGCTTTGACGCTTGCGTGCGATGTAAGGCTACACAGCGCGTGCATAGTTCTGCCATCCAAATATCGCTGGCGATATTGCTCATGGACGCCCATCATCACGCGCAAGGTCAAAGTTGAATCTCTGGGAAATATGGCGGCCGTACGTCCTAAATTCAAGAGCCTTAAAGTGTGACGTCACATCTTCAGGCAAATACACATGTATCAACTCGGCAGGATGAGATGTTATCACGTATCTTAAAGGGACAATATTGCCACGATCAACAGGGCATGGAATCGGAGTGCTAGTTTTAGATTAAATGGGACAATATCGCCACGATCAACAGGGCACGGAATCAGAGGGCTAGTTTTAGATTAAAGGGACAATATTGCCACGATCAACAGGGCACGGAATCAGAGGGCTAGGTTTAGATTAAAGGGACAATATTGCCACGATCAACAGGGCATGGAATCGGAGTGCTAGTTTTAGATTAAAGGGACAATATTGCCATGATCAACAGGGCACGGAATCGGAACGCTAGTTTTAGATTAAAGGGATAATATTGCCATGATCAACAGGGCACGGAATCGAAACGCTAGTTTTAGATTAAAGGGGCAATATTGCCACGATCAACAGGGCACGGAATCGGAACGCTAGTTTTAGATTAAAGGGACAATATCGCCACGATCAACAGGGCATGGAATCAGAGGGCTAGTTTTAGATTAAAGGGACAATATCGCCACGATCAACAGGGCACGGAATCAGAGGGCTAGTTTTAGATTAAAGGGACAATATCGCCACGATCAACAGGGCATGGAATCGGAGGGCTAGTTTTAGATTAAAGGGACAATATCGCCACGATCAACAGGGCATGGAATCGGAATGCTAGTTTTAGATTAAAGGGACAATATCGCCACGATCAACAGGGCACGGAATCGGAATGCTAGGTTTAGATTAAAGGGACAATATCGCCATGATCAACAGGGCATGGAATCGGAGTGCTAGTTTTAGATTAAAGGGACAATATCGCCACGATCAACAGGGCATGGAATCGGAGTGCTAGTTTTAGATTAAAGGGACAATATCGCCACGATCAACAGGGCACGGAATCGGAATGCTAGGTTTAGATTAAAGGGACAATATCGCCACGATCAACAGGGCACGGAATCGGAATGCTAGGTTTAGATTAAAGGGACAATATCGCCACGATCAACAGGGCATGGAATCGGAATGCTAGTTTTAGATTAAAGGGACAATATCGCCACGATCAACAGGGCATGGAATCGGAATGCTAGTTTTAGATTAAAGGGACAATATCGCCACGATCAACAGGGCATGGAATCGGAGTGCTAGTTTTAGATTAAAGGGACAATATCGCCACGATCAACAGGGCATGGAATCGGAGGGCTAGTTTCAGATTAACTCAGTGGCTGAAAATAATAAGGTCATATTACCGTTGCTGCTGCATAAATGAGCCAGTAATTTTCAGTCACTGTGTTCATCTTAAACGTAGGACACCGATTCCATGCCCTGTTGAAAGTCTGCTCTGATCACGACGATAATGTCCCTTTAATTAACAGTGTTTTTTTTTTAATTTAAAAATCAATCATTGATGACAATTTTACTGAAATGTTGTTCACATCGACTCATTGGGACAACATGTCATCAAGTTGGATCCCCTGACACGGCTACATGTTCATGTGTATTAGGACAAATAACACGACCTGTGATGTACATTAACAACAGTTGACAAACTGTGGTGTCCAGGAAATAACCAATGCTGGTTTTATAATATTGATGACAATTTCCCTGTGGCCTGTGAGTAAAGTTCCCATTGACTCAGGGGAATGTGTTTTCGTCACGTGTCTATTAAAACCCTCCTACTATTGCTGCACTTTAGTGGCAAGTTGAGGTCAAAACCAGTCAACTGCCTGTTTTTGACTGTTGACCCAAATGTGCACACAGGGGCATTTTTGACTGGTTTTTACCGTCATTTTGACCACCCTGAACAATACCAGACAATACTTTTACCAGTCAAAAACGGTTGACTCATTTTGACCTGTAAATGTACTTACTACACGTAAGGTTTGACAGTGTTTGACTTTTAAGTGCACTAGATATACCTTGGCAAGTAACATTTTGACTGATTTTTGACCCTTGTTAGTAGTAGGAGGGTTTTAATGCTTGTATGGTTTCTAGCAAAATGCTACATGTACATATATTTCAATTCACAATTTGCTCTTCAAAAGTAAAGATTTTGCTACATATGTACCAAGTATAAAATACTGACCTGTAAATGATGCATTTTAAAATTTGGAATGAAATCATTTCCTGCAGTTAAGTATTTTAGTACAAATACATGTAACAGGGGGAATTATGATTTACGGGGAAAAATGTCAGAAGAAAAAAAATGTCTTTGTTTCTTATTGATGATTAAGTGTTTTTCAACCATACTGATTTTTTACTGAAATACTGTATGTTCACATCAACCCATCCTTAGCTGCATCATCAAGTTGGGTCTCTTGATATCGATATTTTATCACAAATAACAAGGTGATATTAAGAGGAGCGACAATTCTGCAGTCCTTATCCCGGTGACAGTTTCTCTTCAATGGTTGGATCGTTTCCTTCCTTCGGGATCTGGTACATTGGATCTACCCTCTCGACTGCACAGAGCAAGTCCAGAGTTCAAAATAGCAAAATAATGAGGAGAGTCGAGATCCGGACTGGATCAGATCCATGGCGCGACGAGATAATTACCGCTAGCAGAATTCGATATCTGATTTCGCTCGCCATGATCTAGCTATTTATTCAACCACATATAGCCAATTGCGTGAAATTGAGTTGGGTAAATATCAAGGTGGAATTTCCAACTTAGAAATACAGCAGCCATCAAAATTAACTGTTGCAGGTGGTACAGAGTTACAATTTTTGTAATTTGTGTTGAAATTAATAACAGTATTCTGTCAAACTATTCCACATGGCTTGATGTCATGATACACTACATGTATACATGTGTATTTTATTCAGGAAAAAACATACATGACATTTGTACACTATGTAAATAAACATTGCACACATGAACATTTTATAAATAAAACTTGTGCATAACGTACATGTGTACATGTACATTTGATGATGCATCAAACATCCCTTGAAATATTTTTGTCTGATGTGCTACCATTTTAATACAATAAATCAAATTATTTCATAGTATAGCATGCATTTTATAGAACAGAATGCATTTTCACACATATGTTTCTAATGCTGGTGCTGGAACCGATCGGTGGGCGACCGGCCACAGGCGAGTGGCCAAGATGGTTGAGACGTCTCCGGTGGAGGAGCGGGCGCCGGGCCCGAGGACTGGCCGGGCCGAGACCGCGCCTTTCCAGGGCAGAGTCGGAAGCGGGAGAGAGGCTCCATTTACATGTACATGTACATGGCCAGGGACCCTCCCTGCATGCATGGAGGATTTTGGAGGATTTGGGAAGGTTAGGGTTAACCCTAACCTTCCCAAATCCTCCAAAATCCTCTTTGCTAAAGTGAAGGATTGAGGTTACATGTACATGCTACATGTACATGCTCTTTGCCAAAGTGAAGGATTTTGAAGGATTGAGGTCACATGCTACATGCTCTTTGCTAAAGTGAAGGATTTTGGAGGATTGAGGTTATTAGGCATACTTGCCTTTCCATGGTAGGGATGTCCATCCATGTTTGTTGTAGTGATTGCAAGGTCAGTGCTTGGGTCAGTGGACACTGTTTATTGCTCCATGCATGCATGGAGGGTCCCTGGCCATGTACATGTATCACAGATTAGAAACATATACATGTATGTGTGCATAGAAGTGTCATGTGCTTGATTTACTACTGAAGGATTTTGGAGGATTCAGGTTATGTGTTTTTACAAGCAAATGGGCCTAGGGAGTTAGGAAGGATTCAGGTTATGTGTCAGCAAATGGGCCTAGGGACTTAGGAAGGATTCAGGTTATGTGTAAGCAAATGGGCCTAGGGAGTTAGGAAGGATTCAGGTTATGTGTAAGCATATGGGCCTAGGGAGTTAGGGTTAACAATGGAATGAAACATTACATGTTGGTTTTTACACGTACACTGTACATCTACATGTACATGTATAACGTGTAGATGTTTTGATTCTAAATAAAGTATCGATGCAGTTACAGTATGTTACTGAAAGTGTATAGATGATGTGACCTGTGACGTCAGGTCAAAAAAAGAAAAGTCTCTGGTTTCTGGTTGTAGGCCTACATATAGTTGTACTAGGTTGGCTTCAAAATTGTGCAGTGACGCGCTTCTTGTTTGTTTGTTTGTTTTTTGACCGAACAGGATCTCAAAGATTCAGAGTAAATTTTGGCAACGAGAATACGCCTTATTCTATTTTTTTGAGAACTTAGAGAATTCAGGAAATCAACAAGTTACTTGTATTTTACAATGTATGTACACTGTACAGTGCAGCAGAGCTTTGCTAAAAAGGACGGTTTATGCTTCACGCCAAGTCAGATACATATGTAGATACCAAGTGAATTATGACGTCAAAAACTGAGAATCGCGTCAGTGATCTTCAGAAGTTGTTGGGAGTACATTGCAACTTGGTGCGAATGATTCACCGTGAATAAATGATGTACAAATTCAATTTGCATTCCCGTTCGCGTGAAGTACACAGATGAGCCAGATTTAAGAATACTGGCTTTTACACCGGGGCTGGAGACTTTCAGCTCATTTTAAGAACTTAGAAGACTTGTCATTTAAGTACTCGGGTTTCTGAGGTCATACATTATATGTAATGCACTTTTCTTGTACTTTTAGGAAGCCAGAATTTTGATGTTATTCGCTTCGCCACCTACAGAGCCAGCTGCAAGCTACGGTTTATTCAGAGGAGATGCAATCGTAAGTTATGTAATCATGGGCATATGTCAAGGGGTCATTCCAACGGTTGTGGCAAGCTGTGTGACACATGTACATGTACAGTACATGTAGGTGTCTCTTGTTATGTACATTTACATGTACCATTTATTATGATTCCTAATTACAATTTTTGTAACTTCCTATTCAAGGCACAGAGATTGATTTCATTTTAATTTGAAGAAAAACTTGTGCACTCACACTATGAACATCTCCTCCGTGAATGCACCGTGAAAGCTCGGTGAATTGCACTTTTTCCGTGAATTTCACGGCGCTCGTTCCCATTTCACGGTGTGAGAGCACCGTGAATGCACGGTGAAACCACCGTTAAACAAATCTTTTGTTTGGTCCTCGGTGAAAGCTGGGTGAAAACGCGGTGAACCTCGAAAGCTCAGTTGAGGCCAGCTCATTAACTACATCAAAGGAAGTTATCCTCTTGCCCATTGTTGACGCTTTTGTGCATGTGATAATCCCTCTTGGATGGAAGGTAAACACACTAAACATAACGGTACTGTTGGTATTTTCTTCCTCCAGCTCCATGGTTATAGGTTGCTTGAAAAATTCTGCTACGACTTGACGGGCAGGTTACATTTGCGTGCGCTGATCGTTTGCAACGATACAGGGGCCCCATTGCTTTTTGTTTGGCTTTCTTTAGCAGTAGAGGAAAATACAGTAGGCCTTCGATGTCCGTTAACAATAAATGTAACTGTGAAATGATTAAATTCGCTGCCAAGGCTCATAGAAAACACAATTCTGGCAGCTACAACAATCCTCTTTAACCCCGGCAGGACTTTGGCCGAAGGTCGGTCTCGTGTTTTGTATGTTTGCAAATTTATTTATGTTATTGTTTATGAACCGGTGAGGTTTATAGTTTTGCGATATGACTCGATTAACGAACGTCGTTTTATTCACGATCGTACCTGCGTGACTTGTGTGAGCGCCACGCCTGAAACCGTTGTTGCAATCATTCACGGTGACCTCTAGTGCACGCTCAAAATGCATGCACGCCGCCGATTACCAGGCGACCATGTGCTCGCAGCCGGGGAACCCCGTAACAATTACACACTTGCTTACCACCACACGCAGTCCTCATTTATTTCCAGGATCGTAAACATTACCAACGTCGATGTCATTATCTGGGTTCCTTCCTCCATGATTCATGTGTTTCTACTTTTTCCGTGCTATGATGTACTTTTATGCTTTACAAGGAATCGAATTGTTTTTATTCAAAGCAAATGGATTAATAATGATACTTGGCTTGTCACTTGAAATAATTTATTTGGCAATAGGCCTATGTATTTGTAAATATAAACAGGAAACTGAACATCAACAAGTTACCCTAAATATAAAGCTTTTAGGCCTAGTCATGCACACGTATCAAAACGATGCGCTAAATAGTGTTTAAAGTTTATATTGATGATTTATATGTAAGTTTTAATACCTTGACGGTTGTGCCTACACTTGTCATTGATAACAGATCGAATTATTACAAACGGCTTTAATTTGTTCTTCTCCATGGAACTGTCGCTTTACAACATCTTAGTCTTACAATAATAAAACTAATCCTTACTCAAAACATAGTGCCATCAAAATTAGAGTTTTTCGTTACATGAGATGAGAAAAGGACATCAAACCTCGGACGAATGACGATGCTCATTGATTGTTGATTATATCAATAAAATAATAATCATGAAGTTAAATTATCAAAACCGTAAGAAGATGATAGTCCATAATAAATTGGTTTCACACAGCAGCTGCTTCCGCAGGTCATGTCCCCTGACGTGCTGATACAATTACGTGGGTAGTACACTTGGAAGGAGCCAGGCTGAAGTGCGCCCTCTCGCTCAAGAATTGTTTTCTTAAAAAAAATTTCATTCCCAACAATTCATTTATTTATTTATTTCAGCTTTCTTTATTCAGGGTAGCAACGATTAAACTTCACAAAATTGTGTTATGATAGCTGAGTTCAAAATCGAATCATGCCTTGAATTTTCAATAACATACATGAAGCCGCTAAGAATAATGAGCAAATTTGTTGACAAATTTGAGACTCTTTGCTCAAGCACGAGGTGCCCAATATCGATCAGTGAACCACAGAGATTGCCCGGCCGAACGCAGCCGCACGTCGGCCTGGGGTCGACCGGCAGCAGCGTGTACCAGATTCAGATTCATTCCTTGTGTCTCATCGTTAAAGATTTCTTTCTTAGAAATCCTTGCCAAAAATCACAACGCTTTTATTAAACGTCACCAAAATTGTCTCATGATATCGGACCATAAGTTCGAATCATGTCTTGAATTTTCAATGACCTACATGAAGCCGCTTAAAGAAATAATGAGCAAATTTGTTAACAAATTTAAGACTTCACTTTGCACAAGTACGACTGACTTCCACTGTAGAGATGTTTAAGAAATCCTTGCCAAAAAATCACAACGCTTTTATTAAACGTCACCAAAACTGTCTCATGATATCGGACCATAAGTTCGAATCATGTCTTGAATTTTCAATAACATACATGAAGTCGCTTAAGAAATAATGAGCAAATTTGTTGACAAATTTGAGACTCTTGCTCAATGCGAGGTGCCCAATATCGATCAGTGAACCACAGAGATTGCCCGCCGAACGCGTCGCCGCATCGCCGGCCTGGGGTCGACCGCAGCGTGTACCAGATTCAGATTCATTCCTTGTGTCTCATCGTTAAAGATTTCTTTCTTAGAAATCCTTGCCAAAAATCACAACGCTTTTATTAAACGTCACCAAAACTGTCTCATGATATCGGACCATAAGTTCGAATCATGTCTTGAATTTTCAATGACCTACCGGTACATGAAGCCGCTAAGAAATAATGAGCAAATTTGTTGACAAACCACTTTTGTGCCACTGTGTAACAAAACGTCTAATCTGCCTTTTTCGTCGAGCAGAAAAGTAGCAAAATTTACCGTGCTTGTCTTCAAACCGAAAAGCAAAAAGGCAGAAAGCTGAACTTGTTTAAAGACAAAGAAAAGCGGAAAAAAGGCACTTGCAACAACGTTCAATCTGCTTTTCAATATTTAGAAAGCTGAAAAGCAGATATCCACTTTTCGACCTCCACAGCTAGTTGGCACCATTCTTGGATTTAAATTTTGCGCCATCTTGGAAAATAAATAAAACGCCTGCATCTTCTTTCTTGTGAAGTGTCGTGGCGAGCGGTCTAGATTACCGGACTCAAGTTCTGGTGTTAGCAGCAGAATGTGGGTTCGAATCCTGGCCGTGACAATTGTGTCCTTGAGCAAGACGCTAACCATATTTGTTTCACTATAATTTTTATTTCTGTAACAAGCATGACTTGGATAAGTTTATGCAACCAGTAATACGCCATAGTTTTGTAAATTTTCCGAGAAATGCTAAGCCAACGGTAAGTGCGTCATTTCACGAGTGCGCGTACATGGACGATATGTTGGCCTCATAAAAACAGTATTGCAACACTTACAGTTTATGTCACCAAATTAAAACAATAAATAAAACACAATGTTAACCCGAAAAACATCAAGTTTTATGCATTTGGATGTGGCAGTATTCAGTTCACTTTTTTTATTTTTTATTTGCTAGTCGACCCTTTGACAGCATGTTGACGACCACCAAAAGCGAAGCCAAGCCCTGGCCACGTAATGTACATTTTTATAACATACACGCTTGTGCACGGTACAGCGACATCGAATCGACGATCAATGCGTCAATGCTATATATCCGACGCACACGCTGCATGCACGTCTATGTACAGACTCGGCATGTATTATTTACGTTGCGTGTGTTTTGACTAAACTAATCCATTCATCCAAGATAAGCGCACAATGGGAGAGGTTATTACTACTAAAAGCCTAAACCATGCCTTGCTTTTGTGTCAGTGCAATAGGATTAAATCCACTGTATAACAATAGGAGACATACACTAGGTGAATACTCGGTGAAAACACCGTGAACGAAACCACTGGGGCGTAAGCACCGTGAACTCGCCGTGAAAATGCATTTTCACGGAAAAAGTGCAATTCACCGAGCTTTCACGGTGCATTCATGGAGGAGATGTTCATAGTGTCATAGTAACGATAATGAATGGTACATCTACATGTACGTAACAAGGACACCATGTCACAAAGCTTGTCCCAACCTGGTAGAATGACCCAAGAATGTGCACTCATAATAAGGATAATGAATGGTACATCTACATGTACCTACATGTATGTAACAAGGACACCATGTCACAAAGCTTGCCCCAACCTGGTGGAATGACCCAAGAATGTGCACTCATAATAAGGATAATGAATGGTACATCTACATGTACCTACATGTATGTAACAAGGACACCATGTCACAAAGCTTGCCCCAACCTGGTGGAATGACCCAAGAATGTGCACTCATAATAAGGATAATGAATGGTACATCTACCTACGTAACAAGGACACCATGTCACAAAGCTTGCCCCAACCTGGTAGAATGACCCAAGAATGTGCACTCATAATAAGGATTATGAATGGTACATCTACCTACATGTACGTAACAAGGTCACCATGTCACAAAGTTTGCCCCCAACCTGGTGGAATGACCCAAGAATGTGCACTCATAATAAGGATAATGAATGGTACATCTACCTACGTAACAAGGACACCATGTCACAAAGCTTGCCCCAACCTGGTAGAATGACCCAAGAATGTGCACTCATAATAAGTATAATGAATGGTACATCTACCTACGTAACAAGGGACACCATGTCACAAAGCTTGCCCCAACCTGCACATTTCATAAAATTTGTGAATTAATTTCCAAAATTAATTTTCTGTTTTCTGTTCCCGAGGACAGAAATTCCACGATGGAAATGAATACGACCAATCTTAACACATCAGTGTGGCTGTGAGCCAGTATTAATCTTTGACCTTTCCACATCTTGTGAGAGGTTAATTTATAAGGAAACTGTTGAGAAGCAACATGCATAAAATATGTGTCAGGGGGTGTGATTTGTCCGGATTTTTCCATATTTTCAGATTTTTACAAATCGCAGTGTTGTGATCATCCAGATTTTAAATATTTAAGCAATAAAGGAAAACAAAGCAAATGCTCAGAACTATAGATTTCACCCCAGCGCTGTTCACAATCGCGGCCCCAATACCCCTAGCAAAATTTACGTGGATTTTTCAAAACTGCCCAATCACAATACATCTGTACCTGTACTTGTACAGTGTATGTTTTATTATCTAAATATTGTAAACAGTCAACCTGTCCAACACCTTTTGTCTGGAATTTAGAAAAGCCTATAGAAGGTCCATTGAGTAAAAACAAACGGCCCTCTTATATTTAAAAATCGTCTTCCTGATGTCGCCCTTGATACATGTAAGTCATTCCTTGAGTGGACAAGATCCCCAAAGTCTTGGCCGAAAATTGTGTAAATGTTAATAACATTGATAACATTAGCCCAGGTTTGACTTTCACATTCGTGTACTATGGTGACGTCCAGGACTTACATGTAACTAAACATTTGCTACTACAGACAAAAACATGACATAAAACACAATAAAGGGGGCCACTTTGCATCCGTCACGTTAGCAGTTTTTCCAATGGTTGTTATTTATTTTTAAGTACCTGAAACCGACCAAAAAGTGTTTCAACATGTGAATAGACATGCAGGCTTATACTAGAACTAATTTGAGTTGATTTATTTTAATTTTTTTATTTATTTATTTTTTTACCCTCAAATTTCCATAAAAATTGGATGGAAAAAGTTACCGCACTTTTCCGTCCATTTGTTGATAGAAATTTTAGGGTAATTAAAAAAATAATAGTAATAATCAACTCAAATTATCTTTAGGATAAGTACATTTATGTATGCATGTCTATTCAAATGTTGAAATTCTTTTTGGGTGGTTTCAGATATTAAAAAAAAAAAAAAACCATTAGAAAAACTGCTAACGTGACGGTAGGAAAGTGGCCCCCCTTTATTGTGTTTTATGTCATATATATTTTGTGTAAATTCATAAATTGCTTAATTTTTACCTGTGTTGCAGCTGCTGAAACTCGGCAGTAGAATCCCATGACCATATACGATACATCTCAGCGAGGTTTGAATTTCAAAAGATCATTTTCACTAAGTGTTTTTTAATGAAATACATGTACATGTAATCCCAAGATTCATAGCATTAAAGAATTACTTTAGTTTTGATGGCTATTCGTCACTAGAGCGTTATGACAAAATAAACCCCAGTATCGTCATGGATGCGTTGGCATGACATACGAGCATGACAAGCACACATTCACTGTAAAACCTGCTCCATGGAATATTTTACTCGTACTGCGCATACGTGTATGCCGCCATTTTGTCAATACGTGTGCATACGCTAAATGGATTATGAAATGATGAACAACCATTGAAACTCAAAGATTTCTTCAACGTTACATCTGGATTTTCTTTCAGTAAAACAACTTACATACATGTAGTAAAAAGGGATATTTTGAAATTCGAACCTTAGAGCTTGTCATTATAGTTGTTCATGGAAGTTTAGTACCGAGTTTCAGCCTCCCCACACAGGTAAGATTTAAACAATGTCACAAAAGACAATTTTCTGTGCGGCAACTGACCTGCTGGCTGATTGGACTCTATGGAGTCCATATTTGGGCTGTGATAATATACACGTACATAAGTACATAAGTGCTGATTTGCACTCAAAGACACTCAAAATTTGTATGTCTCTCTTAACCCATTGACTTTGTGCAGTGCACTCAAATACATGCAAACACATGTGGCTGTGTGATAGGAGGTCAAACCCAAAGACACTCAAAATTTGTATGTAACTCCCAACCCATTGACTTTGTGCAGTGCACTCATACACAGCTCTGTGTGACTCTGTGGTTTGACCTACCAATTGGCAATGCACCCAAAAATACTCAAGTGACTGTCTGTGAGTGCCGTGCTGACTGGGCCAAATTTCAGCCTGGGCATACACTGTAGGAGGGTTAATGTACGTAAACATAACGGCTCAGGGCTCGATTTCACAAAGCACTAAGATTCATTTTAAGATGAGTTGTTAGTATTACCATAGTGATTTGTATTGTGACATCACACTTTGCTAAGCAATTAAGATTGATACACAGTTAAGATCAATCTTAGCTCTTTGTGAAATCGGCCCCAGGTCATTTATTTTCCTACAGTGTACATGTACGTACATGTACATACATGCACATTAGGCTTTTCTGAAATCAAGACAAATTGGGGTTCGGGCAAAATTACTTTTTACAATATTGGGGGCGTATTAACGGATGGTATAGACTGGCTTATCCAAATCCAAACAGCGCGTATGTGCCAGCGGTTCACCAGCTGTTTTGTGCGATATGCGACGCGAATTTGAACCAATCAGAGTGATGAAGATTGGCATCACGTGCTTGACTGATGTATGTACTTTTTGGAAGTGTTTCATGTGTCCCCAAAACATGAAGTTTTCCCATTTCTATTGGGCTTTATTCAACAAAAATTAATTTGAAAAAAAAATTGATACAGGCATTTATGAATGGGAATATCACTTTGATGCTTGGTCTTTACTACAGGTTAATGACCGGTTTTGTTGCATGTGACCAAGCCCAAAACTGCCCGTGACCAAGCCCAAAACTGCCCGTGACCATGCCCAAAACTGCCCGTGACCAAGCCCAAAACTGCCCGTGACCAAGCCCGAAACTGCCCGTGACCAAGCCCAAAACTGCCCGTGACCAAGCCCAAAACTGCCCGTGACCATGCCCAAAACTGCCCGTGACCAAGCCCAAAACTGCCCGTGACCAAGCCCAAAACTGCCCGTGACCAAGCCCAAAACTGCCCGTGACCAAGCCCGAAACTGCCCGTGACCATGCCCGAAACTGCCCGTGACCATGCCCGAAACTGCCCGTGACCAAGCCCGAAACTGCCCGTGACCAAGCCCGAAACTGCCCGTGACCAAGCCCCAAACTGCCCGTGACCAAGCCCAAAACTGCCCGTGACCAAGCCCAAAACTGCCCGTGACCAAGCCCAAAACTGCCCGTGACCATGCCCAAAACTGCCCGTGACCATGCCCAAAACTGCCCGTGACCATGCCCAAAACTGCCCGTGACCATGCCCAAAACTGCCCGTGACCATGCCCAAAACTGCCCGTGACCAAGCCCAAAACTGCCCGTGACCATGCCCAAAACTGCCCGTGACCAAGCCCAAAACTGCCCGTGACCAAGCCCAAAACTGCCCGTGACCAAGCCCAAAACTGCCCGTGACCAAGCCCAAAACTGCCCGTGACCAAGCCCAAAACTGCCCGTGACCATGCCCAAAACTGCCCGTGACCATGCCCAAAACTCCCCTCACCCCTTTCCCCTCACCCCTTTCCCCTCACCCCTTTCCCTCACCCCTTTCCCTCACCCCTTCCCTCACCCCTTTCCCTCACCCCTTTCCCTCACCCCTTCCCTCACCCTGCTCCCTCACCCGTTCCTCCTCACCCCTGCTCCTCACCCCGTTCCCTCACCCCTGCTTCCCCTCACCCCTGCTCCTCACCCGTTCCCCTCACCCTCTCCTTCACCCTCTCCTCACCCTCCCCTCTCCCCTTCCCCTCCCTTCCCCTCATCCCTTCCCTCATCCCCTTCCCCTCATCCCTTCCCCTTCCCTCATCCCTTCCCTCTTCCCCTCATCCCCGTCCCCTCTTCCCCGTCCCCTCATCCCCGTCCCCTCATCCCCGTCCCCTCATCCCCGTCCCCTCATCCCCTTCCCCT
This sequence comes from Zoroaster sp. YZ-2022, assembly GCA_029582265.1. Classification (NCBI taxonomy): domain Eukaryota; kingdom Metazoa; phylum Echinodermata; class Asteroidea; order Forcipulatida; family Zoroasteridae; genus Zoroaster; species Zoroaster sp. YZ-2022. The sequence goes on along the minus strand of CM055831.1, from coordinate 13,593,938 downwards.
AATCCCCTTCCTCTCTCCCCTTCCCCTTCCCCTTCCCCTCTGCCCTTCCCCTCTGCCCTTCCCCTCTGCCCTTCCCCTCTGCCCTTCCCCTCTGCCCTTCCCCTCTGCCCTTCCTCCTCCTCCTTCCCTTCCCCCTTCCCTCACCCTTTCCTTCCCCTTTGCCTCACCCTCTTGCCTCACCCTTTGCCTCCCTTGCCTCCCCTTCCTCACCCTTCGCCACCCTTCGCCTCACCCCTTTGCCTCACCCCTTTGCCTCACCCCTTCGCCTCACCCCTTCGCCTCACCCCTTCGCCTCACCCCTTCGCCTCACCCCTTCGCCTCACCCCTTCGCCTCACCCCTTCGCCTCACCCCTTCGCCTCACCCCTTCGCCTCACCCCTTTCCCTCTCCCCTTTCCCTCTCCCCTTCCCCTCTCCCCTTCCCTCACCCTTTCCCCTCACCCCTTCCCCTCACCCCTTCCCCTCTTCCTTTCCCCTCATCCCCTTCCCCTCATCCCCTTCCCCTCATCCCCTTCCCCTCATCCCCTCTCCCCTCACCCTCTCCCCTCACCCTCTCCCCTACCCTCACCCCTTACCCTCTCCCCTTACCCTCTCCCCTTACCCTCTCCCCTTACCCTATCCCATGCCAATCGAGGAGATTTGTTCAAAACAAAGAGGTGGAAATTTGTCACGTAGAAATGTTTTGTTCATATACATTGTATATCCTGGGGATCAATGGTTTGTTCATATCCTGGGGATTGTCATTGCTTGAATGCCCCACCTGTGGGTCCATGGTTAATTCATACATACATTTATGATGGGATTACATCTACTTTGGTTGTATTGGCAGAACAATGTACATGTACAAGACATGCATCCTTTTGAACTAATGTACAATGTAGTTATCTCACGTTCCATAGCAACGGTATTCTCCATGGAGCTACATGTACACTGTACAGTATGTGCACAGGGCATGCTTGATGGTGTTCGAAATAGGCTTACATGTAAATGGTAATTCAATTAAATTGTTGCTGTTCAATACCTTTAATGTTGCCAGGTATTGATTGTATGATATGAGATGATATACATGTACATATATGTATACATCTTCCTTGTACATGTACATGTACAGTATCTGTACATGATGATATAATTAATTATCCTGTGTTAAAATCAATGAGCACTCTGGCTTACTGTTAAATCTCCATGAAACATAATCCCCTGGGTATTACATGATAGCCGTATGATGTAGTACATGTACCGTATACGTACAGTGTACATGTACACGTAGGACAAAAAACGTAACAAACCTGGTAAAGTTTTGGATGTTTTCACAAAAACATGAGCTCCTATTGTGATAAAAACTTCATAGTATGAAAACGGGAGTGTTCAAACGAACTACAACTGTATGTGTGTTTCCAAATATCATTTTTTTTTTTTGCATCAGCAAATTGGTTGAAGGTGGGCTGAGCATCATGTGTCATTGTACACATACATGTACATGTACATGAGAATGTATGGCACCATGTAAACACGCTTTGTGGTCCTAACCATAAAAATGCATTATGCGCATGGTCTTCAAAAAAATTAATTAATGAATTAAAAAAATTAATAAATAAAAATATGTATATTTTTTTTAAACCAAAAAACGTGTGTGTATGCACAATAACTGTATCAGCTGTGCATTTTATTTTTGGAACAGAATCTGAAATAATAATCCAATTAATGTCGAGAAATACTTGTACCTAAGTCGGGAATTTACATATTTTTTATACATGTAATCAGGATTATAACATGTTTAATTTACTAAGAGTGTACAACAAATTATTTTTCTAGGTGATTCACACACATACAATGTGCACGTAATATTAGCCTGGTGTCTTTTGTAAATAGACACCATGTTTTATTTGCCGTGCACAAAAGTATTGTACAACTACAAGTTTAATATTTGGATTCCCTGTTTTTCAAATAAAAACAAATTCAGAAATCCTATTTTCAAATCCTGGCTATCCAAAAAAAGTAAATAAATGAATAAAATAAACTGTGTTCAACGGGGTTGGATTTCAAAGCTTAATAAAAAAGAAAGACACAATTTCATTTTGTGTTAAATTCACTGTATATAAATCTCTACATCAGACGTACATGTATGAGCAAAAAGGAATCAGTCCTTTAAAAAACCCTGACTCGTTTGATGTGTTTGGTTTACATCACGATTGTCTGCCGTCGTACCTCAGAGGCCAATCGGTATTATTCATAAAGGCCTCGTAGCCTGAGCGCAGAATGCCTGGTGAATGATAAATAGATGGCATCTCACTATTATACTGACATGTCAGGGCATCGCATGCAATCTCCATTATGGGATTAATCAATGAGAAAACTTAGCTTTTCTATTTGCTTCGATCCTTTCTTGTGTCAAAATGCTGCTGGATAAAAAAATTTTTTTTTTAAATAAATAAAAAATGGGGTTGGGGTTACATGTAAATGACATTGCGGAAAATATTGATAAAATATTGATGCACACTTTTGTGGTTTTGTTTTAATTTATATTGTTATTTAATAATTTAGTTTTATAATTATATTCTCAGATAAGATATTTATGTTATGAATCCTGGGTACAGACTGAAAATACCTGTACATGTACACATGTAGGTCTAAAAAGGAAAAAAATAAAATAAAACAAATTATACAAAAAATACATCAATATTAACTATGGCAACCAAATAAACCATGTCATTCCATATCTGTTTCATACCCACTGAAAAATCCACTTTCTACACCTTTTTATTTTCTTGAAATCTGTTTAAAAAAAATTTAAAAAAAATAAAAAATCCTCTGTATTGTACATGTACAGTGTCCTGTGAGACAGCAGAAAATATGATGTGTACACGTACTGCTGTACTGCTTCTGTACATGTACATACACATGTACAGTGTGTACATGTGTACATGTATGTTAATGCATTTTTGGTTTATAAAATGATAAATTGGGAAACACGTATACATGTACACAGAGCTGTATGTTAATTTACGTATGAATTTTACAGTGTACCTGGTTATGAATACATGTCATGTACATGTACATGTATGAACACAAGATTTAACATGCACTATACATTGTACATGTACTGTACATATATAATTTGACATAATATTCCTTTTATTCTCTCTATGATGAAAGCACATTAGATGGACTAATTCCTCAGGATGATTGTCAATGTGTACAAACTTTACACCAATGTAAGCTATATTTAAACTTGATAATTTGATAATCAGAAGTCTATTACCTGTATGTACATGGACCATGGCATAGTCCACCAATAACAATGGACTTGGCCCATTCGTGACGTTTTGTTCCACAAACTGACGTGCAAGGGCTGCGTTCCGCTTGCACGAATGTATTGCAAACGTTCGCGCGAATGTTTGGGGACATGTTTGGGGACGGATGGGTCAAAGTGCAAACACATCAAAACTACGTTCGCCAACGTTGCCGAACGTTGGCGGCGCACAATTCTTTCCACGCGAAATTGTTTGCAAACGTTGGCGAACGTTTGCAACGTTCGCGCAAAAAAGGAGGAGTGCAGTCTGGGAAACTTCAGGTACCCGGCGTTGGAGAGAACTGTATGTGTATCTCGCGCACGTGCCTTAACGTGTTTATCAAAGTGTTCGCCACACAGATGGTTCGCCTGCGTCTTGTTTAAGATTGCGTCTACATGTACGTGTAGTTCTCAAGTCTAGGAACTAGCTTTGTGCGTGAAGCACCTACACGTATCCTATGATGTCCCATGGCAAGCCAGGCAGAGGGAGCAAAACCTATAAGTTTGTTGTGCATGCGTGCGTGCGTGCGTATTTGGAGTACAATGCCGTGGTGTGGATTATAACAGTCTGGCACACTTCATATACATGTAGGTAATAGACTTATAGGTAATTCGTGTATCTCCTTTAAATGTAAGGGTTTTGTGATATTCCCATAATACAGTGCACCTGGTGGACATCTGGAACATGATCGAGGCGTTCAGGGAGAACGGACTGAACACGCTGAGTGCTGTGGATGAGCTGAGTGTCAGTCGAGTTGAGACCATCCTAACGAGTATCTATTATCAGCTCAACAAACGTTTGCCGTCGACTCACCAGATTAACGTGGACCAGTCCATCACGTTGCTGTCTAACTTTATCCAGATGGCGTACGACGAGTAAGTACAAAGGGTGCATGAGGTAGACTATACATGTATTTGATGTTGACTTTTGATCAGAAACTTGTTTAGGCTTCAGGCTCTGGTGTAGTCTTGTGTCAAGACATTCTGTGGCTGGTTTGTTCGTTGCATTCCGTTGCATTCCATTGCATTCCTCATGACGCAGGGGACTTCCACAAACATTTTGGACATCTTGGAGAATTGGCTGTTGCAAATTGTTTACCAACCTACATTACTTTGTACATGCATGTAAAGGTAAAGATTTTGTCCATTTTGCCTTTGAGAAAGAACCTTCTACATTTGTAGGTTGGAAATGTACATGTAAGCCCATTAACCACTACATGTACACATATGTAAAATTGCTAATTTTCTTTTTAAAAAAAGGAAAACAAATAATTCATAATTATAAAAATAATTGTCAGAAGCTTGGTTTAACAGTAAAAAAGTGCCAAAATGATTTTAAGGTTAGACTCACCGTCAAATCATTTTGGTGCATATTCACTGTATAACCATGTTTCTCACAATTATTTTTTAGAAATGTGTAACTTTACAGCATTGTTTTCACTTCTTCAAGTAAACTAGCAATATTCCCATGAAAAAAAAGCTAAAAAACATGGGCGATACATCTTCTAACTTTATCTTCATTTTAACCCTAACCTTTTCAAATTCTCTAAAATCCTCTGCTAAAGTGAAGGATTTTGTAGGATTGAGGTTACATGCTACATGCTCTTTGCTAAAGTGAAGGATTTTGGAGGATTGAGGTTATTAGGCATACTTGCCTTTCCATGGTACATGTACATCCATGTTTGTTGTAGTGATTGCAAGGTCAGTGCTTGGGTCAGCGGACACTGTTTATTGCTCCATGCATGCAGGGAGGGTCCCTGGCCATGTACATGTATCACAGATTAGAAACACATGTGTGCGTACATGTCATGTGCTTGATTTACTACTGAAGGATTTTGGAGGATTCAGGTTATTAGGCATACAATGTACTTGCCTTTCCATGGTATATGTACATGTACATCCATATTTGTTGTAGTGATTGCAAGGTCAGTGCTTGAGTCTGTCAGTGTCAGGCATGTGAAATTTCCGCGTTTACGCGGAAATCCGCATTTTTTATTTCCCCGTTCCGCATTTTTCTCGGGGCTCCGCTTTTTTCCCGGCGCCGCGCCGTGATTGTGGACTCCGCTTGTATACCATCCAAACACAAACTTCTTGCACACAGAGAAAACGGCAACGGGCTGCACATCGTTAAGATCGCGCTGTGATTTTGACACGTGAGTCGGGGACTAGACCCGGTAAACGGTTTGGCCGTGTGAACATGTGAATTAGTCCGAAAAAGCGGCTAGGGCAGCATATGCTTCAACGCACGATGATGTGCCGATCGAGCCATAGCCGTTGTCATATAGCCGCTAATTCGGATCGCGATCAGGCCGCACGTCTGAAAATTTCACTTTTGCACACGCACGCCGGACGACTTGTCTTTTCTCAGCCACACTAAAACATAAAGAAAAGTTGGACGACGAAAGAGAAAATCTTCAATTGCCAATTGTAATCATCTATAGATATCAGACAAAGACAAGTACAGATGATAAATATCTCCCCTGCCTCAACATGGGCAAAACCTGTGTCTTCTGTAATTACTGAATGTCAACAAAAGTATTTGAAAAATGTTGGTTTCTCTTATGCTTGTTTATTACAAAATGAAGGGCATTTGCAAATAAATCAAAATTAAAAGATTTGGTTTGGAATGTATACAATGTTTCTAGAAACTATTGTCTGTGTGTACTTTTACATTTTCTGGGGATAACACCATTAAAAAAATACAGAATTTTGTCTTAGAAAGTGGTAATAAAAAGCTCAAAATGCACCTCAGAGCTTCTAGATGGCAAAGTACTCAAGGACTGCAAGTTTCTGGGTTTCCGCACCGCGCTTGCCAGGCAACAACAAATTTTCCTCTTTTTTTTTCACTGCCCACTCACATGCCTGGTCTGTAGACACTGTTTATTGCTCCATGCATGCAGGGAGGGTCCCTGGCCATGTACATGTATCACAGATTAGAAACATGTACATGTACAATGTATGTGTGCATACATGTCATGTGCTTGTGGATCAGGTTACGATGTGCATGTATTTGGGCCTAGGGAGTTACATGTAGGGTTAAGGAACATATCTGATGAAACCTACTTTTAATGCAGTGTTGGGTTCATGTCAGTGCCATGCAGGCACATATTTAGGTGTTTGTGCGACAGCGCAAGCACTTCCTTGAAATTGTTCGGATTATTAATTTTTCCTTCTTCTTCTCGATGAGACTTGTTCAGCAAAAAAACATAGTTGCAAAGTTCACAGGACCTTCAAACTTACCACATACTTGGACCTTAACATGTACATGGTTGTACAGTACCTGAAGTTTTTCCCTCATTGCTGACCTCATCAGATATCGAATTACAATAAATCAAAGTTTAATATTTCAAAAAGTGTACTTAATCTATTTTATAAGCCCTACATGTAAATGGCGATGAGTACAGTTAAATTATCGTGTGGGAATTTCATTCAGTAGTAGTGAATGGCACGTGTGTACATTGTATGTAGTTTGAGTAAACCTTTTGGTTTTTTAGTGCATTGGATTTGTGTTCTGATGTCTGAGTCGTCAGAATGTGGGTTCGAATCCTAACCGCGACCATGGTACTTGTGTCCTTGAGGGGTAAATGGGTACCTGTGAGGGCAGAGTTGGTTGTTGTGTTTGATTAGCCCTTGCACCAAAATGGCAGCAATTGAGCTGTATACTCCCCAGGGAGCTGAGATGGTTTCAGGAATGATTTATGAGCCTGATGAGTGCGCCTTGAGCACCAGTTTGGTGGATGCGCTATAAGTCCACATTATTATTATTCAAAAGCCATTAATGTTACCAATTATTGAACATACATGTACATGTATAATTGTCTGTTAACATTTACATTTTGAAGAGAATTTATAAGTAAACAAGAAGGGTATAAATGAACAAGTTAACTATATATTGAAAAATGTACTGGGAATTAAATCCTGATGAAGGGGTTTAAGAAAGAGAACGTATTTTCTGAGTAATTATGAATTCACTCCATGTACTTTCTCTGGTTTGAGAAGTTTGTGAGAGCAAAATGTAACCTTACCTGAAAAAGAAACTAAAATGCTAGCCACATTATACTGATTAAAGTCAAGAGTTTGATGGTAATTTGAAAATTAAAATGCCACTAATCCCCATTTGAAATGGCTATTCACCTGATAGAATGTCATGAATGTGTAACTGTACACGAACGGTGAGTCACAGACTGCCCATTTCATGAAACTTAAAACAACTTTTGGCTACCACACGAAATCTATTGAACATTAACATTCTAACACAAAATTGATACCGGGAGTATTGATACACATGTATGTGAAATTGATATTGTTATAATAACAAATGATAGACCTTTGCAAAATATGATTATGACATCAAACCGGAAGTTCACACAAACACTGTGCGTTTGTTATTCAAGAAACACTTATCTCTAGTTTAATATTGTTGCACTAACGTCTTGAATGTCCAAAATACAAAATACCCAAAACACAAAATACCCTTGAAGATGTCTTTGTGAAATGCAACACACCTAAAAATATTCAACAACATGTACAGTATATGGCACGCATTCTCAGTGCACTTTTGTCCCACGACGACATAAAACTTTGCGGCTGACCAATTTTTGTAATTGTAGAGATGATCACTCAGACACAAGTCCAAGTCTGAGTCATTTTACATGATGACACTTAAGACCTAATCACCAAACAGGAACTTGAGTCTGACTATAGTCCGAATCACAAGGCATGTGAGTTGTGGAAGCTAATATTTCAAAGCTTGTCGCATGCTGTTTAATTAACCATACAGTGTAATTAATTAGCCTGTAATTATTTGGCGGCAAGACTTGGCCAGCCAGCCTCCCACCGTCTTAACTCCTTGTATCTATCGTCATTGCTGCAGTGTATACAAGAACTTTATCCAATTAATGCATCCAATTAAAGGGGCATGTACACGTACTGTACATGTATACATGTGCATGTGTGACCCGCTCTGGCAAAACCCAAAACTTCTCGATATTTACCATAATGCGTATGACAGCCACGAAAAGGTCAAAAACTGACCCCAGGGACCAGTTTTCATGTCACCATATAGAGCATTTTCTCTAGATTTGGATGGAAAAAGAAAAATCCTGAAACGTTGTTGGGAACATCGTTAATATTCACAATAAATTTGGGAGGTCACTTTTGAAAATTGGGTCCAAGTGTAGGGTTTTGCCAGAGCCGGTCATATGTCCATGTATATCATTGGTAATGTTTGCTAACTGTTTTTACATGACTATGCTTACTCTCTTTGAATCAAGAACAAAAAAAACAAAAAAAAAAAAAAAACGTGTAGGTTCCAGATGTGTCGTTAACCAGTAAATACTAAAAATGCATTAATTTTGTTGTTGCATTCATTGTAAATAATCTATGGAATTGTGTGGTCTATTTCCGGGTACATGTACATGTATGGTGTTCCGGGTTGCCGTGTGCACCTGGGCTAAAAAGGCCACTGCTGAATCAACCACTGAAACAAGACCTACATGTACATGTTTGTTTTTTTTTAAATAAATTTATCAAAAAAATATTGGGAATCTCAGTGGCAGATCCAGAGCTATTCTTCAGGGGAATGGGACCTCCTTTTTGTTTAACTGTCTTGCAAATAAATTGTTTATACATTTTTGTTGTGCATCCACTTTTTGGACAGTGTACCCCCTTTTTGGACAATGCACCCCCATTTTGGACAATGCACCCCCATTTTGGACAATGCACCCACTTGTTGGACAATGCACCCACGTTTTGGACAATGCACCCACTTTTTGGACAATGCACCCCCATTTTGGACAGAGCATCCCCTTTTGCCATTGTGCGCTCCTTTTCTTGCCACCCTGGATTTTCCACGGGGGGTGGGGGGGAGGGCTTCTGTTGTCAACAACACTGTATGAGTAAGGATAGAGTATAAAATTTGCAATGGCAAAAAGGACAGCATCAAAATGCAAATTATACTAGCCGTTGTTGACCCAGTAAGCTGTTGCTGACGTCTAACAGACGGAACAGATCAGGCCCAGGGGTTATTGCCTAAGCAGTTTGAAGAGATGCATTTCAAGGGGCGACAAATTATGCAAAGTTGGGGGGGAAGCTGCTCCTTTTTAAGCATTACTATCCACAAGTGTAATTTTTTTTCCTTACTGTTTCGAGGAGTCCACTAGTCTGTCCACAGACCCTCTAGACACATCCGTTCTGTTGGATATATGGAATTGCAAATGTCAATTTTGTGTTATGGTAGAGAATAAAATAACAACACTGGAACTCTGATTGTCTGCGCCTGATGTTCAGATAGAAGCCAACATATCGTATAAAGCTTATCCAAAGTCATTGTATCATTCTTGGATAGACCGTGGCAGATTGCGCCAGTTGGAGAGTTCAAAGTGATACATTTTGACGTGAAGATGGGAAAAAGCTTTCACACTTTTTAAGCAATTGGATTTCATTACTTTGTACTTTTCCCCATTATTGAGGGTCTGCTGAGCTGATTTAGCCTTGCTGTTATATAGATGTGGAAAGGGCAGGGTGAAAAATGACAGGGTTGCTCCATTGCCTGGGGCAACCTCAACCTTAAACTTACCGGGGCAACCTTAAATTCAGTTGCCCATGGGGCACGGCAAGTTTTTGTTTGTCAAATCAAATACCACTTATAATCATCAACTGCAAATTTCCTCTATTCTTACAGTAGTTTCAAGTACTGTAGAAAGGTTAGGGTGTACATGAATTGCAAATGTGCAAAATATTTAAGGCTTTTGGGAAGTAACCCACCTCCCCAGGCCTCCTGGATCTGCCAATGAACATACATGCAGAGATGCCAACATTTACGATTTGGGCGTAATTTTTACGATTTATTGAGTCCAATTACGATTGTACGATCCTTGTATCAATTTTTGGCCAGCCGCGAAACCAACGATGTAAAGAACCACATGTGTTTACGGCATGCGCACTGTAGTTCATCAGCCGTTTACATGACGAAAACCTTTCGTTAGGCGAATTACTCTTTTTCAATTTGGAATGTTGGCATCTCTGTACATGTCATGTACATACATGTACACTGTACATCAAATGCACATGTACAGTACATCAAATTTACTACCATATGGTTCAAGATCTACAGCTTACTCTCTTCAGCTTGTTACAGATAAATGGACATGCATGTATACAGCCAGTAATTTTCAGTCACTGTGTGTTCATCTTAAACTCAATGGAGGACACCGATTCCATGCCCTATTGAAAGTCAGCTCTGTCTCTTTTAACCCTAACTCCCTTGCCCCATTTGCTTACACATAACCTGAATCCTCCAAAATCATTCAGTAGTAAAGCAAGCACATGACATGTATGCACACATGTGTTTCTAATCTGTGATACATGTACATGGCCAGGGACCCTCCCTACATGCATGGAGCAATAAACAGTGTCCACTGACCCAGCAATGACTACAAAAAACATGGATGTACATGGTGCACCATGGAAAGGCAAGTTGTATGCCTAATAACCTCAATCCTCCAAAATCCTTCACTTTAGCAAAGAGCATGTACATGTAGCATGTAACCTCAATCCTTCAAAATCCTCAATAAGTTCCAATTTTTTTTTGATCCCACAGTGAAATATTGACCCCCCAGCTTTACCCTTTAAAGGGGGGGGGGGGGAGGTGGTAGTTCTGTGACCTTAATCGAAGCAAATCTTTGGCGGGCAACTTTTTCTTCAAAAGATTTGTTGCCGTCCTTCCCTTGACAAATTTGTGACTATGCACCCGATGCGTTACCTTTCACGTACCAGTGATTTTAGCATTGAGGCGTATCTTGAAGATTCATCTATGTAGAAGTACATCGTCTTGTAAGGCCGATGTTTCAGCTTAAGAAAAAAAAAACATTTTTCCCAGCGTAGCCATCAACAGGCAGCTGGAATAACACAATGTTCAATGCAACGGTGATTCCCAATATATGAAAACAGCCAAAAGTAGGGCCAGCGATTTGTGGTTCGGAGCGGAAAAGACGGGGATTCCAAGAGGGGAAATCCAGAGGCGAGCGTGGATTTGTTGTTTGTGTAGTGCAGGTGCAGGCAGTGCTGCATGCTTACTGTCACTCATGCACAAATGAGGACTAATTTGATAGCAGAATGTCTCAAGATATAGTGGTATTACATGTAACTTTAAGTGGATTTAAGTTGCATTCTACTTCATTACATCTACACTGTAGATGTACGATACATAAACATGTATGTACTGTATACGAAATGACATACATGTATGTGTACATATATGGGTCATTCCATGAACGTGGGACACTTGTGTTTTCCATGTATTTCAGATATTGGGGCCTGTGTTATTCCTTACATCGTACGAGCTGATGATTATAACTTTCACCTATTGTTGCATCTCATACAGACCTACTATGACAACAAACAAAAAATTCTTGGGTCTCCCCTATTTTGATCCATTAACTTTAGTCAGTATATTACACAACGTAACAAGACACAGTGTCCCCTTGTAATTTTGTTACATCGTTAACCTCATATCAGGTGAAGCAGGAAGTAAATACATGACACCAGTTTTAATGTTTGCATCTATTATTTTAAAAGATGACAACCTACAAAACTATGATAAATAAGGTAACAAAACTGAATTTTTTCCCCTTTATTTAATAAACTTGAAATTTTGACCTCCATGTCACACTTTGGGTCCCACGTTCATGGAATGACCCATATGTACATACAATTATTGTACTGTGTACATAAAAACAAAGAAAAAACAAAGAAATGCTTGGATTTTCACATTGATAACTTATCGTGAATATTCCTTATCAGTTTTACTTTTTTACCACATCAAATTTTTCAATGAGAACAATTTTGTTTCCATCTATTTTGAATGTTTTTCTTTAGTGAAGTCTGTTTTTATTTTCTTAATTTATTTATTTTATTTTTGAAGTGGGGCGACTGGTAAGATCACGGTGTTTGCATTAAAGGTGGCTCTATCGACACTCTGTGCTGGCAAGATCATGGACAAACTCAGATGTAAGTAGATGTTTGTTTGATTGAATTGATGACTGTTAAATGGGCAGTATTGTGATGATCAGAGCAGACTTTCAACAGGGCATGGAATCAGTGTTCTAGTTTAAGATGAACACAGTGACTGAAAATTACTGGCTCATTTATGCAGCAGCAACAGTAATATGACCTTATCATGTGCGGTATTATGGCAGTCACTGAGTTGATCTAAAACTAGTTTTATGATTCCATGCCCTGTTGATTGTCACGATACTGACCCTTTAACCCGTAGCGAAATGTACACCATTAGTAAAAAATATCTGTAAGTGCATCCATACTTCCTAAATAATCAAGAGAGAATAACCAACCTGTGAAACCATCTAACTTCATGTCACTGCAAAGTCAATCAGATTGTTTTGCATTCATTCTAGTGAGGGAAATAGATTACAGCCATTTCAAATTTGATCAATTTAAAATTTGTAATGCATTTCACTTTTTTTTCGAAAAATGACAGCATGTCAGATGGGTAAATAAATTCTCGGAATGTTTTTCACCAACTGTACATGCACATGTACATCAAGTAATTTTTGTTTACTTTACAATTCAGTAATTTTGTACCAAAGGTGTACGCTCGCTTAAAATGAATGCCATGGTCGAGCGGTTTAGTGCATCGGATTTGTGTTCTGATGGCTGAGTCGTCAGAATGTGGGTTCAAATCCCAACCGCGACCATGGTGCTTGTGTTCTTGAGCAAGACACTTTACCATAATTGCTTCTCTCCACCCAGGGGTAAATGGGTACCTGTGAGGGCAGAGTTGGTTATTGTGTTTGATTAGCCCATATGCGCCAAAATGGCAGCAATTGAGCTGTATACTCCCCAGGAAGCTGAGATGATTTCAGGAATGATTTATGAGCCTGATGAGCAGGGGTAATAATGTAATGCGCCTTGAGCACCTGTTTGGTGGATACGTGCGCCATATAAGTCTACATTATTATTATTATTAAAATGGAAGGTTCTCCTTCTTGAAAATACTAAACCATTTAAACCCACAGTTTATCTTATTCGAGACAACTACCGTACATGTACGAAAGGGTGATTTCTCTGAATGCTCTTGACCCTAAAATTTGGATTTAAAGGGAAGGTACAACACAAGGTACCCTCACAGGTGCCCATTTATACTCCTGGGTGAAGAGGAGCACTGTACAGTGAAGTGTCTTGCTCAAGGACACAAGTACCATGGTCGCGGCCAGGATTTGAACCCACATTCTGATGACTCAGCCGTCAGAACACAAGTCTGATCTGCTGGACCGCTCGACCATGCCACCCCATGTACCATTAACCAGATTATCAAGTTAACAAAGTAAGTCAATCATCCTGAGAAATGAAGTGCTTTCATGTCAGAGAAAACGGCAATTGTTTTGACGATTGTGCAAAAAGTTGCCGTCTGGCATAAATTTGTTTATTTGATAATCTGGTAATAACTAATTAATGTGGTATCTTAGCTTCAGGCAGGGTGGATCCAGAGTGCGAGAAGGGAATTGGGGGAGGGGGAGGGGGAGGCCTGTGATTTCTCAGGATATTTCCTGATTTCAGGATTTTGTACAAATTTCTCTTTGCCTCATTTTGTTTTTCTTGAAAGAAGAGAAGTAATGTAGCCACCAAGGAGAGAAACAAGTAGCTTGTATTGTGTCCAAACCTTTAAGTGTCCTGTTTGTGTGGATGTGGAGAGTCTGTAAATCCTCCAGCATTAAACATCCAGGAGATTCAGGGAGCTTTGTCCTCTAGAACAAAGGGACACCCAGGCCTGCTACCCATTTTTTCGGATTTTTTACTTTTTTTTTTTACACACCCCTGGTACACGCATGATGATCTAAAAGGTTGGAACATGGCACCATAGACATGGACATCTTGAGCACCAGTTTGGTGGACACGAGCGCTATATATCGAGCGCATAGGGACCCCACGAGAATTGTTTATTAATATTATTGACACCTCCCTTACATGGATGAGCATGCAATCCATTTTCAGAATTTATATAAATTGCATACTCGCATAACGATACGTACATATGTACATGTACGTGTAGTTACATTGTGTACCTGTCAGGGAATACGATGTACACATCCGTAGATGGCTGCGGCTTGAATAAAAGGTTTATATAACTTTAGAAGACAATGAAGACATTTGAGAGGTGTAGATCTGGAAATTTTGTTTTTGGAACAGGAAGACACTAAAAATGTAGCCATCCTATATTAAGATGTAAAAGCTTCCAAGGACAAGAGATTTTGTACAAAGGTGTTCTTGTGTGATGGAGATAATGGGCCCCGAGCCGACTGTGTCAAAAGGAAAGACCTTCATTCCTCACTGCGACCCATTTCGGCTGATGCAATTTTGTCAAACGGTCGGTTTGAACAAGGGTGTTAAAATGAGACCTGGTCACAAATGAGGCAATCTTTTGCAATTAGATTTACACCTAATTTGTATTTTTTTTATTTTATTTTTTACCAGTGAAGATGCCCCGACTCCAAATAATAATTATAGGTAGTTTGTGAACATTTCACAAGGCATGTTCAATGCATCATGTACCTTGGCAAAATTTCATGCTCTGTTACATGTAATTCACCAGACCATTTAAGATTTGACTAATTAAGGACAAAAAATTTCAGTTTTGAAAGAAAGAACTGCAACCTTGCTGTGGAATTAACCTTTTGGTGTTAACAAACTTCACTACAAACTGTTGTCTGGTTCCCTGACTGCCAATAAAAATTTACCGTATAAAGTGATACGATCCGGTCTATTTTAAACATGAGGACCGCTCTTTGATCTCCATAGACTTACATTGTTCGCATATCATCATTTCATATCAGAAATATATAAGCCGAATTAGGAAATATTTGAATAAAAGTGCTGCTGAACAAATTATACATGCATTTGTCACATCACGGCTCGATAACGGGAATGCTCTCCTTTACGGTCTTCCGCAGAATCAAATATCTCGTCTTCAGCACATACAAAACACAGCAGCTCGTGTTGTGACTTTGTCCAGAAAGTCATGCCATATCACGCCAATCTTGAAAGAACTGCACTGGCTTCCTGTTTCACAGAGAATTGTTTTTAAACTTATGCTAATTGTTCACAAATCTTTTAATAACATTGCTCCAATTTATATTTCTGAACTACTTAAAGTCTACACTCCATCACGCAATTTGCGCTCCAGCAACATGTCACTCCTCAAGGAACCAACTTCAAAACGGAACTGGGGTGATAGGTCGTTTTCTGTCGCAGCTCCGAGACTCTGGAATCATCTTCCAACTAAACTCAAATCTTGTCATAGTATAACCAGATTCAAGTCGATGCTTAAAACGCATCTTATGTCACAACTCTTCAAAGATGATGTATATTTGTAATTGCATTGTAGGTACATGTATCTCGGTACATAATTTGTTTTCCCTATGCTATCATTGTATATTGTTTGTATTAATGTTTTTTCTTTGTTTCCGTGCCTTGAGCGCCCAGCAGGGTGGATATGTGCGCGCTAAAAATCTTTATTATTATTATTATTATTATGTAGTGTAGTACAAGAACAAGATGATCATTGTCTGTAAAGTGATGATACAAGTACAGTACATATGACATAAAACACAATAAAGGGGGCCACTTTGCATCCGTCACATTAGCAGTTTTTCCAGTGGTTGTTATTTATTTTTAAGTACCTGAAACCGACCAAAAAGTGTTTCAACATGTGAATGGACATGCAGGCTTATACTAGAACTAATTTGAGTTGATTTATTTTTTATTTATTTTTTTTATTTTTTTTTTCATACTCAAATTTCCATAAAAATTTGACGGAAATAGTTACACTGTACCTCACTTTTCCGTCCATTTGTTGATGGAAATTTTAGGGTAATTAAAAAAATAATTGTAATAATCAACTCAAATTATCTTTAGGATAAGCATGCATGTCTATTCAAATGTTGAAAGTCTTTTTGGGTGGTTTCAGATATTAAAAAAAAAATTACAACCATTAGAAAAACTGCTCACGTGATGGTAGGAAAGTGGCCCCCTTTATTGTGTTTTATGTCATATACATTTGTACACGTACAACATTAGTCATACACTGCAAGTAAATACAAAAGACCAGGGCCGGATTTACATGTAGGACTGGGCAAGCTGGGCAGTTGCCCAGGGGCCTCCACAACCAGGGGCCTCCACGTATTTCATGAAAAAAAAAAATTGTAAGGAAAAATGTAGGCTGACCTGAACTGTAGGCTGGTCTGTAAATATATGTACTGTACTATATTCTTGTTATGATTGATCATGATTGACCTGCTTGTATTCTAAGGTAGGGTGGGCCTCCACTACTGAAGGCTGCCCAGGGGCCTCCACATGTCTAAATCCGGCCCTGCAAAAGACAGTGGTGACACTGGAATTGAGTCAGTAATTACAGCTGTCAAAAAGAACTGGTGGATACAACTCGACGTTTCGATCAGTATGCCTTGATCATCTTCAGGAGAATCCTGATCAGAGCATACACGTACTTGTGCATGTACTGATTGAAACGTCGAGTTGTAACCACCAGTTCTTTTTGGAACTGTAATTACATAACTACTCATGGTGTCACCGCAGTCTTTACTTATCCGTTTTCACCATGCAAAGCTCCAAATATCACGTAAAATTAAAACTGTTTTTTTTCTTTCTTTAATTTTTTTAATTGCCAATCATTAGCTTACATACAATGTACACAATGTAGTATAATCACTTATCAACCTCAAAATCAGAATTAAGCTTGAAATGGCTCTTGATTGATACCGTACAGCATATGTTGTAAAATGTAAAATTTGCTAAAATACACAGCAAAAATAACTCTGATATTTGCATTGTTGTCAACATTAACTCTCCTACTGATAGACCATTTGAAACCATTCAAAATTTCCACTTACCAAAATGCCCATTGGTTTTGTACACATGGTGATACCATTTGAACAGTGTTGGTAGCAAGCTTAACTACCATTCATATCCATTCAAATGGTTTTGAATGGTTGTTACACTACACCTTGGTGTGTTTCCATAGCCGAATGGATTCAAATGGTGAATGTACTTCACAGTGGCTTATCATTCAAATGGTTTTAAATGGCGGATACATTACACCTTGGTGTGGTTTCACATAGCCGAAAAACAAAACCTGCATTATGTAGATAAAGTGGACTATCCATCATCTCAGTACCCTATGGAGTTTTAACACATGGTGGCCAGTGTACCACTTAAAAATGGCACTAGGGTCTTTAGGGTATAGCAGACCTGTCATTCAAAACCATTTACTCATGTCACTGGCATAGAGGGTCCATTAATTCACCACTTAGAAGTATCCAAACAAGGTTTTGTATTAGCTGTACTACCATTTGGAAAGATCCAAACAAGGTTTTGTATTAGCTGACCTACCATTCAAAACCATTTGGGGGAATCAATACTGTACACAGTTATTTCACCATTCAAAACCACAAAAGCGAATGGTTTCAAATGGTGGATCAACTTGTATGAAAAAGGTACCAGAAGTAGGAGGGTTAATGTCGATATTTATAATATTCACAGTGTCTGATGTTTTTGAGTAAAGGATATAGTTTTGTGTACACCATCACCATTACTAAAATGTCTTTAAATGAATCCAACCTTTAGAAGAATGAAGATACATGTAAGTAAGACTAATTGCGGTGACACCATGTGAAATTCTCAACTGAGTAGTAATTAGTTCTGAAAAGAACTGGAGGTACAACTCGACGTTTCGATCAGTATGCTCTGATCATCCTCAGAGCATAGGTGATCGAAACGTCGAGTTGTACCTCCAGTTCTTTTCAGAACTAATTGCTACTCAATTGAGAATTTCACATGGTGTCACCGCAATTAGTCTTACTTATCCTCCTCACCATGCAAAGCTATAAGTTTTACCTATTAGAATGAAGATGTGTTTTATGGAAACCCAGTCAAGGATTTTGATTTTATTGCATTGCAAAATACTCGACAAAATGCACAGTTTACTCATCAAAATGCACAGTTTACTCATCAAAATTGAAGATTTGCTATTCAAAATTACCATTAATACAATACAACAATATTTCTGCTACATGATTTACCTTTTAACTGATGATGACTAGAGTAGACTAATCGAAATGTTGAGTACAAACCAACCGGCTCGTCTCAGAGCCATCACTTCTTCGAAGAAGAGATTAATGCACGCCGTCCCCGAAAGAACTCAATAACATCTGTCGCTACCATGCAAAGCCACAAATTCTACATCAAAATTGTATTTCCCTGAAACCAACCTTTTGAAAGTTTCATCTGCGTATTGTGTTGTAATCGTAACAAGAAATGTGGAAATGAATCACTTGAATTTGAATTTGTTTTTCTCATAAAATATGATAAAATGTCATACGACTTCTCAGAATGTTTGGTACCAACCAAGTAACAATTTAGAAAATACAGCAATTCATTATTTTTTTTTTTAAAACTTTATTCTGTATTACGATAAAGGACCTCGATTTCATCTCAGTCCTTCATCGCCTGTGGCCCTGACCCTTGGTCTTTATCCTGCAGTAAAGACCACGGGACAAACTTTTAATCCCCTATTATTCCCTAACCCCCTAGGCTCATTTTCTAGAAACCTTCCAAAATCCTCCAAAATCAACCGGTGTTCTATTTTGTGTGGTGCCTACTGCCTAAATCCTCCAAAATCAACCGGTGTTCTATTTTGTGTGGTGCCCACTGCCTAAATCCTCCAAAATCAACCGGTTTTCTATTTGTGCATGGTGCCTACTGCATCAATCCTACAAAATCAACCGGTGTTCTATTTTGCATGGTGCCTACTGCATCAATCCTACAAAATCAACTAGTGTTCTATTTTGCATGGTGCTGGATGGCTTCGCTTGCAGCATAGTACCACAGCGCAGGGAGATCATTCCCCAACCTATTGTGTGAGAAACAAATTAAGTAATTGAAAACAACAATTTATACGAGTCTGTTTGTGCTTGCCTTGTCCAACTTCCCCCTGGTTGAAATGATGCAAGTGATGGGACATCTAGTCTGCCTACTTTCTGCCTGGTGCCAGGTTGGACAACCATTTTGATCTTTGACCTTTCTAGCCTTGACTACTAACACAGATGTCCCTTTGTTTCATGCAGCTGCAACATGTAACACATATCCTTGAAACTTATAAACATTGTTATTATTATTGTACCCTAAGCTAAGTGGAAGTAACCGGAGACTTTCTGACCTTAGAAGTTAAAACTAAAGGTGCCAGTATATGGTGAAATCGACCAAGAAAATTTGTCTAACCCTGCCATTGAACTCCTCCAAAATCAACCAAGACAAATTGTCTAACCTGCCAAACTCCTCCAAAATCAACCAACGTTACATCCTGCCAAACTCCTCCAAAATCAACCAAGAAAAATTTCCTAACCTGCCAAAATCCTCCAAAATCAACCAATTTTTTTTTTCTAATCAACCAGAATCAACCAAATCCTCCGGTTGATTTTGGAAGGTTAGGGTTAATGTTCATGCAGATTCATACTCGCTGTACGTGTACATATTACTCACATGCATTACTCCAGCAGTGGGCTGTACTGACAAGCGCAAAAATTAGTCTGTGTACACATTTGTAGTCTTCTCGGAGATTAATTTACTCGCAATAATTGTTCTCCAATGCACTGCATACTATGAAAAATACAACATAGAAAACTCAAATAAAACATATTATGTGTACAGTACTTGGATTTAACTCAAATCTTCAAGCGCTGCTCATACATGTTAATGTAGAAAGGCATACTGATGTCAACACATCGCTGAACATCAGCAGTAAGCGTAGCAACTCCATTCTGAGTGATTTTAGGTGCATGGAATCCAGTGCTCTCGCGGAAAATTTCACAAGTCTTGGCGTTCTTAATGATGTACTTGTGGCGCTGGCTGATGATCCAGGAGTCGGCCACGTCCGACCCTTTCTCCCAGCTGAGCATTTCGTCCGCGAAGGGTAACCCCACCCTCTCGCAGAAGACAGACAAGATGGCTGCTGGGTTATTAACGAGGTCTTCCGCATCGATGATGATTGGGCTTGGTCCCAGCTGCTTCTCCTTGATGTAATGGTACAGATCGTGTGTTTCCTTGAAGCCAAACCCAGATGGCATGACACCCGGAGCCTGTCTGTCTAGGAGGAGTTGATCAAGAGCCACCATCTCCCCGTAATTTACCATCAGCATCTCCTGGACGATCTTCTTCCAGGAGGGGAACACCTTGACGGGGTGTCTGATCAGGAAGATGTGCTGGTACCCCTTGGGGAGATGGTTGTACTTGGGAATCAGGCAGGACGCCATCTCCTTAGCGATGATTATCTTCTTCCCCTGGTAGTCCGCCTCCAGTTGCTTCTTGGCAAACTCGTACGTGCAGACCGAGCTGTGGAATCCGGACTTGGACCCACTCGCCAGGAGACCGTTCTCCTCCACCTCAGTGGGGATCTCGGGTTCCTTCTGGAACGTCATCGCAATTGTGTTGTCTCTCTCAGGCCCATAGTTGTATGCTGTTGTGAAGAGCTCAAACAGAATCTGAGAGTCGGGAATCTGGTTCATGCATTTCAGGAAGGACGATGAGCAGGTACGAGGACATGCCCACACGATAACTCTGACGGGGTCGGCCATGTTGAGTTGATGCAAATTCTGGATGGAGAGGGACATACAAAATCAACAATTTAATTAGAATCTCAACAAAATTAACTTCAATTTTATGGTAGCCCATGGGACTTATGTCAACATTTTACTAGTTCTTCTCATTTTTTTAGCAGTCCTGAAAATAAGGTGAATATAAAGACAAGAAAAAGAAATGAACCGTGAGCTGGTGAGCAATATGTTCTTGCAGATATCATGCTGCTGAGATCATACTGAATGTTGTTTGCATATTATATATGTTTTTATTATTTTTTGTTCACTAGCCCATCGGACTACATGTATACCCAAACCCCAGCTGCTAGTAGTCGCATTGTTAAAACCACTAGCTTCGGACTAGCAGACTACATACAGTGTGTACATGTATATTTAATGTCAACAGTCATACGTGTACATGTACAGTACATATATGACATAAAACACAATAAAGGGGGCCACTTTGCTTCCGTCACGTTAGCAGTTTTTCCAATGGTTGTTATTTATTTTTAAGTACCTGAAACCGACCAAAAAGTGTTTCAACATGTGAATGGACATGCAGGCTTATACTAAAACTAATTTGAGTTGATTTATTTTTATTTTTATTTTTTTTCTTTACCCTCAAATTTCCATAAAAATTGGACGGAAAAAGTTACCTCACTTTTCCGTCCATTTGTTGATGGAAATTTTAGGGTAATTAAAAAAATAATAGTAATAATCAACTCAAATTATCTCTAGGATAAGTATGCATGTCTATTCAAATGTTGAAATTCTTTTTTGGTGGTTTCAGAAAAAGAATTACAACCATTAGAAAAACTGCTAACGTGACGGCAGGAAAGTGGCCCCCTTTATTGTGTTTTATGGAGATACACATTGTACGTGTACGATACGGGTATCTGATTTGTTGAAATGTTATGCCCCCTCTCGCAAGTTACGTTCCAGTGCAAAATTTCTGCTGGCTGAACAAAAGTCTAAACATTCTTGGGGTGACAGATCTTTTGAAGTTGTGGCTCCACGCCTTTGGAATGATTTGCCTCTGTACATTCATGAATCTCAAAATGTTTACTCCTTCAAGAAAAACTTAAAAACTCATCTTATGTGTATTGTCTATAAAATAAGGACTACTAACATGCATTTTTTTTATCATCTTTTGTTTAGTATTATATTGCATTTGCTAAATTTTTTATGCTATTGTATGATTATCTTGTTTACTGTAAAGCACCTTGAGCACTTATTGGTGGATATGTGCGCATTATACACTGTAAATCTTCTGTATTATTATTATTATGACTGCATGTACATTGTACTTTACATCATGTGCAAGGTACATGTACATTGGCCATCGGCTATGCATGCATGTACATGTATGTACACAGAGCTGCCAACTCTTCCGGATTCTGTGGAAGACTTCCGTATTTGACGGTAATTTACTTACTTAAAATATATGCAAGGAGGCCTCTCCTTTTGGTGCCAAAAAGCCTAAAACCCCTGGACCCTACCCGCAAGGGCTCGCTTGGCTCGCTCGCTGCGTTCGCTTCGATTGAGTCTTTCTGATTAGAAAATGAAATCTTCCTCATTTTCAAAATCATATGTTGGCAGCTCTGTGTACATTGCGATGTGCACTACATGTGTGGCCTGAATGGGTTGTTTCAAAAATTGCACTGATTGTAGGAGGGTTAATACATCACTGTCCAGTTGATTATAAAGCGTAATGACATTAATTTGCCACTGTGTTTTGCCTCATTTGCTCGTATTGGAGTTTGCTTGGTTTCTCATGTTGTCCAAGCATGTTAACGTTAGTGTATATTGTATGACACAGTGTTTGGATGCAACTCACCCAGGCACTAACATCAACAGAATCAGAATGTGAATGTACAATGTGTACTGTACTGTACATCATGTTCTGTACATCATGTTCTGTACATCATGTACATGTACATGTACATAAAAGAACAATGTAATGCCAATCTTTGAAGCTGAATTACATGTATTACCAGAATGCACCTGTGCCTGAAAACATCACACATAATTAACACAAGCTGTTTTGTCTTACCTCTGTATTCAGTAGTCAGCCTGTGTAAAATAGGTCACCGTTTTGTCAGAACACCTTGTCAAGCATGTACATGTACATGTACATGTAATGGAGATTCCTTGGCTTTGTGTTTCCCATACACTGTATGAACCCTGACCTGCTGGCTCTGTGTGTACAGTGTGTATGCATACACACAGCCAGTGGAGTCTAGATGCACATGTATGCATGAAGCCATGCAAGGTCTCTGGTCTCATTGAATTATTTGTGTAGGCTTTGAATTTTTTGAAGTGGGTGAATAGGATTGCATGTAGACAATAGTTTCAGGGAATTGTTTCACGTAAACAAGCATTTTTTGGTTTACATTTTTACAGAGCGCGAGCAGACAAGAATTGTCCAGGCCAAAGTCCTAAGTATACATGTACATTGTACTGTACGTGTAGGTTCATCAGTTGCAGTCTGCTTTTTTTTATTTATTTTATTTTTTTTTTTTTTCCCCCAGTTGATTTCTAAAAAAAATACGATAATTCATTTACACATTGCACATGTACATGTACATGTATAATATAAAATGTTTTAAAAATATGAGCACAGTGTACATGTGAACATATGTATGTTTAATTTGTCTCATCTATTATTCATTTTTATTTATTTTGAAATAAGTCGTTTTAATTTCTTACCTGTATCTGTATTGTGTACATGTATATTTATCATTTTATTTATACATGTACTGTACATAGATAGATCGAGTCATGATAGAAACTTTACTTTCTGTCATGACTCTGTGATAGTGTGCTTTTTTGTTTTGTCTCGACCCAAGAAATGTAATAAAATACATACCTGTACACGTGTACATACTGTACAAGTACAGTCGGTATCATGTACATGTAGGATTTGGGTTTCTGCATATATGACATAAAACACAATAAAGGGGGCCACTTTGCATCCGTCACGTTAGCAGTTTTACCAATGGTTGTTATTTATTTTTAAGTACCTGAAACCGACCAAAAAGTATTTCAACATGTGAATGGACATGCATGGTTATACTACATGTAGAACTAATTTCAGTTGATTTATTTTATTTTTTTATTTTTTTATTTATTTTTTCACCCTCAAATTTCCATAAAAATTGGACGGAAAAAGTTACCTCACTTTTCCGTCCATTTGTTGATGGAAATTTTAGGGTAATTAAAAAAATAATAGTAATAATCAACTCAAATTATCTTTAGGATAAGCATGCATGTCTATTCAAATATTAAAAAAAAAATTACAACCATAAGAAAAACTGCTAACGTGACGGTAGGAAAGTGGCCCCCTTTATTGTGTTTTATGTCATGTACATAATAATAATAATAATAATACAGAAGATTTATAATGCGCACATATATCCACCAAGAAGTGCTCATAAGGCGCTTTACAGTAAACAAGAAATCATACAATATTAGCATACAATAGCAAATGCAATATAATACTAAACAAAAAAAACAAAAAAACAAAAAATGTAACACTCTCTTCTCGGAAAAAGTGGTGGCTCTGATGAGAAGAGCCGGTTGATTTATTCCCAACGTTTTGACTAGTGTGCTCTATAGCCATTGTCAGGAGACAGGAGACACTGGTGATACCTGTACTATCTTTAACAACTCAAAATTTAGTGTGGTGACACTTACCTCGAGTTATTCAAATATGAAAATTGTTAACTCGTTGATATCCATGCAAATCTGGCAGAAACATTTGATAAGTGTTGTTTGCTTAAATCCAGAGATGCTGAATTCTGCAGGCTTGTGATTTCTCAGGATTCTTCCTGATTTCAGGATTTTTTT
The DNA here is from genome assembly GCA_029582265.1 of Zoroaster sp. YZ-2022. Taxonomy (NCBI): domain Eukaryota; kingdom Metazoa; phylum Echinodermata; class Asteroidea; order Forcipulatida; family Zoroasteridae; genus Zoroaster; species Zoroaster sp. YZ-2022. The sequence goes on along the minus strand of CM055831.1, from coordinate 13,569,139 downwards.
TACAAATCTCCCTTTGGCTCAAAATTTATTTATTTGAAAGAATAGAAGTAGCCACCAAGCAGAAAATTCCAAACCTCTTAGTTTCTTGTTTGTGGGGATGTGGAGGAGTCTGTAAATCCTCCAAAATTAAACATCCAGGAGGTTCAGGGGGCTTTGTCCTCTAGACCAAAGGGAGACCCAGGCCTGCTACCCATTTTTTCAGGATTTTGACTTTTGTCAAATCACAACCTGATTCTGTCTGTTTGCTCATGGATTATTATTTGTCGCAAAATTTGTATTATTTGGCAAAATGTGTATGTTTTTTTAAATTTGTTTTGTATGCCTTTTAGTAAAAACATTTAGTAGAGTTACATGTACAATACATGTACAGTAAGTAAAATACATTCCCTAGTGAATTTACAGACATTTTACCAGTAATGTACATGTACAAACATGTACCTTGGAACTCAAGATAATTTCCTGATATATTCTTGTTTACAAGGTTCATTAGACTTACATGTGTACATGTAATTGTGTGCACACAAGTGACACAACAGCGACAGCCCTGTTCCTTTCATGTCGGAGTCCTTGACCATAAAACTGAAAGGCGCCATTTTATTTTTGGACATAATCCACAATTTGATTATCTCTTCTTGTGTTGTAGCAGAAAACAGATGGCCTTACACGTACATTACAATAATAAAGGCCTTTGCTTTTGTAGAACCCCTCAGTTTAAATTCTGGTACGTGTAGGTAACTACACAATCTTTGTAAAGACCAAATGTCAAACTTGTATTCCTATTAATAAATGCGAGCTACAGTGTTTGAGTACACTTTTGTCTATCCTGGCCAGCTTAGAATGGGTTGCCTTTGCTTGTCCTTATTCCTTTCTCCCCTTCCATCCATCCCTACCCAATACCTACCCTATATCCCCATTCCTCTCTCCCCTTCCTCTCTCCCCTTCCATCACCATCCAATCCATCACCATCCCACCCTGCATCATAGTCATTCCAACTTGTTTCCATTACATTCATGTACTTGTATTATTAATGTGTTACATTGTGTTTCATTTTTATTAAATGAAAGTGTTTGTATATGTTGTTTGTACTTTGATATATGGCCGAATAAATAATAATAATAATAATAATTTCAATTTCATTTTCAACATTAAATATTCAGGCTTGTGATTTCTCAGCATTTTTTTTCTGATTTCAGGATTCTTTACAAATCTCCCTTTGCATAAAAAATTTCTTGAAAGAAGAGAAGTACATGTACATGTAGCCACCAAGGAAAGAAAGAAGTCTGTATTGTGTCCAAACCTCTAGTTTCTTGTGTATGAGGATGTGGAGAGTCTGTAAATCCTCCAAAATTCTCCAAAATTAAACATCCAGGAGGTTCAGGGGGCTTTGTCCTCTAGACCAAAGGGAGACCCAGGCCTGCTACCCACAGGAGGTTCAGGGGGCTTTGTCCTCTAGACCAAAGGGAGACCCAGGCCTGCTACCCACAGGAGGTTCAGGGGGCTTTGTCCTCTAGACCAAAGGGAGACCCAGGCCTGCTACCCACAGGAGGTTCAGGGGCTTTGTCCTTTAGACCAAAGGGAGACCCAGGCCTGCTACCCACCGGAGGTTCAGGGGGCATTGTCCTCTAGACCAAATGGAGACCCAGGCCTGCTACCCACAGGAGGTTCAGGGGCTTTGTCCTCGAGACCAAATGGAGACCCAGGCCTGCTACCCACAGGAGGTTCAGGGGCTTTGTCCTCGAGACCAAGGAGACCCAGGCCTGCTACCCACAGGAGGTTCCGGGGCTTTGTCCTCTAGACCAAAGGGAGACCCAGGCCTGCTACCCACAGGAGGTTCAGGGGCTTTGTCCTCTAGACCAAAGGGAGACCCAGGCCTGCTACCCACAGGAGGTTCAGGGGGCTTTGTCCTCTAGACCAAAGGGAGACCCAGGCCTGCTACCCACAGGAGGTTCAGGGGGCTTTGTCCTCTAGACCAAAGGGAGACCCAGGCCTGCTACCCACAGGAGGTCCGGGGGCTTTGTCCTCTAGACCAAATGGAGACCCAGGCCTGCTACCCATTTGTCAGGATTTGTTTACTTTTGTCAAATCCCATCCCTGAATATTAACTCTTTCTACCCAGAATTATTTCACGTGTATGGACGGAATTGTTTTGTATTATTGTAATTTGATACTATAAACAATCAAGGTCAAGTGTGAAAATAATGAGTAATTTGTTTATCTTTTGCCAATTGAAGAGAGTATGTATCACAATAAAGGTTATGACTCACTGGGTGTGAATATTGAGATGGGGATCATCTTGGGATTACCTATAATGCATTGCAGCCATCTAAATATAAACTTATGTTTATCGTTCCTCCGAATAAATATTAACCCTAACCCGCTATGTATTCTGGCTAGGAACCTTCCTGAATCCTCCAAAATCCATCAGTGCACTTTTGGAAACATGCCCTTATCTTCAAAATGCACCATGCATTTTCATTGATCTTTCACATTCAGCACTTATGGTCTAGCTTACCGGATTCAAGTTCTGGTGTTAGCAACATAATGTGGGTTCGAATCACGGCCGTGACACTTGTGTCCTTGAGCAAGACACTTAATCATAATTGCTTCTCTCCACCCAGGGGTTAAATGGGTACCTGTGAGGGCAGAGTTGGTTTGCTCTATATGCGCTAGAAATGGCAGCAATTGAGCTGTATACTCCCCAGGGAGCTGAGATGGTTTCAGGAATGATTTATGAGCCTTATGAGCCTTATGAGCAGGGATAATAATATAATGCGCCTTGAGCACCACTTAGTTGGTGGATACGTGCGCTATATAAATCCACACATTATTATTATTATTATTACTTCTTGCCAGGTAGTAATTTTGCCCAATTTGAAGAGGTGAAAGTACCAGTTTCTGAAAGTGCTGAATTTTTCCCAAAAAGTGCCCCTTGGAGGATTTTGATGGATTTGGGGTGGTTAGGGTTAATAAATCTGCAAGTTATTGCTTGAAGGTCTTCAAATATGCATTGTATGATAAACAAAAGTGGTTTGTTTATGTCGAACATGTCAGGGCATAATAATATTACTCATAATGCTTTGTAATCCCCTGTTTATACACTGTACATGTAGATCAAAAATCATAATTTGCAACCTTGATACATGTACAACATACTGTATATTGTTTCTGTTATGTAAATAATGTAAACAATCAAGGTCTAGTGTGGAAATTATTAATAATTTGTTAATATTTGGACAGCTGGTAGAATCATTAGTATCATGTGTAACATCTCTCCATATTTTGCTGTTGTTACTCGCCCAATTGTTGGTCCTACACGTATGAGCACATTTAGCCTGAGGGCTTTGCTTGCTGTCAGGGTCACACCATGGTGCCATGTATACATGTAGTATGGGCCTATTGTTATATCGCTATCGCAATCGGTACATGTACATGTACGACCTCAGATTCAGAGCTTAATTTACTGCCATTTTTACCCTGAAAATCAAAACTTTCGTCACTGTCAGGGTGTTCAAAGTCAACATTGTCACCATCATCTCCATCAGCACTGTCCATGTCATAATTCCAAGAAAATAGCATACGTTGCGCATCATTTGTTGTGTGTTTCATGGAGGCCGCCATTTTAAAATACGTGTGTGTAAACCGCATGTGTACTTAACGTTAACAATGAACACAATCGGAGCTCTCAGAGTAGTATTCCGTCTATGCCGTTGTCAATAATCAATATTTTTGTATTAGCTAATTTGCATTGGGAGTGCATGACCTCGCACATTCTGTTATCAAAACAAGTCAAAACAAGACCCGTTGTCAGGTACGTCATGTTGAGCCGATAAATCGGCTTATCGTCAAATTGCGGTGCGCGCGTGAGCCGTTAAATCGGTGCGCTGGCAGGAAAGAGTTAAGTTGTTTTTATTGCAAAAGAGCCTGAAAAATCCCTGACAAATCCACGTACATGTACATTGGAACCTGGACGAAACACCGACTTAGACCGTGAATCAGCGTGATGTGTAAACTTCTACACTCCGATTGGTTCAGTCTCGCATTGTGCATACAATGTAGCATACAGGCATAATAACAGCTGGCACACATGTACACATGCTGGTCTGTCTTTAATAGGCTGCTGGTCTTCATCTTGGGCATTTCTTAAAAATTATGCATATACACACTGTAGGTAAAGCCTCTGCAGCCTTTGAACAGCTGAACAAAATCTGGACAAGCAAGAAGCTCACCCTACAATTCTAATGTTATGTCCATGCTGCGGCTGTGAAACTTGACACCTAAAATCCAAGCTAAGAGAGGAAACTTGATGCCTTAGACAGAAGATGCCTTCGGAAGATCCTGGGCATTAAGTGGAGTGACTTCATCACCAACGAGGAAGTCAGAGAGTGGTCGAAGCAATCTCCAGTATCCAATGAGATCTGGACCATGTTGCACAACTCCCCCCCCCCCCCCCGCATGACTTGCCAACCAGGTGTTGTGGTGGAACCCACAGGGAAGGAGGAGAGGCCGACCCAAAACGAGTCCCAAGTTATTTTTGTCCAAGTCAAGTCAAGTCGCATCACAAAAACTGGCGACTCGAGTTGGACTTATGTCCGAGTCACCGACTCGAGTCAACAACATTGGTACATACAAACATGTACATATACATGTACATATACATGTACATCCACATACATGTACATGTAAGGATGTACATGTACATGTACGTATATGTACAATGTACGTGTATGTATAATGTACGTGTATGTATATGAACTGCTAAAAGATCTGTATCACCCGTGATTTTTAACAGCAATTTCACAGAATGTTCTTTTTCATCGGAACATCACTTTTTACTTTAAAAAAAAATAGTAAAAAAGGCTTTAAAACGACATACATGTACATGTACATGTACATGTACATAAGTATGTATTTCTCAAAATAATTGTGAGAAGCATGGTTTTATGTACAGTAAATACGTACAGGTACATGTACATGTAATCATGTACCAAAATTAACTTATGGTGGTGCCGTTATAAAGTACATGTACTTTTGGCACTTTTTTCTGTAAAACCAAGCTTCTGACAACTGTTTTGTGAAATTTCTTATTTTAAAAGGAAATTATCAGCGTTCTAATGAACACAAACAAAGTCCAGATATTGCTGTAAAACACATGTGTGTACACCTTTAACCATGAACTGTTATGTGTACATATTCAGTATATATATGTACATGTATGTTATGATACTGTAATGTATTATAATTCAGAAGTAATAATGATGAAATACTCTCTCGTTATTAAAACCATTACAAATTTGAACTAGAGCTCAAGTGTTTGTTAGGACAAACACACGGTGTTCGTGTCAACTTCCGGTTCAATCAAATTATCATCGATGATGTCAATCATATTTTGCAAAGGTGTATCATCTTTTATTATATCAATTTCATATTCAAAAGACCTATCAATTTTGCGTTAGAATGTGTTGAATTTGAACTTCCTGTTTAGGCCGGAAGTAAAGGTCAGATCAGGTGATTTAAAGGTCATGACACAATAAAGCCTCATGATCATAAAAAATAACATTAGTACATGTACCTGATTTGGTTCAATATCTGAGATTGGAAAATATTCCCTTTTTAAAAATGCCGCTAGGGGGCGCTCTGAACTTTGATGACATCACCAAACATATTTTTTTTAAAGATAAGATGTCACTAATCACTTTATTCACAGAAGTCATATTCAAATTTCCTATGGTTTTTGAGATAGAAAATTATTATTTTTCTAAACCTGCCACTAGAGGGTGCTGTGACAGGTGATGACGTCATCAGTCACATTTTTGAACAGGTCACGTGTCAATAGTAATTTCGTCCACGGAAGGCATGCCTAAATACCATTGCTGCAGACCCTATAAATGTGCTTCAGAATTTTTTTTTTTTTCCAGTTAAACTTCCGGTTGCAACCGGAAGGAGGTCACATTGGGTCATGTCTGTGTACGAAATGTCACATAATTCAAGATCTTGTAAGATGATGCAAAAATTGTGTAAATATCTTTTGTGGTTCATGACTTTACCTGAAACTGTATGTCACAACTTTATTGACAACTTCATGTTATGGTCTAAGTATACGTGTGTCAATTTTGAAGGTCCTGTGCACTTTGGAACTATATTGAGACGCAATAGAAACTTACCACTTTTTCGACCTTAAATTATCAGTAATCACAATGCACAAATGTAATATATGTGCACTTATTTTGGCAAGTCAGTGTACCCACTACAGACAAATCGGTCACACATGGTGGTCACGTGACCTTTGAGTCATTCTCTTCATGGCCCAGGTGCGTAACACCTGGTTTGACCATCAGCGATTGCTCAAGGGGTATGTGATGATTTTAATTAGCAGCACGTGATGTCTTATTTTGAACCATTACAATTTTATGCTATTCCAAAACAAGTGGTAAGTTTCTATTGCGTCTCAGTATATGTATTTTTTTGTTCGACAAGTCTCATTGAGAAGGAGAAGAAGGAAAAAAAACAAAAAAAACGAACAATTTCAAAGAGGTGTTTGTGAATTCATTCAAATGTGGGTACTGTATTCATGTACACCCATGGAGAACACACAATTCAGTTGTACAGTATCATTGGTCATATGACATTTAAACATCAGGTTGGCATAGTGGTATGTTACATGCACATCGTATGTACTTTTCTTCACCTTTCACCTCTTTGTACTCGGGTTCAAATCCCACTCGGAACCTGAGCCGACTTGTGGATTGCATTTTCAGTCCCTTCCTGATTACGTGGGTTTTTCTTAAAGTGTTTGTTTGTCTGGGGTTTTCCTCCCACATCTCAAACTAAGCATTACATGTACATGTACTTCATCATCCTCTCTTCATAGATTTTCTCCAGGCTTAATAAGAGATTCAGTGCTACGGTACATGTACATGTACATGTATTAGACTTTGGAGAATATTGTTTTCATTACCAGAAAGATATTGTAACATCTTTATACTGTCTAGTGTTTCATGTCTACATGTATGTTACTAAGTCTAGGATGCCTGTCAAAGAGAAAAGGAAAACAAATAGGCCCTAATACCATTATACCATACATTTTGTACATGTACATGTAATGCGTCACTATTTTCAGATGTTTGTTAATACATGTAATTTGTGTATGTTACCTGGCACCACAAAATGGGCAGAAAGTCAACAGGTAAAATATGTTAGTACAACCATTTAAAGGCAAAATTAAGCTCTTAAAGGACTAGGGCTGTGCCGGGTATCCGGATACCCGACCGAAACTGTCATTACCCGGTTCCATTTTTTGGTTCCAATTACCCGTAAACGACTTTTAAAATTCAGACTTAACATTTGAGCGGAGTGAACAGAAATCTGTCACTCTTGAACAATGTAATGTTTACACGTTTACAGACAATTATCTTTTAAATTCAAGAGATTACACTCCAATAAAGCCTTTGTAGTATTTTACGGACATTTCCCATACACTTTTCTCCAACTATTACATTGATCTGTGATGCATTGTATCGAATCGTTAAGGCTGCAAAGGGCCTGGCAGTGGCTGATTCAAACAACTTATCAAACCAGCAGCACAGGGGGGACTGTTTGCCTAATTGTTTTACTTTAATAAAAACGACACATGAAAGAAAAGATCGATTTAAGTATGGTATCCTCTGTATTATAAAGGTAAATTTTGTTACCATTTACAGTATATTTGTGCATGTTTTCAACAAAAATGAAAACGGGTATCCGGGTATCCAAAGTTTCCTGATTTCCGGTATCCGGTTCCAAAAATATCCGAAAACGCACAGCCCTAGATGTAGGGGGCCTATGTACATGTACACATGTATGATAACAGCTACATGTACTCCAAGTGTCATACATGTACCTATATAAAGTGTGGGCGATATCAAATTTTTTCATCCACGATACATGTACATGTACATCGTATTCATATCGTGATTTTCGATAGTATTGTTTCAATGTTTTTTTTTTAAATCTGATAACCACAGTTACAGTATGTGTACCCCTCTAGAAGTGTCACACTAAATTGCAGGCACTTAGCTGAGAGAATAGGGACAGTGGCAATTTGCGTCGTGTGTCATTTAGTTCTGAAGTACATGTACATGTAGTTCGCTTTTATTTCTCACTTCCGAAAGCTGAAAAGACTGGCCTAATTTTGTTTCTATGGAATTTCAGCTCACAGAACTTGACTCACAATCGCGATTTTTTTTTTTTTAAACAATATATTTTTTAATCACGATTTGCAGATACATACATGTATGTACATACATGTACACGTAACTTGAAAAGATTCTTGATATCATAATTGGATACAAAAAGGTATCGCAATATTCGATATTATCGTGTTAATGCCCAATAGCAATACATGCATACATGTATATCAAATTTTAATTTGTGCAACTTTTTATCCAATTCGTGGTGTCAGGTCATATACATGTATTGTCATCATTGTTATAACATTTTTGTTGATTCTTTTTATAAATTTTATAAATCCTATTGTAAACAAGAAGTATTTCTTAAAGGACGATCAGAGCATACTGATCGAAACGTCGAGTTGTAACCTCCAGTTCTTTTCAGAACTAATTACTACTCAATAGAGAATTTCACATGGTGTCGCCGCAATTGGAGTGTCGTGGCCTAGCGGTCTAGCTTACCGGACTCAAGTTCTGGTGTTAGCAGCAGAATGTGGGTTCGAATCCCGGCCGTGACACTTGTGTCCTTGAGCAAGACACTTAACCATAATTGCTTCTCTCCACCCAGGGGTTAAATGGGTACCTGTGAGGGCAGAGTTGGTTGATTATCCCTATATGCGCTGTAATGGCAGCAATTGAGCTGTATACTCCCCAGGGAGCCGAGATGGTTTCAGGAATGATTTATGAGCCTTATGAGCAGGGTTAATGATATAATGCGCCTTGAGCACCACTCAGTTGGTGGATACGTGCGCTATATAAGTCCACACATTATTATTATTATTATTATTATTATTATTATAATTAGTCTTACTGATCCTCTTCATCATGCAAAGTTTTACCTACATGTAAGAAGTATTTCTGATTGTTGCAAACATGGAAATAAATGTGTAACTGTAAAATAATGTCATTTTACTATCCAACAAATAAATTCTCTGTCTTCCCATTGTCTCGTGGCAGATGTTTTCTCCCAGATCTCTGACAGCAACGGTGTCCTGATCCACTCCAAATTTGATGAGTACCTCAAGTTGGTGCTACAGCTACCCACGGCGGTGTTTGAAGGGCCGTCATTTGGCTACAGCGAGACCGCCTCCCAGTCCTGCTTTGGCCAGGGTCCAGTGAGTAGACACCATTCCTCTAATACACGCAATGTTTTGCATTTGGACCCCAAAAATAGCCGGATGGAAATGATAGACACCTCTGTGATATTTCCACAAGGGTGACCTACATGTACAGTGTAAGAACTTTCATCAGAAATCCTTATAGCTGACAAGAATATTGATCCCAATGTTGCTTTGGGCTTGTGGGCATATATGTGTATGTGTACATGTACATACATGTACGTTGCTCTGCTTGCATTGTTTTGCATTTTGACACTGAAGATAGTGCAGTGGTTGTCATGGACACTTCTGTTTTGAAATTTCCATGAAGGTCTTCTCGCGCGTCTCCTCAGACTTGCGCAACTGCATTTTTAGTTCTGTTTCTTTTTTTTCTTTCTTTTTTTTGTTGTTTTTGCTTTGCTATAAAACGCCAAAATATCTAGATCAATTGGAATTCTGCCGCGCTGTGTTTTAAATGACACTGAAGCCTACTATACACAGGTGGCCACAGTACACAGGTGGCCGCAGTACACAGGAGGCCGCAGTACACAGGAGGCCGCAGTACACAGGTGGCCGCAGTACACAGGTGGCCACAGTACACATGAGCCTAATGAACACGGTTGGCCATTATTCAAAAATGGCCACAATACACAGGTGGCCACAATATACAGGTTGCCACCGTACATACATGTAGGAGGCCACAGTACACAGGAGCCTACTGAACACTGGTGGCCACAATACACAGGTGGCCATCAAAGGCCATCAAAGACAAAAATCAAGGCAAAGTTACTTTTTACTTTGTGACCAAAAAAAAATTTGTTTGTCAATAATTTTAAAAAAAATTTACAAAGGGGTTTTCAAGATAATTTCCTGTTGAATCACTTTCTTTTGTGTCTTTTGACAGAATGCCAACCGGCGGGTGACATTAAATGATTTTCTAGACACCCTTCTAGCTGATCCAGGTCCACCGTGTTTAATGTGGTTCCCCTTGATGCATCGTATGTGCAATGTGGAGAACGGTAAGCTAAGAGTCATAATCAAGTCTTCTTGCAGTAGTGGTTAAGACCACAGTGCGCACGCATGACACAAAACACACTTCAACCACAACCCCTTCAATAAGTGGCTCGACACCCTACTCAATGAAACAACATCCATCGGTTGCTCGAGTGTGAAATCTGATCACCCCTCCGCAAGAACAAAAGATCTTTAGGGTAATTCCATGGTTACACTGTACTCATGTTACATTTTTGAGGTATTGGGCCCACTGTTAATGCCATAATTTTTTACTTATATTTTATTTCACTCTTGAATCAGATTTAACACAGTATTTGCATTATACCCAGACCTTACTCGGCACAAAAAAACTTATTTCAGAAATTTGAAATATCAGGATGCCAGTTTTCTGGCTATTGCCGGAATTGCGGCTTTTTCATATTTTTTCCAAAGAAATCCGGCGCTCCGTCTTTCGTCCGGCCGGGGAAAAAAATCACCTTTACAGAGTGCACTCAGTTAGTCTTGGTTATCAAGACATTCTTACCTTTTCTTTTTTATGCCATCGTGTAATACACTTGGACTTTTCACCGACCGAGGGCGTTTGATAGTAGTGAGATGCTAACTAGCAACGTCTTGAACTAAGACTTGCCCATTGCTCTACCATATCGGAAACGGTGCTTGTGGGTCCGTGTAGTGTGTGTGTGTGTGTTGTATACGGTGCGTTGTATACATGGTGATCGTATTTCACGGCCCTAATTTTCTGAAATTTTTGACTGATTTTACTCAACTTGGCTACCATAATGGAGATCGGAAGAGGTGTGGATCTGAAGAAAAAAAATTGATGCTGGTGTAAAGAACAGGTTCAATTGGTGTTGGCTTGAATCAATCAAAAGGCAACGAGGGATATTTTCTTTCTTTGTAAAAGTATGAACGTTCGCGCTTCCTTTGCGGGATTTTTTTTTCGGCTCTGGAGCAAAAAGCTGCATCCCTGAAATATGTACGGTATACTACATGTACTTGTACATGTACATGTATGTATACATGTACCGTAATTTCCTGCGTATAAGACGCGGCTTATCTGACTTTCAAAGGTACGAAAACGTCACTGCGTCTTATCTAACGGTGCGCCTTATCTGGTGTCGCTTGAGATCAAAGTGATGATTACCGCTTGCGTAACTTTCGGTGGACCTCAACCTAACAAAGCGGCCGTGTTTTCCAATGAAGGTCGTTAGCGCAAGATTTTCATGCATTCATTCACCTTTACGGCCGTGCTGTGGTTTCCGACAATGCCCATAACAACCTTTGTTGGCGCACATGTATCATGCATTCAATTCACCTTATTGCGTTGCCTTGCTTTCCGACAAAGCCGTACCACAACTGTTGTTGGCACATGCCAATCATGCATACAATTCACCTTACTGCGTGGCCGTGCTTACCGACAAAGGCGTACCACAACTGTTGTTGGCACACACTTATCATGCATTCAACTCACCTTACTGTGTGGCCGTGCTTACCGACATTTTATTAAGTAATAATCTTAAAACAAAAAAAAATCAAAAAAGCACAAGCGATATCTAAACAAAAACTTTTTAAACCGGGAATGAAAATAAATTGATTTTAATATATGGGGAAAAGGAAGAAGCCATGTTTTATTCATTTTCAAACAACAGCAAAATAGTTGAAAAACAATTTAATACCCAAACCGTGAATACAAATTCACGATGTCTTCGAGATCTGTTCAGTGTGTTTTAATTCAGAAAGTGCCATCACATCGGGCAGCAGGACGCAATTTATTTTTTCACACGCTGGCTATGGAGTCAACAGTTAAGGGATAGAGAGTTCTTCCTATCCCTTTACTGTTGACTCCATAGCCAGCGTGTGGTACGGAAAAAAAATAAGCCATCGGGCAGTGTGTGGCCAGTCTTTCCCGGCACCTGATTGGACCGCACTGGAATTATGATGTCATCATCGTCCACGTGTCCCTGCAGGTCATGACCAAGCTCGTCTCCATGGGTCTTGAATCCACATTCGAGACCTTCAGGTAAACGTTGGAACAAGGTTTGTTGGGAAAGTTGCATATTAAGGGGAATCCGGCTGAGCAATGGAGAGAAGCACGCACGTCGTATTGCATGCTTATTGGACAATTTATGGTTGCCACTTTTATGAATGAAATGAGCGGGATGCGACTCGCGGGATCACGTCGCGAAAATGGCTTGTTTATGCAAGCATGGAGGTAAGCAAATAATTTAACGTGTATACCAATAACATCGCTTCCGATGCATTGCACATGACACGATAATTATACAATTTGTGTTTGTTGATGGCTATAGTTCATTTGAAACAAACTATATTGAGAATTATACTTCTGAAACCAATCCGATCTCTAGCCCCACGCACGTTAGCTAACCGATTAAAAAATCAATACAATTGGATCGACAGGGCTACATTTTTCTGGGAACATTTTCTGCTAAACACTAAACTCGGCCTTCGTCCAATTGAATAGTTTTTATTGTGGCACACAGACCATCAGTTCAGGGAGTGGCGCAACACAATGACCCCTTTGTGGCGATGTACCGACAATGAGTGGCACCCAGCTGGCCTCTGTGTCAGCGGTCATGGTGCGCCTTACGGCGGTGCGCCTTGTACGTTGACACTTTAATCACATTCCCCCGATTCTGGGGTAATGCGCCTTATACACCGAGCGTCTTATACGCAGGAAATTACGGTATATAAGAGAAAAACTGCTGGTTATGTAAACTCACTTTTTTCAGACATGTATAAAATGTACAGGTGTTAAATTTGTTTAGAAAATTATGAAAAACTGTTTCGGGTCTTTAACATCTTTTTTTTTTATACCCGGAGAGTAACCTTTTTTAAACTCAACATGATAATTCCCTGTAAGCAATTCAGACAATAACATGTTTTTTATTTATTTTTATTTTTCACAAAGTTGCTGGTGGGAAACTTTTTGTAAATTTAACATAAAAATTCCTTTTTTGCACTAAGATGCAAAGCAATTTGTACAGAATAATATCTCAAGATGATTGATAATTGTACCAAGAACAAGGAAGCTTTGATAATAATTTGTTAATTTGATAATCTGAGCCTAATTTGATAGAGCCTCTAAATAAGAGGGGAATTTTGCGAAGCAAATATTTTCACTAGAAAAGCGACTACCAGCCAAAGTACACTCATCTTATGTGATAGTTTGGCTGGTAACAAATATTCTGTTCAGCAAATGAGCAATTTTTTATTCTGCTTAGGAGCTCAATGAATTTCCCTCCAGGTAAATTCAAATGTTAAACTTGCATCTAAGCTTGAGCGATATCAATTTTTTTATCCACTATATATTGTCAAACATATACATAACAGCAAAAGAAACGTCACCCCCTAAATTTTGTTAAGTAATTACTTAAACATAATAAATATACAATGTTGTGGGATGGTTGGCTGCCAGGTCAACCAAATTTGCCACATTGTGTTCGTGTTACACACCATACTCATAAATATTCTTCATTAAACAAATTATATTAATTATAAAATGAAAATAATAAATATTTTTAGGGGTGACATTTCTTTTGCTGTTATGTATATATCGCGATTTTCGATAGTATCGCAATTATTTGTTTCATTCATGCATGATTTAGAGCCCACAACCACAGGTATGCATTCAATTTGCAACACTTAATCCGTCTGAATAGATTTTCTTTGAGTGGCGGTGGATTAAGAGAAACGACAGATTCTGTGTCTGGACCCTGTATAGCGGCTCCTTTGTGATCTGACAGTCGGCTAACCACTGATTTACATGTAATTCAATTTGTTTCTCGCTTCTGAAAGCTTCAAAAGACTGACCTAATTTTGTTTCCATGGAATTTCTGAATAGACTCTCAATTGCGATTGCTTTTCAATAGCAATATATGATTTAAATTGCAATTTGCCGATATCTCGAAAACTTGAAAAGGTTCTCGATATTGTAATTGAACAAAAAAAGATATTCTGCATTATTGTATTATCGCTCAAGTATATATATGCATCTTCCCTTGAATACACTGTATGTGATACGCAGGTGATTTGTGTAATTGCTTACACATCATTGGTCCAAGAAGAACCTTCCAAAATATGAAAATGGAAAAAAAGAAAAAAAAAGAAAAAGGCAGCGAACTGGATGGAGAAAGTAAGACTAATTGCGGTGACACCATGTGGAATCTCAATTGAGTAGTAATTAGTTCTGAAAAGAACTAGGGGTACAACTCGACGTTTCGATCAGTATGCTCTGATGGATGGAGAAATGAACGCTTGACGTAGCATATAGTACCAATGCAGTAATGGCTGCATACAGTGAAATAGTCCGGCATATTGTGCTGTAATCCTTATATCATATGCTCCATGCACGTTGAAGCCCTCTGGTGGTTTTAATCAGCACTGATGATCAGAATGGATGTAGAGATATTTTGAATAGATAAAAACTATATTCTATATACATTAATAATAATGCACATCTTTTGTTTATGGATCTGTCGGTCCATGCCACTTGTTATTTTAAAGGGAGTCTTTGTCTATTTGTCTGTTTTGTTATACCCCCCACCCCCGGTCTGCTTTTCACTAATCTTATAGTACTCTCTTCCACCAGCCACAAACTCACGCTGTCCTTGTACATGAAGCGTACCTCTCTCTATTGACGTTTAAACACTCTTTTGTCTGATCCCAGACCCAGTACCCGACTCTGCTTCTTGTATCTTCTCCTTTTGTGTTCACCTGACTAACTTCTGCTCACTCTTGTGTTCATGTACATACATATGTACATGTACATGTCCATATCCATATACAATAATAACAATAATACAGAAGATTTATAATGCGCACATATCCACCAAGAAGTGCTCAAGGCGCTTTACAGTAAACAAGAAGTCATACAATAGCATAACAATACAATAGCAAATGCAATATAATACTAAACAAAAGATTAAAAAATGCATAAATGAATGTTAGTAGTCCTTATAGGCAATACACATAAGATGAGTTTTTAAGTTTTTCTTGAAGGAGTAAACAGTTTGAGATTCACGAATGTACAGAGGCAAATCATTCCAAAGGCGTGGAGACACAACTGTAAAAGATCTGTCACCCCAAGAATGTTCAGCCAGCAGAAATTTTGCACTGGAACGTAACTTGCGAGAGGGGGCATAACATTTCAACAAGTCAGATATATATAATGGTGCACAATCATTCAGGGTTGCTTGATTTAAATCATGTCGCGATTTAAATCGCGATTTAAATCACATGATTTTTTTCAAAAAAATCACTGATTTAAATCAATTTTTTGAAAAATTAATTTTCTGAGATTTTTCTTATTTGTAAGTTTAATGTAACATCAATTTAGTAAATATAACCAACTGGATCATACTAATTAAGAGGTTTAGAATATTTAAAAGAACCCAAAAAACCATCACCCCCATAAATTTGACAAGCAGATGTTTATAATTACCAATCTCATACAGCATTTCTAAATTTCGAATATAAAATCATTAATGACTCATTCGGACAAACTATTTTTCTATTATCTTCTTTTAATACATAAATCACTTTAATGGTAACAATACTCTAACTAATTGGTTGGCAAAAAGTTCTGGAATGATATCTGTACTAGATCAACATTACACTAACACAAAGTTAACACAAAACAAATGGACATTTTTGTGGGGGGGACTTTGAACGTTTTTTATAACTTTTTTTTTTTTTACATTTTATTCTAAATTTTAAGTAGATACCATATTGATTGGGTTAAGATCATCTTTCTACCATGGTCTGTAGTCTGCACTATGTATTTGATTATAATATCTTGGGAAAAATCACTGTTTAAGTACATGTATTTTGGCTATGATATTATTACATGTATGTCCTCTTATTATGTCTCCCCCTGAATTGTTTGGCATTATACTAATATTCTTCATTCATATCATGAGAAGTACTGTTTTCCATATTTTCCTGTAAAGCTGGTGTGACACTCACCTTATTTTACTCACAAATGCTAAATGATTACAACAAGTGCATGACATTGATTCAGAAATCAAATAATGTTGACTAGAAATCAAACCTATATTTTAGTTATGATTACATTTCAACATGCAGCTCCAATGCATGTTTTGCTCTATTAACTAGAAAAGCCAGTTAATGACTTAAATCATTAATTAGATCACTTCATATCAGATTATAGCACAACTTTCCAGAAATGTACATCCTGCAATTATCAAAGGCAATGGATTTATCTGAACAAAGCAAAACTTAGGTGAGTGTCACTCACTTTAAATTATTTTTTTCCTCTGTGGAAATAAATGATTTTCATACAATAAGTGTACATCTAAGAATACAATGACATGCATTTAAAGCTAAATAAAGTCTCTGAGGTACTTAGGATAAAAAATATCTTGCATGTTTGTACAACAGTACTACTGATATGGACTGACTGGTATCCCTATCAAGAGTTTACTTCAAGTTCATATTCAATATTTTGAACAGGAAGACAAGTTTTGCAGCTTTTGGAGTTCCCAGTTCAATTTGAAGTTAGAGTCATCAAAATTTTGTAGGCCTACAAATAATGCTTTTATAAGTGCAGCATTATATTATGTTACATTCAATTGAATAAAGTCACTCCAGCAAATCTAAATTTTATAAATTTAAAAAAATCCAAGAAATCTGATTTAAATAAAACAAATATGATTTAAATTTAAAAAAATCCGATTAAATATTTTTTTTTTTTAAATCAAAAAAATCAGCAACCCTGCAATCATTCAAAGATTTGAAAACGATAAGCAATATTTTATAAATAATACAATATGATATTGGCAGCCAATGCAGATCTTTCAGGATGGGGGTGATATGACATGATTTTTTTAGAGTCACAATACGTGCAGCAGTGTTTTGAATGTTATGAAGTCGTCGTAGTTGATCCTGAGGAAGTCCATAAAGCAGTGAATTTGCCATATCGAGACGAGATGTTATGAAGGAATGAACAATTTGTTCTGTTGCATCATAATTAAGATATTTTGCGTAACTTTCCAATGTTCCTAAGGTGAAATGCTGCGGTGCGAGTAACATGTTTGCATAAAAAATAACTCCAAGGTTCCTTGCTTGGGAAGAAGATTGCACATGAGAATCACCAATAACAATATTTGGAATAGAAATCTTAGATAGTTGTTGACGAGAACCAAATAGCACAAATTCAGTTTTATCATCATTGAGCTTTAAGAAATTTTCTTTCATCCAAATGCGAATATCATGAATACAGTTTTCAAGGCGATTAATTATAGAGGCACTCTGTTTTTGTGATGGTTTGAAAGCTAGATAAATCTGAGTGTCATCTGCATAGACGTGATAAGATACATGTAGGTCATATTTCATGAATATGTTACGAATTGAGGAAGTATAAATTGGAAACCACTGAGGGCCGAGGACACATCCTTGAGGTACTGAGTAATTCAGATGAAAAGGTTCAGAGATGGCATCACGAATACAAACATGTTGAGGTCTTTTAGACAAGTATGAGTGACACCATTCCAGTGCATGGCCATTAATTCCTATATTATGTTTTAAACGTGCAAGTAAAATATCATGGTCAACCGTATCGAACGCAGCGCTAAGATCAAGAAGAATTAAGGCAGTTATATTTCCATCGAGTGCAGATAAAATGTCATTGTTGACACGAAGCAGTGCTGTTTCTATTCCATGGTGTGCTTTATAGGCAGATTGGAAAGGATCGTATAAATATAAATATAAATGTACATAAGTAAGACTAATTGCGGTGACACCATGTGAAATTCTCAATTGAGTAGTAATTAGATGTAACCTCCAGTTGAGAATTTCACATGGTGTCACCGCAATTAGTCTTACTTATCCTCTTCACCATGCAAAGTTTTACAATATACATGTCCATATATGCATGTATGTACACATGTACATGTATCTACCATTTTGGCTTTGAGAAAGAACCTGCTAGGTTTAACCAGTTCGCATCGGAGGCCGTGTATACACGCAATTTTTTTTTTTTTGCACCACGGATCGGAGAGCGTCTATACACGCCAGAGGAAACTCCAGAATATTTGTATGCATGCTTGGTTGACGTGGCAACAAGCCGAGTGTACAGTGACATGCTCGGTAGACGTGGCCACGCGCTGTGGAAGCTTCCATTAACGTGTTTGTGTGGGGGAAAAGAAACCCGCACAGGGGCCCAGAAAAACTTTTTTATTCCTGACGCGAACTGGTTAAAATATACATAACAGCAAAAGAAACGTCACCCCTAAAAATATTTATTATTTTCATTTTATAATTAATATAATTTGTTTAATGAAGAATATTATGAGTATGGAGTGTAACACGAACACAATGTGGCAAATTTGGTTGACCTGGCAGCCAACCATCCCACAACATTGTATATTTATTATGTTTAATAATATAATTACTTAACAAAATTTAGGGGGTGACGTTTCTTTTGCTGTTATGTATACATACATGTATATAAGGCCAATAACCATTATTTTGCATCTTTTGTAATTACCCGATTACTGAAGAATTACTGAATTATAATAATCTTAAAACTTCACTTGATGTGAAGTTGGTGATGGTGTTGGATATGCTGTCATTTTCTTTTGAAAACATAACATGTTTGACATCTGAAAGTGTATAAATTTGGGGAATTTCAAATTTAAATATGAACTTGCCATTGACTTTTGTCTGAGCAGGACTGGAATTTCACAGAGACCATGGAGGCCATGGTCTCCACTGCCCAGGTCTTGGCCTTTGGGGCCCCTTTGAAATGTTTCCATAGACATTCTGATGTATTCCAATGGAAGTTCACTTTACTCGGGAAAAGTGGCCTTGTCCCTACAAGAATGAAGGTCCGGACCTGTCATAATTCCGGACATTATTCAAATGAAACTTGCAAAAAGACTTATATATGAATTAATTACCACAACCCAAACTGAATAAATAAAGCATTATTTGACGTGTCTCTTTCTCTCTTCTCCTGATCCTCCCCAGTGTTCCACCCGGTAGAGTGCAGCAACTGCAAGTCGGAATCCATGATGGGGTATCGCTACAAGTGTAATCGCTGTTCCAACTACCAGCTCTGCCAAAACTGTTTCTGGAGGGGTTACACGTCCGGCAGCCACACGTCAGATCATGAAATGAAGGAGTATTCATCCTGGGTATGTCACTCATCAGAAGCAGATTGGTTAATTGTGAGCTGCTCTGTGAAAATGAGTCACAAGTCGCTTTAATTTGGTATATGTTAGAGGTGTGTGACGTATTGCATTATGGAGATATGCCATTTTTAATAATCAATAATTTGCACAATTAACACAATTGAATTCTTAGGAAAACAAGCATTCGAAAGGAAAACAAATGACAGAAATGAAACAAGCTACTCGCAAAAAATCATTTTAATATTTTATTGATTGAAATTGACGTCAATTTCAATCAATGAAATATTAAAGCCACATAAAAATCTCAATTTTTCAAATTTGCGACTTGTGACTGATTTTCACAGAGCGGGTCACAATTGTCTGGTTCCCTTACCACCAACCAACAAAATCTAAATTCAAATATCCAACAGTTTAAAAAAGCACCAGACTATTTTTTGACATGAGCCTTAGCCCAACATGGATTCTGTATACACTGAAATGGAGTCCAATAACCAGAAGGTCAGTCGCCGCACAGAAAATTTCCTTTTTTTTTTTTTGGAAATTGTTTAAATCTTACCTGTGTGTGGAGGCTGAAACTCGGCACTAAATAAACTTCCATGATCAACTAGAATGACAAGCGCTAAGGTTCGAATTTCAGAATATTATTTTTACTAAGTCATTTAATTGAAAGAAAATCCAGATCTACATGTAACATTAAAGAAATCCTACAGTTTCCATGGTTGTGCGTCATTCCATAGTCCATTAGCATACACACGTATAGCGACAAAACGGCGGAGTTTGTGTGGTTTGCGTAAAAAAAATCTGTGCAGCATGTTTTGTGTGTGCTCATCGCGTTCATATGTATGCCAACACACCCATGCCGACACTGCCGTATTTTTTGTCGTAACGCTCAAGTGACGAACAGCCATCAAAATTAAAGTAATTCTTTAATGTTAAATCTTGGGATTATTTCCTGAAAGACACTTAGTGAAAATGATGTTTTCAAATTCAATCCTTGTTGAGATGCAATGTTATTTGGTGATGGAATTAAATTGTAAGTTACATCAGCTTTACACTGGTAAAAATTAAACAATTTATGAAAACCTTTTTTCTGCAGTAGCAAATGTTTGGTTAAATCCTGGCCGTCACCGTAGACCATATAGTACACAAAGGTGAATGCCAGCCTGGGCTAACATGAGCCTCACTTTGTTGCCCATAGACTTGTGTATTAGGTAACCAAGATGGCTGCTGTAAGATAAACGTCTATACATGTATATGAGGCATGGGCGGATCCAGAACATTTTTTAGGGGGGGGCTGAGAATCAAAAACAATTATTTTTCAGTACTACAAAAATTACAATGAAATAATCAAAGGGAGAGAAAAACAAGGCACAGTGAGGGAATGGGAGTGCATCTCCCTGCCCTCCCCCTCTCTCTCTTTCTCTCTTTTTTTTAATTTATTTTTTTTATTTTTTATTATTTTTTTAAAACCGATTTTAGGGGGGCTACAGCCCCCTTAGCCCCCCCTGGATCCGCCAATGTGAGGGCATTGCATGGATGATTAAAAGGGCAGAACTAATGAACATCTGCACTGAATATTTGTTCATAATAAGTGTGGTGATGACCAGATCTGTGCCAGATAAACTTATCCTTTGTAAAATGCACTACAGGTGTACAGTGCACGTGTATGTTATTTAAAGAGAAGGTACAACATTGGTAATATCACAAAGCTATTACATGTACCTACGTGAAGTGTGCCACTCGTGTACTATCATGTAATAATAATAATAATAATAATAATAATAATAATAATAATAATGTGGACTTAAATAGCGCACGTATCCACCAAACTGGTAGTCTACGTGTTGGTACAAGTATCAGTCATCATGAGCAATTATTTCAACTGTAGTGCTTTCATCTTATACATGATTTGTTATGTTGAATATACCAACAAATGCTGGATGGCAACTTTTTGAAAAATGTATTTAAAAAAAGCAGAATTTTTATTTTTTTATTTTTATAAAAACACCTTTTGTGATGGCATTTTCCCAGGTTAGTTTTATGATACATTTCATGAAACTAAACGCTTGAAATGAACATACATTGTACATTACCATATACCAATCTTGTACCTTTAAAAAAAAAAGATTTTGACATTTGGAATATATCTTCTTTTTTTGTGATTAGAAATCCCCGGCTAAGAAAGTGGGCAAGGCCCTCAAGAAGCCATTCCGTTCTCCCTCCAAGCAGCAACGTATACCTCATTATCCCGATGAACCGGAACGACCTCTTGACCTCTCACATATTGTGTAAGCCCAAGGATTTTCTTGTGCTTGTGTGTTTCTCCACGCTCTTCTCATGTGGTCTGTCTGTCATTCGTGTTCAGCTTAACCAGGGCAAAATCAGGTGATGACTCTCGTTGTCAATAACTATCAAACAGTGCCCAAGCACAGAAACCTTACCACTTAAACGGCAATGGTCGACCATCAGTTCATGTCAATGGCTTACTGAAATTTGACACAAGCCAGCTAGTACCGACCAGCAAAACAACCGTATCTTACAGGCTGTTTCTAAATCATTGACTAGGCGAGTAACCTGTCTAAATATGAATTAAGTAACAAGTAAAGATAAGTAAAGGTAAAGTACAACATTGGTAATGTTGACAAAACTGCTTCTTTGCGTACACGTATGCTTACTCGCTTTGAATCAGGATATGCACATGAAACAGCCAGCCAATGAAAGTTTTGATTTACATGTATAAGCCTTATTGAAATTGCTGTGCGCATGGCATTTGACTTGAAAAACAACCTCGCGTCTTGGAAAAAAGGAGTAATAATAATAATAATAATGTATAGATTTATATAGCGCACGTATCCACCAACTAAGTGGCGCTCAAGGCGCATTATATTATTATCCCTGCTCATAAGGCTCATAAGGCTCATAAGGCTCATAAATCATTCCTGAAACCATCTCAGCTCCCTGGGGAGTATACAGCTCAATTGCTGCCATTTCTAGCGCATAGAGAGCAAACCATCTCTGCCTTCACAGGTACCCATTTAACCCCTGGGTGGAGAGAAGCAATTATGGTTAAGTGTCTTGCTCAAGGACACAGGTGTCACGGCTGGGGCTCGAACCCACACTCTGCTGCTGGCAACACCAGAACTTGAGTTCAGTGCGCTAGACCGCTCGGCCACGACAATCCATATGGACAATGCATATGAGGATATGTAAAAAGTCAATGGCGGGAGGGGGGATTTTTTTTTGGTATTCTGATAACATTATGAAGAATATTTCTTGGGAATTTATAAGATCGTAAACAGAGTACTTTAATTATTATATATAACCAGATTGAAACAATTTTATTACATGTATCTTAAGACCGAATAAGTTTCACATTACAATTTGACCATTTACCTTACCTTCATCAATAGGTCACACCTGAACTTGTCCTTAATACATGTAGCTGTCTACATGTACATGTTTGTTCTCTTTATTCCTGTGTATTAATTACTAGGTCAACCAATTAACAAATTATCTGTTCCGTTCACACACATTCACTCCCAAAACTCTTCTCCTTTTTCTGTCAAAATCAAAGAGTGTGTTTCTTCTGGACTAACATTGCAGTTCAGCATTTCAAATTAATCCAGTTTTTTGCTGATACCTAAATCGTCATCAGTTGAATTCAGTTTTTCCTGTTTGTCAAAATGTTTATTTCTCCCCCCCCCCCCGCCCCATCCCAAAACAAATTCCAATAAATTTCTGCAGCTTATTTCTTACTTTCAGTATTCCTTCGCTCAGCCTTTTATGAATGTTCCAAATGGAAAAACCTTCAAATACTTGACCGAAGCATTTCAAATTAATTTTTTTTTTGGCTGATACCTAAATTGTCATCAGTTGAATTCAGTTTTTCCTTTTTGTCAAAATGTTTCTTCCCCCTGCCCTCGTCCCAAAACAAATTCTCATAAATTTCTGCAGCTAATTTCTTACTTTTAGTATTCCTTCCCACAACCTCATATGGGTTTTCCCAAATCTTAAAAAACTTCAAATCCTTGACCGAAGTTTAAGATATTTCTACAAAAAATTTTCTAATTAGAGGCTTAAGGCCTATTCTTACTTCATATACATGTATGTGAACGCGAAGCAAAATATGATCTCAATTTGTGCAAGTCATTTGCACAAATTTATGACGTAGGAGCGTCGGACCTGAAGAAGTAATGCATACCCCTGGAACTTACACTCCTACATGTATTCTCATTTACATGTATCATTGCATTAGACTTGTCCAGGTAAAATTACCCACTAATATGGAACCTTGGCTCTCTGGCCAACGTTCATTCCTCATTCTAGGCACTGATGTATGTAACATTTAATGACATGTCATTCCGTTCATTACTTCTTTCCAATAGAAACAAATCAAGACTTTCATTTGTTGTTATCATTTCTTTACTCAGTTCTTATAAATCCATTTTCTCTTTTCTTGTTGCTCATAGGAAGGGCAGTGTTTCTGACCTACTGATGTAAGAAAATCAATCAAACAGTCACCCTTGAAAATGTCGTGGTGAATTCCTGTAGCATTTTTTTTTTTGGTTTCTGAGTGACGAACTGTTTTAGGATTTGAAAAATTGTTTCAGTAGTTCATGTCATAGCGAGAAGAACACCCTAATTCCAATCTCAAACCCATCGTTTTACTTTCATTGTAGTCTGAATTGTGTAATCACATTCTGTTTGGAAACATTCCTTGTTGTCCCTTGATGACTAGTTGTGTGAAATAATACTGCCCATGTATTTTCAAAATATCTTTTTAATTCTTTCATTTATGTTATCATGATTCAATTAATGATTTCATAATTGTATCATTAACATAGGAATTGTTCTTTTCTTTCCAACCATCCTGCTTTCCCGCTAATATTTACTTTCATTCCTCATGCTAATGGAATACATTGTTTTTACTCTCCTCCTGCCTCTTTTCCTTCCTTCCTTTCTGCATTCTCATTCGTCTGCATTCTACTCCGCTTCCACTGTCTCCCCATCATTCCCACCTCTCCCTGTTTTCCATTCCATCCCTCCATCCATCCATCCCTCCATCCATCCCTCCATCCATCCCTCCCTCCATCCATCCCTCCCTCCATCCATCCCTCCATCCATCCCTCCCTCCATCCCTCCCTCCATCCCTCCCTCCCTCCATCCATCCATCCATCCCTCCATCCCTCCCTCCATCCCTCCCTCCATCCATCCCTCCATCCATCCCTCCATCCATCCCTCCATCCATCCCTCCATCCATCCATCCATCCATCCCTCCATCCATCTATCCATCCCTCCATCCATCTATCCATCCCTCCATCCATCCATCCATCCATCCCTCCATCCATCCCTCCCTCCATCCATCCCTCCATCCATCCATCCCTCCATCCATCCATCCATCCATCCATCCATCCATCCCTCCATCCATCCATCCCTACCTCCATCCATCCCTCCATCCATCCCTCCATCCATCCCTCCATCCATCCCTCCATCCATCCCTCCATCCATCCACCCATCCCTCCATCCATCCCTCCATCCATCCCTCCATCCTCCATCCATCCATCCATCCTCCATCCATCCTCCATCCATCCCTCCATCCATCCATCCCTCCATCCATCTATCCATCCCTCCATCCATCTATCCATCCCTCCATCCATCCATCCATCCATCCATCCCTCCATCCATCCCTCCATCCATCCATCCCTCCATCCATCCATCCATCCATCCATCCATCCATCCATCCCTCCATCCATCCATCCCTACCTCCATCCATCCCTCCCTCCATCCCTCCCTCCCTCCATCCATCCATCCATCCATCCATCCCTCCATCCATCCCTCCATCCATCCCTCCCTCCCTCCATCCCTCCATCCCTCCCTCCATCCCTCCCTCCCTCCCTTCATCCATCCCTCCATCCATCCATCCATCCATCCATCCCTCCATCCATCCCTCCATCCATCCCTCCATCCATCCCTCCATCCCCCCTCCATCCATCCACCCATCCCTCCATCCATCCCTCCATCCATCCCTCCATCCATCCCTCCATCCATCCCTCCATCCATCCCTCCATCCATCTCGCCATCCATCTCGCCATCCATCCCTCCATCAACCAATTCCCTCTATCCCATCTTCTGTTTTCACTGCCCCTTTTTCTTCCTTCCCCATTCTGCCCACTTCTTCCTTGCTCTCCCCTTCCTTCCTTGCTCCATTCCTTGCTTCTCCCCTTCCTTCCTTGCTCCATTCCTTGCTTCTCCCATCTCTTGTTCCCACCATACCTCCTTCATTTCTCCATTCCCCTGTCTCCCATCTTGTATTCCCCTCTCCCCTTCTGACTGTTTCCCGCCCCGCCCTGCCACACGGCTCTTCCATTTGACCTCGCTAACACCTCACCTGACCTGCCTAACATACCATCCACTGTCTAACCTGCTGTCACTGGTGGACTGACCGATATGCATGACCACTTAACATATCAGGCCTGCTACTCCAGTAACGGTACTGACCTATGATAGCCCAGACAATGCTAGAATCTTACGTACGGAGGATGATATAAAAAGGTAGGCTATCCGATAATGTAGTGCGGACAAACCGTCAACCATTTTGATTTTAGCTTTTAACCACCTGAGTCTTCAGAATATGTTTTCAGTCCTGGTCGGGATGGTTTAATTATGTGATCATTGTCTTGAGCAAGATGCGTGCATTGTTTTACTTTGGGAAAATAAATGAACCTTGAACCTACATGTACACGTACTTGTCACTGCCCAGGGGAACCTGTGAGGGGCCTTCTTGTATCCCTAACTCACAGAAATAATGTATTTGTTAAGCAAATATTGTCCTCATCAAGTAATTTAAGGTTAACAACTGGCAAAAGTATGTTCATTTTATGACAAATTGGCTGTAGTAACCAACTCAATTTGCCAAGCAAAATGTCTGCTAATTTTTCTTTATTTAAAAAAAAAAATAAGTAAGACTAATTGCGGTGACACCATGTGAAATTCTCTATTGAGTAGTAATTAGTTCTGAAAAGAACTGGAGGTTACAACTTGACGTTTCGATCAGTATGCTCTGATCGTTTCTCCTGTCACCGCAATTAGTCTTACTTATCCTCTTCACCATGCAAAGCTACAAGTTTTACCTTAAACAAAAAACTGTAATGGCTATTAGCACTCCAAGAAATGATCATTTCCCTATTTGCTGTCTAACTTTCTAATCTGCTAATCAATCAAATGTTGAATATTATGTCATTTTAGATTTAGTTTTAAGATTCAGTTTGAGTAAGGTTTGCGGTAGCACCATGTAAACAATGTCTTAGGAGTTATAATTGTTGGTTCTGAGAAGAACTGTGGTATTGAGAAACTTGATGTATCAACCAGTATACTCGGGAGTTAATACAACTCCTAAGAGATTGTTTGCATGGTGCTACTGCAAACCTTACATGTACTCCTACCATACCTCCACCATGCAAAGCTTCAAATCTTACTTGACTCCTACATGTACAAGGCCACTCCAAGCCATTAGCTGTTGCCAGTGGCCTCCTATGGTTACCCTTCTGTGCACTGTCACACCACTGAGATTACAGGGTAAAGTGGTCTCCCATTGATACATTGCAGGCCATACTAATATGTTCAAACATTTACAGTGGCCTTGGGTGGCACACAGTTGATTTTGTAAGATTACTTGGAAAGGACAGCAGGCTTGTACATATACATGTATGTACTGAAGGTTGCTAAAGAACAGAATTTTGTGGATCGGAGTGGCCTCCATGAGTAGGAGGGTTTTAAGATTCAGTTTAAGGATGTTTGTGCTATACAAGACTACCGGACCAGTAAGTTTGACTTAGCTATTCCGCATGCATTTTCACTTGTCCATATGTTTTTTTAAAGTACTTTTTATATAAGGTTCTGCAGGGTGGTCCACAATTGTCAATATTTCATGATGCCAGCATATTTGAAAATGATGAAAATATGCCCCCAGTGGAATAATTTAAGGTGAAAATATAAAACAAGATGATCTAGGATTCAATGCAGTCTTTGTAATTCTGACTAGCCCGCTGGACTACTAGGTGAGGGGTTTTGACTAGTCTGCCGCCAATTTAACTGACATTTTGGCAACGGACCACCAGCGAATTTGAACCCTGCTGCAGTATTATTTTTATAACAGGGATGCCAGTTTTCCGGCTATTGCCGGAATTCTGTTTTTTTTTCTGATATTTTTCCCAAAGAAATCTGGCGCTCAGTCTTTTGTCCGGCCGGGAAAAAAATCGCCTTTACAGAGCGCACTCAGTTAGTCTTGGTTATCAAGAAGTTTTTACCTTTTATGTTTTTTATGCCATTGCATAATACACTCGGACATTTCACAGACAGAGGGCGTTTGCTGACTTAGATGATCGCATTGTTGTGAAAGAGTCCACTTGCGTTCGATGGTTCATGCATGCATGTATTGCATGCAATGGAAACGATAGTACCGAGATAACGAGCAACTAAGACTAGCACATTGCGCCGCCACTGCGTGCGTCAGATTGGAAACGGTGTGTGTGGGTCCGTGTATGTGTGTGTTGTACATTAATAATAATAATAATAATAATAATGTGTGGATTTATATAGCGCACGTATCCACCAACTAAGTGGTGCTCAAGGCGCATTATATTATTATCCCTGCTCATAAGGCTCATAAGGCTCATAAATCATTCCTGAAACCATCTCAGCTCCCTGGGGAGTATACAGCTCAATTGCTGCCATTTCTAGCGCATATAGAGCAAACCAACTCTGCCTTCACAGGTACCCATTTAACCCCTGGGTGGAGAGAAGCAATTATGATAAAGTGTCTTGCTCAAGGACACAAGTGTCACGGCCGTGATTCGAACCCACATTATGTTGCTAACACCAGAACTTGAATCCGGTAAGCTAGACCGCTCGGCCACGACACCTCACATTGTATACGGTGCGTTGTATATATGGTGATCACAACGTGATCATAAAGATTGCGTTTCGTGGCCCTCATTGTCTGATTTTTTTTTTACTGATTTTACTCAACTTGGCTACCATAATGGAGGTCGGAAGAGGTGTGGATCTGAAAAAATTGATGCCATTGTAAAGAACAGGTTCAATTGGCGTTGGCTTGAATCAAAAGACAACAAGGGATATTTTCTTTCCGTGCGCATGAATGAACGTTTGCTCTTCCCTTTGCAGGAAAATCTTTTCCGGCACTGGAGTAAAGAGCTACTGGCATCCCTGTTATAATGATTAATTTCAAGTTTATTTTTAAACATCAAACATATTACTCTAATGAAGCCTCTCTTTTCTTTCTCACTTTGATTTATTCCCTCCATGAGGCTTAACAACAGTCTAGACAATACTCATTTGGATGATGAGCACAGGTTGATAGCACGTTATGCTGCGAGGCTAGCCGCTGCTGGTAATAACCCAGTAAGTACACAACTGTTTTATCTGTCATGAATTTTCCACATGGTTGAATCCCCCCCCCCACAGCATCGCTTTTTCATACTGTATTTTACCCGGTATTGAGATCGTAAAAGAAATGCATGTGCAAAGATAGATCGATAGATAGATCGATAGATAGATAAAGAGCTCTTTTATTATAACTGTTGTCAAAAGCTGAAGGCTGATTTACCAAAATATTACAAACAAAAGTGTAAAGTGTGTATTTTTATATATTAAAAGATGGTACGCTGTCAAATATTTATATTTTTTCTGTTTAGTTTAAAGTACGTTTTCATACTCCTCTTACTTGAGTACATTTTTACTGTATTAGTACTCATACTCGAGTGCATTCTTCTGTTCTCGTACTCGAGTACATTCTTCTGTTCTCATACTCGCACTCGAGTACATTCTTCTGTTCTCATACTCGTACTCGAGTACATTCTTCTGTTCTCATACTCGCACTCGAGTACATTCTTCTGTTCTCACCGCACGCGAGTACATTCTTCTGTTCTCATACTACTTTTCGAGTACATTCTTCTGTTCTCATACTACTTTTCAGTACATTCTTCTGTTCTCATACTCCTACTCGAGTACATTCTTCTGTTCTCATACTCGCACTCGAGTACATTCTTCTGTTCTCATACTCGCACTCGAGTACATTCTTCTGTTCTCATACTCGCACTCGAGTACATTCTTCTGTTCTCATACTCGTACTCGAGTACATTCTTCTGTTCTCATACTCGTACTCGAGTACATTCTTCTGTTCTCATACTCGCACTCGAGTACATTCTTCTGTTCTCATACTCGCACTCGAGTACATTCTTCTGTTCTCATACTCGCACTGGAGTACATTCTTCTGTTCTCATACTCGCACTCGAGTACATTCTTCTGTTCTCGTACTCCTACTCGAGTACATTCTTCTGTTCTCGTACTCCTACTCGAGTGCATTCTTCTGTTCCTCATACCGCACTTTTCAGTACATTCTTCTGTTCTCATACTACTTTTCGAGTACATTCTTCTGTTCTCAAACCCCAGTACATTCTTCTGTTCTCACACTACTTTTCAGTACATTCTTCTGTTCTCATACTACTTTTCAGTACATTCTTCTGTTCTCATACTACTTTTCGAGTGCATTCTTCTGTTCTCATACTACTTTTCAGGTACATTCTTCTGTTCTCATACTACTTTTCGAGTGCATTCTTCTGTTCTCATACCGCACTCGGTACCACATTCTTCTGTTCTCATACTCGCACTCGAGTGCATTCTTCTGTTCTCGTACTCCTACTCGAGTGCATTCTTCTGTTCTCGTACTACTCGAGTGCATTCTTCTGATCTCATACTACTTTTCGGTACATTCTTCTGTTCTCCACTTTGCACTCCCAGTACATTCTTCTGTTCTCATACTCGCAGTCGAGTGGATTCTTCTGTTCTCATACTCCTACTCGAGTGCATTCTTCTGTTCTCGTACTCCTACTCGAGTGCATTCTTCTGTTCTCGTACTACTCGAGTGCATTCTTCTGTTCTCATACTCGTACTCGAGTGCATTCTTCTGTTCTCATACTCGCACTCGAGTACATTCTTCTGTTCTCATACTCGCACTCGAGTACATTCTTCTGTTCTCATACTCGCACTCGAGTACATTCTTCTGTTCTCATACTCGCACTCGAGTACATTCTTCTGTTCTCATACTCGCACTCGAGTGCATTCTTCTGTTCTCATACTCGCACTCGAGTACATTCTTCTGTTCTCATACTCGCACTCGAGTGCATTCTTCTGTTCTCATACTCGCACTCGAGTGCATTCTTCTGTTCTCATACTCGCACTCGAGTACATTCTTCTGTTCTCATACTCGCACTCGAGTACATTCTTCTGTTCTCATACTCGCACTCGAGTACATTCTTCTGTTCTCATACTCGCACTCGAGTACATTCTTCTGTTCTCATACTCGCACTCGAGTACATTCTTCTGTTCTCATACTCCTACTCGAGTACATTCTTCTGTTCTCATACTCGCACTCGAGTACATTCTTCTGTTCTCATACTCGCACTCGAGTACATTCTTCTGTTCTCATACTCGCACTCGAGTACATTCTTCTGTTCTCATACTCGTACTCGAGTGCATTCTTCTGTTCTCATACTCGTACTCGAGTGCATTCTTCTGTTCTCATACTCGTACTCGAGTACATTCTTCTGTTCTCATACTCGCACTCGAGTGCATTCTTCTGTTCTCGTACTCCTACTCGAGTGCATTCTTCTGTTCTCGTACTACTCGAGTGCATTCTTCTGTTCTCATACTCGTACTCGAGTACATTCTTCTGTTCTCATACTCGCACTCGAGTGCATTCTTCTGTTCTCGTACTCCTACTCGAGTACATTCTTCTGTTCTCGTACTCCTACTCGAGTGCATTCTTCTGTTCTCGTACTACTCGAGTGCATTCTTCTGTTCTCGTACTCGCACTCGAGTGCATTCTTCTGTTCTCGTACTCCTACTCGAGTGCATTCTTCTGTTCTCGCACTCGCACTCGAGTGCATTCTTCTGTTCTCGCACTCGCACTCGAGTGCATTCTTCTGTTCTCGCGCTCGCACTCGAGTGCATTCTTCTGTTCTCGTGCTCGCACTCGAGTGCATTCTTGGAAGGGACCTTGGTTCTAATCCTCAGACCCAAGCCAAACGTGTGGATTAGATTTTCATTCCCTACTCAATCATGTCGGTTGAGCTTGAGTTGTCAAACCCTGGGGTTCGCACCACCACTTCTAAAACTGAAATTTCTTCCTTTTCTTCTTCCAATTCAACTCCTGATAAATCATAGATGAATTGTGTGGTAGTCATGCAGGGCTCTCAAAAGTAGCCGGTCACCGGCGGCAAATCGCAGGTTTTGCCGCCGGCTACTTTTCACCGGATGACCAAAAATATTTGTTTCACCTTTCTGTGAACTTTTCTGCAAAAAACTGATTCGCACGCGGTGCGATACGAAGTTTTATTTACCTGAAATCACGTCACTAGTCAGTTTTCTCAGCGACACGGCCGCAGCCATTATGTATACGCTCCCTTGCGCTTTGTGTAAGCTGTATCCTGATTGGTTAACGATGTTTCCTGTACTGTGATTCCATACACATTTGTCAAACTGTTTGTGATACATTGTATCCATTCATTATTAAAGACTCAAATAGACCGGCTGCGGCACATATGCTACAAACAAGTATCAAACTAGCTGCTCAGGATGGAATGTTTGCCTATTGTTCACAGTAATTGGATTAGTGGGGCCTTAAGTGCTGCTTTATGTCTGCACTGGAGTGTGCACCACGATGTGTAAAAAAAAGAGGATTTTATTTATAGGGGATGTCCACATTAATTGTTGTCCTAATAAAAAAGTGGTGTTGAAATTGGTTTTGTTGTGTAATTATTTTGATGTGCCACCGACCATCCCTCAGCATATTGCCAACATTAACATTTATTTACCCACCGATACCAAGCTTTCTTGTGTATTACATAAATTTGCCGACAAGGTGACAGTTTGTTTCAAAAGAAATACATAAAAAGGGAGGTGTTAAGTCGGTCATTGTCGAGTTCAGTAATGATCATGTCATTGGTGGCTGTCAATTTCCGATCGGTTCAGTCGCAAGGATCGGCAAGAAATATCTTGATATTCCGGCAACGTCAGTGCCGCATACAACGCGTTTTCCGCACCGCTGAAATGTCGTCACGGCAAAGCGGAGCCGCTTACGGCCTGATAACATGAACCGTTCATTATGATGACTGTTGGTATTCCTGGCAATGAATGCTCGCAAAACTCCCACCCCACCAAAGTGAACATGATTTATAACTTATCATTAAGTAACAATCAGTACACCGCAACCGAATTTGAACGAGAAATATTGGGTTCTGAAAATAATCTTAATTCTTAAAATCGTTGTTTAGTAGTAGCAGTTGTTGTTTTTAATTATTCCTATCTAGGTCTCTTATAAATTCATTCTTTCAGGAAACAAGGTTTATTGAAATTTAACTAAAGTTCATTGTGATAGAAACAAATTAACATTCAAGTTCTGGTTTTATATTCGTAATATTTTGCAGTTTGTGAGTTTCGTAATATTAAAAAAAAATTACTACGCAAAGCCATGTCCTTATCCAAAACCAACATAACTTACGGGATATCCTTATTTAGAAAGCAGGGGCGCGGCATGCACAACGAGTTAGTTCCGCCCACATCGCCTTTGATCGACCAATGACGTTCTTCAACACGTGTTTTGTGACATGAACGTCCATGTCAACTTGCTATATGCATGCGCTCTGATCACACACATACCTGTACTTCTGACACCTACACAGTAACGTATACGTGGGCCGCTGAATGTAGCCCGCTGTATGATGCACCAGCCGTGCGTGCAGAAATGGCGACGAAGCGTCTTATTCTTGCCTCAGTCTGGAAAGTGTACTTCAGACTCTTCATTTTTTCTGTTTTCCATGGGTTTTCTGTTTTCTGTTTGCCATGGAAATAACCCTCCAAATGCCTCTTGAGGGTCTCAAACATGCACCTCAAAGAGTACAATTTTCAAATTTTTCCGGGGGAGGGCCGCCGGACTCCGCCTTTCCCGGAACGCCTTTGCCCATTTGTCTGCACCCTCCTACTTTCTTTCTTGTACCCTCCTACTCCTCTAAACTTTGAGAGCCCTGGTCATGCAAGAGGAAGATACTAGACATTTAACAAACTCTTGTTCTCTTTCAGCCCACAGTTGCTGAGATTTCATCTGATCTCGATGCCAATAAGGAACAAAGGGCGCTCATTGCACAACTCGAGGCTAAAAACAGGTATAAACCCACGACCAATCCTGCATTCAAACTCAAACAATCATTCACCATTGCGTAATAAATAGCTTTTGAAAGTGTTCCAACTCCCGTGTGATTTTTTGTTTGTTCATGTAATGGTTTAATAACTTTTTGAGCTATGTATCTTGTTTTGTTCTAGATTACATTGAGAAATTTCCTGTGTCAAAGTTTAAAAAAATAATTTTTCTAATAAGGGAATAACAGTTAATCGCGATATTTACCACAGATGACCAGTTTTTGGTATAGTCATCCTTATCGCCCGTGACCTTGCCCAAAACAGGTCATTAACCTGCAGTAAATACCAATAGTCAAACTATCATTCCCATTCATAAATGCCTGTATCAATTTCGTTTTCAAAATGTCAGAAAATAATTGTACTTTGTTGAATAAAGCCAAGTTCTCGTTTTTTGGGGACAAACACGAAACACTTCCAAAGTACATGAGTCAGGTGCACAATGCCAATCTCTCTTCACTTTCTGTCATCTCCGTCTCTCGGTTGAAATCTGCGTCGTGCATTGCCCAAAACAGCTGGCACATACGCACTGCTCTGATTGTGATAAGCCATGTCTTTACCATCCGTTAATACACTGCCGCATGATTACGTTTTTGTCAAATCAGATTGTCTAAACTGTCTTAATTGAATTAATGAATTCAATTTAAAGGAAGTTACAGTGTTGGTATTGACCATCAAGAAATATATCCTTAGACTAACCTTTGAAAATTTCTCACATTTTTTGAGAAAACAACAAAAAACGGTGACATGTTGTTTGGCTTTTACATGTACATGTACATGTATGTCTTTATACAGAATATTGCCTTCCAGAAACTTTTTGTAAATTCAACATAACAATTCCTAAGTAAGACTAATTGCGGTGCCACCATGTGGAATCTCAATTGAGTAGTAATTAGTTCTGAAAAGAACTGGGGGTACAACTCGACGTTTCGATCAGTATGCTCTGATCGTCCTCAGGAGAATGCCGGACTCTGGAAAATGCTGCTGCTTAAGTAGGCTGCTGGAGGATCATCCCATGAATGGATGCTGGAGGATTAGTTCGTTGAGGCGCGCAGGCGGGAAACTGAGACTATGAGACTAGGATCCTAGGGGTTGGGGGAGAGGAGTGTGCTCACTGAACTGAATCAGTTGTTAACAAGCACAGGGGAAGGAGGGTGGTTGACTTAGGATATAGGGGATCCCTCAGTCTGGGGTGGGTTATGGACTTTGGATATAGAAGATCCTTCAGTCTGTAGTATAGGTCGCCAAATGTCGCTGATGAAGAAACCGATGTCCTGTGGTACAGTGTCGTGTTTGACAATTCCTGTTCTTCTCTAAAAAGAAAGCACATCAGATGAAATAATTTAATAAGAATGATTGATACGTGTATCAATATGAATACACAAAATACAGGGGGTCTAAGAGGGACAATCGTCACGATCAGAGCAGGTTTTCAACAGGGCATGGAATCGGTGTCCTATTTTAAGATAACAGTGACTGAAAATTACCGGCGCATTCATGCAGCAGCAATGGTAATATGGCCTTATCATGTGGGGCATTATTTTCAGTCACTGAGTTAATCTAAAAACTAGCACTCCGATTCCATGCCCTGTTGCTCGTTGTGATATTGTCCCTTTAAAGTTACGAAGAATATTGTACTCGTCACAAACATGGTATAATATTCCTAATGTTCAACGGAACAAGACTGCATCCTTCTAGCCAGCCAATCGTCATCGGGCAAGCTCAGTAGTGGAGAGGTTCACATCTGCACAAGTAAGAGGTCGTGGGTTCGAATCCCGCCCGAGTCGCCTGTGAAGTTTTTTCCACAGACACTCGGAAAGCACCGAGTATACAGTGCTATACACACGTCGGTGTAGGGCAAAATGAAATCATAAGACTGCATCCTCTTTCACAAAATTTTGTTAATTTGTGAGACTTGTCACGTTTGTCACATCCAGAGAGATCATGCGTGAAATCCAACGTCTGCGCCAGGAGCACGACGAGGCGGTGCGCTCCCAACCCCAGCGCAACCCAACGCTATTGGCTGAGCTCAGGTTGCTGCGGCAACGTAAGGACGAGCTGGAGCTGAGGATGGCGGCTCTGCAGGAGAGCCGTCGAGAGCTGATGGTGCAACTCGAAGGGCTGATGAAGCTTCTTAAGGTATCTTAGATTGTTAGTTTGAGACCTGCTCCCACAAAACCAGGACAAAATCGCCAAAAATAGGGTGTTTTAAGAGTTTTTTACACCTACAATCCCGGCCAAACTAGTTGGGACACGTGTCCCCTGTTCCCCCCTGCTTCAATATATTGTCCCTGAGACAAAGACAAAAACTGCACTTTATTCACGTC
Source organism: Zoroaster sp. YZ-2022 (assembly GCA_029582265.1). NCBI lineage: Eukaryota > Metazoa > Echinodermata > Asteroidea > Forcipulatida > Zoroasteridae > Zoroaster > Zoroaster sp. YZ-2022. The sequence continues at coordinate 13,533,053 of CM055831.1, read as the reverse complement.
TGATCACTGCTTTATGGATAAACTAAGAGAAAATTCAGACAATCCCGGCCAAAATAGTTGGGACATGTGACAATAAACATACCCTCCCCTGTCCCCTGCTCCCCCCACCAATGTTGTTATCTCTAGCCGGAGCACAGACCGCGCAATGAGAGCCAACATTGCCAGGGGTGTGGGGGGGGGGGGGGGGGGTGCCAGCGAGATTTGGCCGGGATTCTAGTCCATCCCCAGTGGGTGATACCCAACTGTACCACATGCTGGGGATGGGACTAAGTCATAAAAACTCTTAAAACACCCTAAAAATGTATAAAATCCATCAAGTATTTCTGGTGTCCCGGTTTTGTGAGAACAGGTCTCATCTCATACATGTATGTTGTAGGCAGGTGAATATATTGAGGGTAATATTGTTGTGAACTTGAGTTATCATTGATCCCCTTCACTTTATGAGGTGGGAAACTGGAAAATATGAGGCAATCAGAACGTAGAAATAAAATAGGTGATGTTCATTCATGGACTGCCATGAATACTCACTTGCCCTTGATCCATGTCAGTGGAGAAAATTGTAATGACACTAACTTTCTGATGTCAAATGATTCACTGCCTCCCCCCCACCCAGAGTCACGGATCCCCTCGGTCCAGCCCCAACCACACCTCCAAAAACAACAATGCCTCAACGACCACGCCCACTCATTCCGTGGCTACGCCGGGTGACCTGGGATCCTCCAGGAATGGCAAGCCGGCCAGCAGTGAGGGATCTAGAAATCTTCGGAGTGATCTGCTGGTTGCGGCAGACTCTGTGACCAGTGCCATGTCATCGTTAGTACGGGAACTAAATTCAGGTTCGTTGAGTTGGCAAATGTTACGCATTTTTTTAATTGTTTTAATTTGTTTTTTTATCATTGTATATTGTTTGTATTCATGCAGGGTGGATATGTGCGCGCTACAAATCTTTATTATTATTATTATTAAATTGTGTATTATACGGAGTAATCCTAACCCCCTGTAGGTATTTTAGCTCAGAACCTTCCCTAATGCAAAAGGAGTCGTCGTCAACTAGGATACCAGGCAATCTCAATCCTACATGTATGCAGGTCTGTGTATATTGCCTGGGTACCACTGGGGTGTACCCTGGGTGACAACGAGCTGTAGTAACACTACCGGTCCACTTCAGTGGAAATGGGACACCCAGACCCCATGCAAAGTATCCCTGGCTGGTCTATCACTATCAGTACCGAGTCCATCAAAATACAACAAAACCGTTGGATTGGTGAAATTCCGGTGAAAAACCGTTGGAGTTTTATCGGTTTTGGGTTGTTAGGGTTAAAGATTTGAGGCTTTGCATGGAGAAACATTTGCTTAATAGAAACATTTGCTTAATAGAAACATTTGCTTAATAGAAACATTTGCTTAATAGAAACATTTGCTTAATAGAAACATTTGCTTAATAGAAACATTTGCTTAATAGAAACATTTGCTTAATAGAAACATTTGCTTAATAGAAACATTTGCTTAATAGAAACATTTGCTTAATAGAAACATTTGCTTAATAGAAACATTTGCTTAATAGAAACATTTGCTTAATAGAAACATTTGCTTAATAGAAACATTTGCTTAATAGAAACATTTGCTTAATAGAAACATTTGCTTAATAGAAACATTTGCTTAATAGAAACATTTGCTTAATAGAAACATTTGCTTAATAGAAACATTTGCTTAATAGAAACATTTGCTTAATAGAAACATTTGCTTAATAGAAACATTTGCTTAATAGAAACATTTGCTTAATAGAAACATTTGCTTAATAGAAACATTTGCTTAATAGAAACATTTGCTTAATAGAAACATTTGCTTAATAGAAACATTTGCTTAATAGAAACATTTGCTTAATAGAAACATTTGCTTAATAGAAACATTTGCTTAATAGAAACATTTGCTTAATAGAAACATTTGCAAAGCAGGTTTAGATGGTAACCATTCCAAGCATTCATACAAATTGTGCATATTTTAGCTGGTTGTCTGTTTTATATTGTTCAGCAAAAAGTTCTCTGCTTGCTGCAGGTTTACAAAATTTACCCCCAAGTTGAGAAGGCATTTTTCCTTCTCCCATTCTGTATTAACTAAAATCATCGGGTCACAGATTACAATGTTTTCTAAACACTGCATTTACCTTTTTTTTTTTTTTTTTTTTTTTTTTTTTTTTTGCAGTGTCCTTTTTTCATTCTTACAGCTAATTCAAAATGTAATATTGTTATTGTTCAATATTTTGATATTTGTCTTTTTACATGTATATGTGGGGAGAGTATTTTGACAGAAGAATTACTTAGGGACAAGGGCCAAAGTCATGGTACAGCCAAGCCTTTAAGAAGCCTGGCCAGGCCCAGGCTTTTCCCCTGCCTACTGGCCTATATAATGAGCTCTGCTTGCCTGGGCTAAGCCTTCCAGAAGCCCAGTTTATGTTGATTGGCAGGTACTGTATTGTTACAGGATTAGGACTCACAAAAGACAGATTAGGAGGCCAGGTAGCCTAGGCCTGGCCAGGATTCTCAAAGGCTTGGCTGTACCATGACTTTGGCCCTCCCTTAGAAGTAATCTGTCAATCGCAAACTGATTATATCTTGTTTTCTTTTGTCCTCATTTGTGTACATTCTGTTGTCTTTACCAATGAAATGAAATCAATATAAATTTTGAATACATGTACACGTATGATTAATTCTAACACAATGTTAGTGATCCTATTTCAACAGATTAGTATATTGAGTAAATCATTTCATTTTAAAAGGTTCAATTTTGTTATCAAGTCAAACATACTTGTATTGCTCAACTGTATATTTTTTATTTAATTGTAATGTTAAATATTTCATTTTAGAAAGCTACCTTAATATTATGTAGACCTATATGACATAAAACACAATAAAGGGGGCCACTTTGCATCCGTCACGTTAGCAGTTTTTCCAATGGTTGTTATTTATTTTTAAGTACCTGAAACCGACCAAAAAGTGTTTCAACATGTGAATGGACATGCAGGCTTATACTAGAACTAATTTGAGTTGATTTATTTTATTTTTTTATTTTTTTACCCTCAAATTTCCATAAAAATTGGACGGAAAAAGTTACCTCACTTTTCCGTCCATTTGTCGATGGAAATTTTAGGGTAATTAAAAAAATAATAGCAATAATCAACTCAAATTATCTTTAGGATAAGCATGCATGTCTATTCAAATGTTGAAATTCTTTTTGGGTGGTTTCAGATATTGAAAAAAAATTATAACCATTAGAAAAACTGCTAACGTGACGGTAGGAAAGTGGCCCCCTTTATTGTGCTTTATGTCATATGTATATCTTTTCATGACATTTTTAATGTTTTTGTTACATACTTGACAGCACTATGAAACTGTATCTGTTATGTACAGATTTAAGATTAAGGTACATATGTACATGTATTTTATCCTGTTTTTTTGTTCGCTCCTTTGTTAACAGAGGCTGATGATGATGATGAGGATGATGATGATTTCATTACTGAAGAAGGGACCGTCAAAAGTCCCGACACTCCCAGTAAAGACAATGCCAACAGGGGTACGTATATGTAACAGTGACCTGGTAATCTTGGTCATGTACCCTGACTGCATGTCACCGATCATTGTGAATGGGTCCATTATGTTCATATGCACCAGACTATGAACGTTGCCATATTTTGTCCTGACCCAGTAAAGACAATGCCAACAGGGGTACGTAGTAACAGTGACCTGGTAATCTTGGTCATGTACCCTGATTGCATGTCACCGATCATTGTGAATGGGTCCATTATGTTCATATGCACCAGACTATGAACGTTGCCATATTTTGTCCTGACCCAGTAAAGACAATGCCAACAGAATGCGTATATGTAACAGTGACCTGGTAATCTTGGTCATGTACCCTGATTGCATGTCACCGATCATTGTGAATGGGTCCATTATGTTCATATGCACCAGACTATGAACGTTGCCATATTTTGTCCTGACACAGTAAAGACAATGCCAACAGGGGTACGTATATGTAACAGTGACCTGGTAATCTTGGTCATGTACCCTGACTGCATGTCACCGATCATTGTGAATGGGTCCATTATGTTCATATGCACCAGACTATGAACGTTGCCATATTTTGTCCTGACCCAGTAACGACAATGCCAACAGGGGTACGTATATGTAACAGTGACCTGGTAATCTCGGTCATGTACCCTGACTGCATGTCACCGATCATTGTGAATGGGTCCATTATGTTCATATGCACCAGACTATGAACGTTGCCATATTTTGTCCTGACCCAGTAACGACAATGCCAACAGGGGTACGTATATGTAACAGTGACCTGGTAATCTCGGTCATGTACCCTGACTGCATGTCACCGATCATTGTGAATGGGTCCATTATGTTCATATGCACCAGACTATGAACGTTGCCATATTTTGTCCTGACTCAGTAAAGACAATGCCAACAGGGGTACGTATATGTAACAGTGACCTGGTAATCTCGGTCATGTACCCTGATTGCATGTCACCGATCATTGTGAATGGGTCCATTATGTTCATATGCACCAGACTATGAACGTTGCCATATTTTGTCCTGACTCAGTAAAGACAATGCCAACAGGGGTACGTATATGTAACAGTGACCTGGTAATCTTGGTCATGTACCCTGACTGCATGTCACCGATCATTGTGAATGGGTCCATTATGTTCATATGCACCAGACTATGAACGTTGCCATATTTTGTCCTGACCCAGTAAAGACAATGCCAACAGGGTACGTATATGTACACGTGACCTGGTAATCTTGGTCATGTACCCTGACTGCATGTCACCGATCATTGTGAATGGGTCCATTATGTTCATATGCACCAGACTATGAACGTTGCCATATTTTGTCCTGACCCAGTAAAGACAATGCCAACAGGGGTACGTATATGTACACGTGACCTGGTAATCTTGGTCATGTACCCTGACTGCATGTCACCGATCATTGTGAATGGGTCCATTATGTTCATATGCACCAGACTATGAACGTTGCCATATTTTGTCCTGACTCAGTAAAGACAATGCCAACAGGGGTACGTATACATGTATGTAACAGTGACCTGGTAATCTTGGTCATGTACCCTGACTGCATGTCACCGATCATTGTGAATGGGTCCATTATGTTCATATGCACCAGACTATGAACGTTGCCATATTTTGTCCTGAGACTCGATCCCAGTAAAGACAGTGCCAACAGTGGTATGTAACAGTGACCTGGAACAACCCTTGTAATCTCGGTCATGTACCCTGATTGCATGTCACCGATCATTGTGAATTGGTCCATTATGTTCATATGCACCAGACTATGAACGTTGCCATATTTTGTCCTGAGACTCGATCCCAGTAAAGACAGTGCCAACAGTGGTATGTAACAGTGACCTGGAACAACCCTTGTAATCTCGGTCATGTACCCTGATTGCATGTCACCGATCATTGTGAATTGGTCCATTATGTTCATATGCACCAGACTATGAACGTTGCCATATTTTGTCCTGAGACTCGATCCCAGTAAAGACAGTGCCAACAGTGGTATGTAACAGTGACCCGGAACAACCCTTGTAATCTAGGTCATGTACCCTGATTGCATGTCACCGATCATTGTGAATTGGTCCATTATGTTCATATGCACCAGACTATGAACGTTACCATATTTTGTCCTGAGACTCGATCCCAGTAAAGACAGTGCCAACAGTGGTATGTAACAGTGACCCGGAACAACACTTGTAATCTAGGTCATGTACCCTGATTGCATGTCACCGATCATTGTGAATTGGTCCATTATGTTCATATGCACCAGACTATGAACGTTGCCATATTTTGTCCTGAGACTCGATCCCAGTAAAGACAGTGCCAACAGTGGTATGTAACAGTGACCCGGAACAACCCTTGTAATCTCGGTCATGTACCCTGATTGCATGTCACCGATCATTGTGAATGGGTCCATTATGTTCATATGCACCAGACTATGAACGTTGCCATATTTTGTCCTGACCCAGTAAAGACAATGCTAACAGAAGTACGATATGTAACAGTGACCTGGTAATCTTGGTCATGTACCCTGATTGCATGTCACCGATCATTGTGAATGGGTCCATTATGTTCATATGCACCAGACTATGAACGTTGCCATATTTTGTCCTGACCCAGTAAAGACAATGCTAACAGGGGTACGTATATGTAACAGTGACCTGGTAATCTTGGTCATGTACCCTGATTGCATGTCACCGATCATTGTGAATGGGTCCATTATGTTCATATGCACCAGACTATGAACGTTGCCATATTTTGTCCTGACCCAGTAAAGACAATGCTAACAGGGGTACGTATATGTAACAGTGACCTGGTAATCTTGGTCATGTACCCTGATTGCATGTCACCGATCATTGTGAATGGGTCCATTATGTTCATATGCACCAGACTATGAACGTTGCCATATTTTGTCCTGACCCAGTAAAGACAATGCTAACAGGGGTAATGCGTATATGTAACAGTGACCTGGTAATCTTGGTCATGTACCCTGATTGCATGTCACCGATCATTGTGAATGGGTCCATTATGTTCATATGCACCAGACTATGAGCGTTGCCATATTTGTCCTGACCCAGTAAAGACAATGCTAACAGAAGTACGTATATGTAACAGTGACCTGGTAATCTTGGTCATGTACCCTGATTGCATGTCACCGATCATTGTGAATGGGTCCATTATGTTCAGATCCGACTTTCTATGAAGGTTGCAATATTTTGTAATGACCCTGTAAAGACAATGCTAACAGGGCGCGATATGTAACAGTGACCTGGTAATCTTGGTCATGTACCCTGATTGCATGTCACCGATCATTGTGAATGGGTCCATTATGTTCATATGCACCAGACTATGAACGTTGCCATATTTTGTCCTGACCCAGTAAAGACAATGCTAACAGGGGTACGTATATGTAACAGTGACCTGGTAATCTTGGTCATGTACCCTGATTGCATGTCACCGATCATTGTGAATTGGTCCATTATGTTCATATGCACCAGACTATGAACGTTACCATATTTTGTCCTGAGACTCGATCCCAGTAAAGACAGTGCCAACAGTGGTATGTAACAGTGACCCGGAACAACCCTTGTAATCTAGGTCATGTACCCTGATTGCATGTCACCGATCATTGTGAATTGGTCCATTATGTTCATATGCACCAGACTATGAACGTTGCCATATTTTGTCCTGAGACTCGATCCCAGTAAAGACAGTGCCAACAGTGGTATGTAACAGTGACCCGGAACAACCCTTGTAATCTCGGTCATGTACCCTGATTGCATGTCACCGATCATTGTGAATGGGTCCATTATGTTCATATGCACCAGACTATGAACGTTGCCATATTTTGTCCTGACCCAGTAAAGACAATGCTAACAGGGGTACGTATATGTAACAGTGACCTGGTAATCTTGGTCATGTACCCTGATTGCATGTCACCGATCATTGTGAATGGGTCCATTATGTTCATATGCACCAGACTATGAACGTTGCCATATTTTGTCCTGACCCAGTAAAGACAATGCTAACAGGGCACGTATATGTAACAGTGACCTGGTAATCTCGGTCATGTACCTGATTGCATGTCACCGATCATTGTGAATGGGTCCATTATGTTCATATGCACCAGACTATGAACGTTGCCATATTTTGTCCTGACTCAGTAAAGACAATGCCAACAGGGGTACGTATATGTAACAGTGACCTGGTAATCTTGGTCATGTACCCTGATTGCATGTCACCGATCATTGTGAATGGGTCCATTATGTTCATATGCACCAGACTATGAACGTTGCCATATTTTGTCCTGACCCAGTAAAGACAATGCCAACAGGGGTACGTATATGTAACAGTGACCTGGTAATCTTGGTCATGTACCCTGATTGCATGTCACCGATCATTGTGAATGGGTCCATTATGTTCATATGCACCAGACTATGAACGTTGCCATATTTTGTCCTGACCCAGTAAAGACAATGCTAACAGGGGTACATGTACGTAACATTGACCTGGACAACCCTTTATAATCTCGGTCATGTGCCCTGACTGCTTGTCAACGGTCATTGTAAATGGGTTCATTGTGTCATATGCACCAGACTATTAACTCTTTCTGGACGGCAAGCCTTTTAAAAGGATCACGCGTGCATCGCGTTTTGACAACGAGCGTTTTAAAATGCTTGAATGTTATCACCTGACAACTGGTCTTGTTTTGACTTGTTTTGACAACAGTCCGCACAATTGACCAACACGAATCTTAACCTTTATTTTGATACCTTACTCTCTTCAATAGTCCAAAGATAAACAAATTATTAATAATTTCCACACTTAATCTTGATTGTTTACAGTATCAAATTACAATAATGAAAACAATTAATTCCAGAGAGAAAGAGTTAATTTTGAACCTCATATGGATATGGGAAGCCAAGATGGCTTCTTTGAAATAAGGAGAGCTTTCTTTGTATTAATCACAGTGGTTACAAAAGGAAAATTATGGGCTGTCAGTTGAAACAAAGAAAGACATATCAATGATTGCATCAAAACATTGACAAATCAACAGACAATACCAAAATGAAAAGATCCTCTTCTTGACAATAATGGGGACAAAGTGTTTAATTTTGAGAACAATACACCCTTCCAGATATGGTCGTATATGTAGTCTCTGCCCACTCTTAGGGAGTGTCTCACAACTCTTGGAACTGCCCTTTCTGGGAACACAGAGCATTCCCAAAAGGAACATTCAGTGTTCCCAATGGAAGCAGCAGCTGGTCCAGATAGGAACGCCTGATGTTCCCACTACGCATACTCATTTATGGAATGTTCTCAATGGAAGGTTACTTTTAAGAACACAGAATGTTCCCCCAAGGAAGGCCAGCCCGTTCCCAGTGAGAAGAGTCTGCGTTCCCAATGGGAACTAGCCTGAAGATCTAGCTCAAAGATGCATGAATTACGCCAGATCCTGCCCGTGCAGCCGCCATATTTTTCCCGATGCTGAACTTTGACCTTAGTCGGTAGCTAGCACACAAGCCTTGAAGCGTGACGTCAGATCTTCAGCACAACGCGTTAACGTATCCAATGAAATCCTTTGAGTGGTACTCCTGGAGCCTGTCTATATCCTTGATAGGATATAGACAGGGGACCGTTGTAATTGGGAACAAGCAGTGTTCCAAACTGAACGTTCTTGGCATTCCCGAGTTAAAAGACACTCCTCTAGTAACACTGAAAGCTCTGTCACACACCTGTATGCACGTGTTTGGCATACATGTACATGTGGTAACAATTGTCATGGAAAAGTATTCCCCTTTTGGTTAATCCATGGCATTTGATTGACGGACTGTATTGATCCACATATTACTTTCAACTACTATGGCCATGGTTTTGCCTGCTAATGGCTGCCCATTTAAAACACTGCATTTATAAAATCGACAGGCAAAATAAAGATCCACGTACATGTATACTGAACATGGTTCTTGTCAATGGTGATTGAAAATGTAACAAAATAATAACCTTCAAAACAAGTTCATGTAGTCACCAAACGTTTCATCACATTTGGTGAAGAGTAAATTACATGTATTCTTTCCCTGATTGCTTTTTGCAGATGTCATGACCGGCCATCGAGTAGGGCAGAGATTGGGGTCCACGGGTGAGAAAAGTAATAAAATGTCAGAGCAGGATTTTATTGCTGAATTGACGGCACGCAAGGAGGGTAGATCGAGAGATCATCCTCGGCCACCCTCAGGATTAGATATGTGAGTCAACTAGCCTGTGATTTCTCAGCATTTTTTTCCTGATTTCAAAATTGTTTACAATACTCCCTTTGCCCCACATTTTATTTTTGAAAGAAGGGAAGTAGCCACCCATGAAAGAAATAAGAAGCCTATATTGTGTCCAAACCTCTATTTTCTTGTTTGTGGGGATGTGGAGAGTCTGTAAATCCTCCAAAAATTAAACATCCAGGAGGTTCAGGGGGCTTTGTCCTCTAGACCAAAGGGAGACCCGGGCCTGCTACCCATTTTTCAGGATTGTTTACTTTTGTCAAGTCACACTCCTGGTGAGTAGGACTAGGAATTGTCCATTGTGCTCTAAAAATGTCTTTATGGTACAAGACACATGGAGTGCCATGGTCGAGCGGTTTAGTGCATCGGATTTGTGTTCTGATGGCTGAGTCATCAGAATGTGGGTTCGAATCCCAACCGCGACCGTGGTGCTTGTGTCCTTGAGCAAGACACTTTACCATAATTGCTTCTCTCCACCCAGGGGTAAATGGGTACCTGTGAGGGCAGAGTTGGTTGTTGTGTTTGATTAGCCCTATATGCGCTGTAATGGCAGCAATTGAGCTGTATACTCCCCAGTGAGCTGAGATGGTTTTAGGAATGATTTATGCGCCTGATAAGCAGGGGTAATGTGCCTTGAGCACCAGTTTGGTGGATATGTGCGTTATATAAGTCCACATTATTATTATTATTATTATTATTATTATTATTATTATTATTATTATTATTATTATTATTATTATTATTATTATTATTATTATACACTCTTGGCATGCTTTTGGTGAGCTTAAAATGAAAAAAAAGAAGATATTTGAGTTTATGATTAGAAGAGTTGTTGTTTTGTTTACAGTTCTGGCCAGAGCCAAACAGACGATGATAGTTACATAGCAACAGACGACGCAGAGTCCTACGTGCGTACGGACGACGAGAGCTACATGAGAACGGATGATGAGTTACAGGGTCGAGTCACCGATGATGAACTCAAAGAAGCTAAGGTAAGAATGGTACAAGAATGGCTGATGTTTCAGTGGATCATTTAGTTTTTCAACAATGCTATTTTACTTGAGAAAGTGAAAACACATTTGTCACCCTAATAATGAGGAACATGGTTTGACAGTAAATATGTACCAAAATTAATTTATGGCGGGTCCTGCCATAAATTTATTTTGACACTTGTTAAACCAAGCTTCTGACTGAAATTTATTTTGACACTTGTTAAACCGAACTTCTGACTGAAATTTATTTTGACACTTGTTAAACCGAGCTTCTGACTGAAATTTATTTTCACACTTGTTAAACCGAGCTTCTGACTGAAATTTATTTTGACACTTGTTAAACCGAGCTTCTGACTGAAATTTATTTTTGACACTTGTTAAACCGAGCTTCTGACTTTGACACTTGTTAAACCGAGCTTCTGACTGAAATTTATTTTGACACTTGTTAAACCGAGCTTCTGACTGAAATTTATTTTGACACTTGTTAAACCGAGCTTCTGACTGAAATTTATTTTGACACTTGTTAAACCGAGCTTCTGACTGAAATTTATTTTGACACTTGTTAAACCGAGCTTCTGACTGAAATTTATTTTGACACTTGTTAAACCGAGCTTCTGACTGAAATTTATTTTGACACTTGTTAACCCTCTCAGTACCGAATTGTTTGACCACTCAAGCGTGAAGCACACATTCTTACACAACAGAAAGCTTGTGTTCAAAGACCAATTTTACAAACTCTATTATCACCTTGAAGATATCATTTTACAGCAAAATAAATAATAAAAAATATCTTACTTATTGAATTCCCTTTCATAAAATCCAAAAAACATTAAGATTGGTCAATAAATGTCCAAGTTCTTGGTCTTTGTTTCCTCAGTGTGATCTGTAAACTCGAACACTTTTTTTGTACACAAACACATGGCGCTCCGTAGGTGTTTGGCATTTCGGATCTTTCAACTCCAATTTGAAGGGATTGCATAATAGCAACCTTATTCTATTTCACCATCAATGGAAAGATCCGATCTTGCTCTTTCCAACCATTGTAAGCTTGGGTACGGAGGGTGAACATGGACAAAACTACAGCTTTATAACAAATGGCCTTTGTGCTCGGGCTTGAGTGCTTTTTTGTGTGAAAGCTTGGTCGACTAAAGTCGACTATGGTAAGGAAAGGGTTAAACCGAGCTTCTGACTGAAATTTATTTTTGACACTTGTTAAACCGAGCTTCTGACTGTTTTTGAAGTACATTATTTCAACGTATTAGGCACTTTTTTTCACCAGTTTATCATCATGAACAATTTGTTGGAGAGAGAAATGTTCAGTGAGATGAGATACATTTGTATCTCATGAAATTGCCTTTCATATGATACCAAAGCCACTAGAATAAACTGGTCGCATTTTATGGATCTTACTTCCCTTAACATTGTTTCATAAACACAAAGAGCATTTAGTACACAAATGTAAAGCATTCCATAGCATAATAGGCTATTGAAAGGATCGGCTTGTATTATGTCTGATTTCTTATAATAGCAATCTGTAGGTTTGCCTACACCATTAGAGAGATCCAAAGTCACGCTTTCCAACTGTGCATAGCTTGGATATGGACTGCGAAGAAAGGAAAAACAAATCAGCCTTTTTAAAAATTTGTCATGATGCTACCAGTTTGCGTCGGAGGCCGTGTATACACGCAATTTTTTTTTGCACCACGGATCGGAGAGCGTCTAAACACGCCATAGGAAACTCCGATATATTTGTATGCATGCTCGGTTGAGCCGCGTGTGTACGGCGACATGCTCGGAAGATGTGGCCACGCACTGTGGAAGCTTCCATTAACGTGTGTGTGGGAAAAAGAAACCCGCACAGGGCCCAGAAAAACTTTTTTATTCCCAACGTGAACTGGTTAATACAGGCCTGTGAAATCTCCGCGTTTTAGCGGATTTCCGCTTTTTTAATTTCCTCTACCGATTTTAATTTCCGCTTTTTTTAAAATCCGCCCGAAAAAAGAATTCCATTTTTTATTTTGTTGTAAATTGCGCATTGCGTGTAATTATTGTTTCACGAGGATCTCGATCTCGATCGGCGATCTGTGCGTTGGTTCCCACACCAGATACCGCCTGTTGGATATAGAGCGCGCGAACCAGCGGTATGGCTGATCGTCACACCGTATTTCGGCTGTGTCCTACTTCGTTGGCTATGGCTGGAAAGTGTGCCTACGGAAGCCAATAGCTAGCGGCTGCGGTCAATTCCCATAGACTTGCGTGTTATTTCCGGCCGTAGCCAAGGAATTATACGGCCTAACAAAACAACACGCGCGACACACCACAACAACCACCATTTTGTATTCTACGTCCATGTGTGCACTACGTGACACATGCATGATTACTACTTAGTACTTAGTACTCACGATGTTCTCTATTGACACCGGGTCTTTTTTAGGTTCTCCTCTTTTTTCCTCTTTTTTTATCAAACCCCACTCACAGGCCTGTTAATAGTGCTCTGTGTGTGGTAACCTCGGTCGACTAAGTAGCCACCAATGGTAATGAAAGCCTTTAACAACCAACATGTGACAGTTTCGGCTTATAGACCTTATGCATATGACAGAGGCTAGAGAAGGTCACTCATTGGTTCATGTTTACGCACAGCATAAGGTCTATTACATTCTAATGCGGAATTTATTAAAGTGTACTCTTTCCTAAATTCAAACTGGAAATTTTGTACTTCACTTTTCTTCAAAGTGACAGCACCTCAGACAAAAATATCGGTTTGGTACATTGAAACCATTTTTATTAACTTAAAACATTACAATTCAACTATTTTTATTTTTTTTTTTAATTATTGCCAATTCTGTACATTACTGGTAAATAGTTATACATGTAGGTAACCAATGGCAATGGTGACACATAGTAGCCGGGGTAAAATCATAAGGTTTGCAAACTCCAAAACAGACATGATGGAAAGTTTTAGTATGAGCTGAAAAGATTCAGTCTGACTTTACTTCCTGGTAACCAACGAAAAGACCAGTATTCAAACTGGCATTCACATAATTTCAATGGGGTCTTGAAAAGTACAAGCTGAAAGGATTATGGCTGACTTTACTTCCTGGCATTCCATACTGCACAAAAAGGATATTGAAAGGATCGATGTGTATTACATATGTATGTCTGATTTCTATAATAGCAATCTGTAGGTTTGCCTACACCATTAGAGAGATAAGAATCAGTCTTTCCAACCATGTATATATTGCATGGGTATGGACTGCGAAGAAAGGAAGGAAAAACTTGATCATGATACATTGTACTCCCAATTTAGTGCCTTGTGTGTGGTAACTTTGGTCGATTAACCCTAACCTGCCCAAATCCTCCAAAATCCTCTTTGCTAAAGTGAAGGATTTTGAAGGATTGAGGTTACATGCTCTTTGCTATAAAAGTGAAGGATTTTGGAGGATTGAGGTTATTAGGCATACTTGTCTTTCCATGGTACATGTACATCCATGTTTGTTGTAGTGATTGCAAGGTTAGTGCTTGGGTCAGTGGACACTGTTTATTGCTCCATGCATGCATGCAGGGAGGGTCCCTGGCCATGTACATGTATCACAGATTAGAAACACATGTGTGCATACAGTACATGTCATGTGCTTGCTTTACTACTGAAGGATTTTGGAGGATTCAGGTTATGTGTAAGCAAATGGGCCTAGGGAGTTAGGGTTAAAGTCACCAATGGTAATGAAAGGTTTTAACATTTCATTATTTTTATTTTATTTCTCTCCACAAAAGATTCTAAAAGCACACAGAAAACGCATCAAAAACTAAAATACAGTTCAATTCCTGCACGTATATTAAACCAAAAGGTTCAGTCTTCCAATGTGAATGTTCTGGCTTATTAAATTGTGTCGTTCCCAAGAAAATGGTGAAAATGCATGCAGACTTTTGATCTTCATTCTAACATGGAATTTATGAAAGTATAATCTCTCCTCACTTCAAACTGGTAATTATTTCACTTTTCTTCAAAGTAACAGCCCCTCGGACAAAAAAATATGTGGGTAGATTGAAACCAATTTATTAACTTTACACCGAATAATTTTGACATTACAATTCAACTACATGTATTTAGATTTTTCTGAATTATTACCACTTCTGTACCTTACTGATGAATATTTATAGGTAACCAGTAGCAACAATGACAAATAGTGGCCGGGGTAAAATCATAAGGTTTACAAACTCCAAAACAGACGTGATGGAAAGTTTTAGTATGATCTGAATAGATTAAGTTACGCTGTATGTCTGATTTTACTTCCTCGTCACCAATGAAAAGACCAATATCCAAACTAGTATTCACAAATTCGGTGTCCTCTTACCAATGACAATGGTTTGCAAACTGCATGTACATACAAGAAAATGCTTCTTTGCTACTCCACAAAAGAAGTAGTGAATGCACAGCAATGTTTTCATTTGGCTGTTTCATGCCCAAGTTAACATCAAAGGTTCTTTTTCTTCCCAAAATCTCTTTCAAACAAACATCTCTTTGTACAAGCCATCAAAAAATTCTGTACATTACTGCAGAGCTGCCAACTCTTCCGGATTCTGTGGAAGACTTCCGTATTTGACGGTAATTTACTTAAAATACATGCAAGGAGGCCTCTCCTTTTGGTGCCCAAAAGCCTAAAACCCCTGGACCCCACCCGCAAGGGCTCTTCCTCATTTTCAAAATCATATGTTGGCAGCTCTGTTACTGATAAATATTTATAGGTAACCAATAGCAACGGTGACAAATAGTGCCCAGGTTAAAATCACAAGGTTTACAACTCCAAAACAGACGTGATGGAAAGTTTTAGTATGAGCTGAAAAGATTCAGTCTGAATATACTTCCTGGTAATCAATGAAAAGACCAATATTCAAACTAGTATTCACATAATTTCAATTGGTTCTTGAAAAGTACAAGCACACGTATGTACTCGTTGCACTATCGTGAAAATGTTAACACTTTGGTTAGGCCTCTAAAGTGGTATTCAAAAAGCACACAGAAAATGCATCAAAAACTAAAATATAGTTCAATTACTACACGTATTTTATACCAAAAGGTTCAGTCTTCCAATCAAACATGTGAACGTTCTGCCTTTTTAAATTGTGTCGTTCCTAATAGGGCTGTGCCGGGTATCCGGATACCCGACCGAAACAGTCATTACCCAGTTCCATTTTTCGGTTGCAATTACCCGTAAACGACTTTTTAAAATTCGGACTGAACATTTGAGCGGTGGGAACAGAAATCTGTGACTCTTGAACAATGTAATGTTTACACTTTTACAGACAATTATCTTTAAATTCAAGAGATTGCACTCCAATAAAGAAAATATTGATTTTAAGTATGGTATCCTCTGTATTATAAAAGTCAATTTTGTTACCATTTACAGTACATGTATTTGTACACCACAGGAGGCATGTTTTCAACAAAAACGGGTATCCGGGTATCCAAAGTTTCCTGCATTCGGGTATCCGGTTCCAAATATATCCGAAAACGCACAGCCCTAGTTCCTAAGAAAATGGTGAAAATGCATGCAGACTTTTGATATTCATTCTAACATGGAATTTATAATCTCTCTAAAGTATAATCTCTCCTAAATTCAAACTAGTATTCACATAATTTCAATTGGGTCTTGAAAAGTACAAGCACACGTAGTACTCATTGCACTATTGTGAAAATGTTAACACTTGGGTTAGGCCTCTAAAGTGGTATTCAAACAATGTCACTAAACTGCCGCAGTTTAGCAGTTAACAGTACATAAAGGGAAGGCACGCCATTGGAAATTATCAGATGATCAAACTAACAAATATTATCTAAAAACTCACTTGGTGTAAAGTTGGTACAAGTATCAATCATCCTCAGAAATGATTCCATCTAATGTTCCTTCATCTTAGAGGAAACAGGAATTATTATGTTTAACCCTCCTACTATCAGTGTTGTTCTTAACCAGTTCGCTTCGGATGCCGTGTATACACGCAAAAAATTTTTTGGACAGCGGATCGGAGAGCGTCTAAACACGCATTCCGATTTTTGTGTGTGTCACCGGGAGACTTGTCAACACGCCACACGTGGCGTGCCGTCGTGGTGGCTGACTTGTATACACGCAATCGTTTCTCGGAGTCCATGGGGTCACGGTTCGGTGGCCCCGGACAAAATGCACTGCAAATACTGAACGAGTTCACTCTTTTCGTTGATTTTTGCCTAATCCCTTTATCCAAGACCTGTTCCTTTGATGTACCAGCCAGGGATTTGTAAAGAGGGATTTATATCCATTGTTTACGAGGCATTCGATCTCTCTCCACGTATGCCGTCTTTTCGACCGGGTGCTGGTCGCTAATAGGCCATTGCATCGGGGCTTGCCAACGGTCTAATTGTGATGAACAAACACAACCGTAATTAAAAAACTAGCCATTTAATTCTCAAACTGTCAATGTGTAAGGTGTTTATTTGGGTGTCCGAACTTGGTTTCATTGACAAAAAAAATTATTAATGGCTAGAAATTGTTTCAGATGTTTCACTGAAAATAAACCCGCACGGGGGACCGGAAAAAAATAAATATTCCCGATGTCAACTGGTTAACAAAGTCGACCCATACTTCAAAATGTCACAACCAACAAAATACACTGTTACATTTCGCAGGGGTTATCCACAAAATACCATGTGGCACCCTGGGGCACACTGGTTTGTGTGAAGGTCAGAACACTTTGTTTTTGTCCCAGGGGAATTTTGGGGTATCCATGTACCACTCTTGTGTACAGTATGCAATATTTTAAGGCATGCATAGAAAAAGCATTGTGTATTTCGCATACACAATTTTTTGTGGCATTTTGGAGGCTACATGTATACAAGGTTTTTTAAATTAATACATGTAATTTACATGTACGCGCTACAAATCTTTATTATTATTATTATTATTATTATTATTATTATTATTATTATTATTATTATTATTATTATTATTATTATTATTATTATTATTATTATTATTATTATTATTATTATTATTATTATTATTATTATTATTATTATTATTATTATTATTATTATTATTATTACACACAAATTGTCAGACAGCAATTTTTTTAATCAACGTATACATTGTAATAACATCAAAAACCTGTAAAAAAAAAATTGTTTTTAAATGTTTCTACATGTATGTATTGTGATGACATTTTCACAGATTAGTTTAATGATTTATTTCATGAAAACTAGAGGACTTAAATTAAAGGTACGATACCAAAAACCAAAATTGTTGTATCTTCCCATGAAGCCAGTCTTACTTAAAGCTTTCTCTATTGTGTGAAATCGAAAAATGGAACTTTTTCAAAGGGCAATCCAATGAGATTTGTTTTCCTTTTTTGATCTTGAATTCTCAGGAATTATACCGGCGCCATACGGACGACGAAAGCTTCAATCGTACCACCACGGACGACGAAAGCTGCATCCGCACCGACGACGATGAGCCGAGAAACCCACTGTGGGAAGATAACACTCGCAGATGGATCAATCGGTGATCGATAACCAGTAGATTAATTGCACTTTTTATGCAGCGGTAGCTCAAAGGGGTGGAGAAGGGGAGGGGGGGAGGTTCTAAGCAGGTTGTCAAATGGGAGGATGTCCCTCTTTAATGGAATCAGGCAGGGGTGGATCCAATTGCTAAAAAGTTGGGCACACTGCACAAATAGTTGAGCACACTTTTGAAATGTGTTGTAAATGTTCATTTTTTATATACATAATGATCAATAGAAAAGGGAACATGCCGTCATTTGACATCCCTCCCCCGGATTCACCAACGGTGGAAATTTAGTTTGTACAAATACACCCAAATGACCATCTTTTCCCCTTGTTTTGGGGTTGAGATAGATCCCCGCTCTCTCACCCTTTTGGTTGTATGCCCTTTTTTTACCACCCGTTAGATGCCCCGCTGCTGTTTCACGTAGATAAACCTTGGTAATTAGTGCCATTCATAACGGAAGAGAGATTTCACAGTATTTGAGGTTTTGTTTTGATTAAACAACTTCTTCCTTGTTTCACTTCCGTGTTTTTGTGCCAAAAGGTTTGAAACGGTCGAAGGGGTGCAGCAAAAACAAACCTTCCAATTCAGCTCTGTAGAAGTTGCTCTCTTTTCGCATGGAATTCAAGGGAAGGATACACGGCATTGGTAAATGTTGGCAGAACTGCTTCTATCAGTATGCTTGCATTCTTAGTCTCTTTGAATCAGATATGCAGTGTACACTTGCAGTAAATAACCTGTGAAGGTTTCAGCTCAATGCGGAGTTCATTCAAGTCATGAGAAAAATGTGAAAAGCCATTCACAATTTTTACAGAAAGTGTTCACACCTTTTTGTGTTTTCTCTGAATTGAGAACCGTTACCAACTTCACATCAAGTGAACTTTCGAACTATACATTTGATAATTTTGTAGTCATGGTAATACCAAAGTTGTATCTTTCCTTAATTCATCAGCCACGTGTGAAGTTATCCATTACGGAAAGAATCATTCATGGGCAATGGATCAAGTGAATACTCATTGATTAACCCTCCTATGCACAGGCTGAAATTTGGCCCAGTCAGCATGGCACTCACAGACAGTCACTTGAGTATTTTTGGGTGCATTGCCAATTAGTAGGTCAAACCACAGTCACACAGAGCTGTGTACATGTATGTACTGTCAAGTGGTTTTGGTTTGACCTCCTGCCCACATGTCCTTGCATTTATTTGAGTGCACTGCACAAAGTCAATGGGTTGGGAGTTACATACAAATTTTGAGTGTATTTGAGTGCACTGCACAAAGTCAATGGGTTGGGAGTTACATACAAATTTTGAGTGTATTTGAGTGCACTGCACAAAGTCAATGGGTTAAGAGAGACATAAACATTTTGAGTGTCTTTGAGTGTTAAACCTATAGGAGGGCTAATACCAATAGTCATTGTATTGATTATTCTTATTGTACAAATCAATGTATTCAAGAAAATGGTTTCAAAGCTACTCAATTGCAGCTGTGTGAGGATTGGTGTACACGTATTAACCCTAACCCTCCAGGGTATTTTGGCTAGAAACCCTGCCAGACGCATCAGATTGCATCGTTTGTCAAAGTGACTTGGCTGCAGAGTGCAGCAAGATCCATCTGGTCACAAATCTCAAGGCCGAACTGCCTCAGAGTCTGTGGTCACCCAACGCAGCAGGATACAACTCTGGCATTGTTCAATGGGACCAGCTCTCAATAGCCTCAGACTTGGCTGCTTATGCACTGGTGTTGAAAGCTGAATGCATCAAAGTGGACAAGACTTTTCCACCTGATGCACTGTGCTGCGTCTGGCAGGGTTAGGGTTAAGGTACATGTACATGTATATCATCACTCGATTGATTAAGAAAAAAAGGTAGTCATAGTTTAGAGTGTTCAATTGCTATATCTCAGTGCTGTTACCAGGTTTTGTTGACGTATTTACAACTTCAAAAATTGCACTTTCTTAAAGTTGTTAACATAATACAGACATACATGCAGACAAAAAAATGTAGGGAAACTATGCATGGGTGAAATGTAGCCTCAACATACATGTAATAACATAAAAAGTCCGGTTTCTGGTTCTCGCACGCATCACCTCAGTTCTGCCGGTCAGCATTTTTTTTATTTATTTATTTTTTTTTTAAATATTTTTTTGTTGTTGCTGTGAAACGATGTCCAGTTGCTGCCAAAATTGCTGGATCAATTGGAATTCTGCCATGCTGTGTTTTAAATGACTTTTTCACATAGGGGGTATGAAACGTTTGCCTGATTTGTGCAGCCTCTCTTAGCCACCATACTTTATGTATGGGAAGTTTGGTCTGGTTCCAGTAACTGCGTATACATGTATGACTCAAAAAGAAGATTACCAACAAAAAGCGTGTCACCGCATCAATTTTTGAAGCCACCCTAGGACCAGAAACCAGAGACTTTTAGACAGTTTGGAGCAAGATATGATTTTGGAGCAAGGTATGATTTTGGAGCAATTCGAAACAGATATTCTGCTTGTATGAGAGCAGACGACGACTGTCCAGTAAAACACTGCTATACCTGAAAAGATGGATCGTCTGTCCACGAGAAGCTGGCTACGATCATGGTCAGCACAGTTGGCACACCGATAACACAGTCAGAAATCTCACTGAGAAATCTCGCTGGTTATGAAACACAAAGTATGCACACACACAAGCAAACATTCCTCGCTAAGCCATGAAATATGCTTATGCCAAGAACAGAATTTCCTACTGTAGTAAGCTCTGAACTTTTGCCGACGGTAAGCATCACCCTTGGATGTGGTGTATACACTTCAAACATATATAGAAATATGTAGAAACGATACAAAGAACACCCTAATAATGGAGCAAAACAAATCAGTGGCAGTTTTTATTTGTTACTTCCTCTTGTATTCCAGCTTGATGAGCTGTCTCTAGAAGGTAAACACAATTACATGCGCATGGTTTTCACAGGGGCCTAGGCTGCCAAATTCTTATTGTTAAGTCATTCGTCAACTGGCGCTAGTGGGTACTCACTGAGTAAATCACTTTTCTGGCCAGGAATTTTCGTGGTGAGTTTTACAAAGTAAGCTTTTATTTATTTAATTTCATAAATCATCTAACGGCGCGAGTGCCAATGACTGGATGGATATAAACTGGTTGTGTTACGGGTTCTTTTTACGTGCATTACTTTAATAACGTATTACACGGGGACCTACATGTACATCATCATTTAATTTTTTATTTTTTTTTACGCAATTCGCCCCACACAAGGCCAATGGCCACTCCAAGGTGGGGGCTACTAAGTCATTGAGTTGTTACAACGACTCCACGCTGAAGAACCAGCCCCTCGCACCAAAACAAGACAAGTTAATAACCAGCCTTTTCACGGTGCGAATAGGACTGGGAGGGGTAACTAGTCCAGAACAAGGCAGTTGTTAAACTGCCTCTGCCCCTATAAGCAATTATGGTTAAGTGTCTTGCTCAAGGACACAAGTGTCACGGCCGGGACCCGAACCCACATTCCGCTGAAAATTAACGTCCCATCCAAAGGACAAAGCAATCGCATGGTCAAGTGTCTTGCTCAGTCAAGGACACAATAATTCACACCCTTTTGTGCACACTGTCTTTAAAGGTCCTATGAATTAGAAATTTTTCCAGTTTAACCTATAAATGCAATTTAAAAAAAAATGTATTGGAGATTTACATCGCAAAAAAATAAAAAATTTAAATTTGGGATGAACCCGCACCCCAAAAAGGGGACAAATTTGTGACGTAGACCTAGGAACATGATGTTTGTTGGCACGCGTCAATCGATACATATGAATGATACAACGTGCAAACTTATGTAACTGTTTTTGTTGTTATGCCGCCAAGGTGTATTGTTGCTGATTACAGCAACACTTCTAAAGATGGTGTCAGTCTGCACAGATTCCCATCACATCCAAAATATCAATGAATTTGTTTGGACGGCTGCAGTGAAGCATACCAGAGCATAATGGTCAGGAATGTGCATTGTCAATGTCCTTTGTCATTCTGTGCCTAGGTCTATGTCACGAAAGGAGATATCAAAAGGGACAACACAAATTTTGGGGACAAATTAAATTGTTATAACTCATGACAAACTTATAAAAAAAATAAGTATTATGTTTTATTAATACAAAACCATATATTAAGCCCCAAAAATGTAGTGCGAAAAATTACCATTTCATAGGACCTTTAATAATGCATGGAGCTGTAGCGACTACGGTGTGTATAATTTAAAAGTAATCAACTCTATCAGGCCCGTACGCAGGGGGGGGGGGGGTGCGACGGGTGCGTACGCACCCCCCCAAATTACCAAAAGGTCCACATTTTCCGGGGTAAATAATGGTATTTTGATGTAGAAATAACGGTAATTTTCCATCAATTAACCAGAGTAAGTTTCTCCTTCATATCAATCTCATTCATATCTATACACTGAAGGGAATGTTTTGCCCTTCATATCAATATGTATTGTATGTCTATCAGCGATGACGTCAGCGCACCAAGGTGGGCTTTTTTTTCTTACGTTTAAATTTAACAATGTGTTATCTGTACTTGAAAATTACTTGAAAATGAAAACACCCCGTTGTTTATCTAAACTACATGTCGTATGCGCAATCGCTTTCGTATCTTCCAGATCGAATCATGTACAATTAACGCTATATATAGCCTACCTGTACATGTAGATGAAAGGGTGCGAAACCGACGTTATATAGTTTCACAAGGCATTTTTGGTCCCATCAGTACAAATTCGCACCACCCCATAAAAAATCCTGCGTACGGGCCTGCTATATAGAAAGTAAAACCATGGAGGAAGGAAAACGGTAAAACTATACAGGATGAATCTACCATTAGTTTATTGCTTTCTTTTTATGCCAAAGGTATCATTTTATGTAAACTATACCAATTGCTCCTTGTACAGAAATGAATAACGTCAACAAACATTTGGTACAGGAAGTAGCAAGTATTGTTGGTTTTTAGTTCCACAAAATAAAGTAGCTTCTAACTCGCCAGATATGTTGCATGTACATTTGTATAAAGTTATATAGATTCATTATTGGAATTATGATGCACCAATATTGAATGCCCGTGAGGCCTCAGGGGAAGAATTTCTCAAGATTCAGACAATTTTAATCGTCCATGATTTTTATATTCAAAAATAAAGAATAAAAAACAATACTTGCAGTAGATTTCCATTTGAAAGGCAACCGATATTTAATTTGTTTTAATTTATTTAATTTGTTTAATCTCCTACTACTACAAGGGTCAAAATCAGTCAAAATGTTGATATACTTGCCAAGGTATATCTTGTGCACTTGTCAAACACTGTCAAACCTTACGTGTAGTAAGTACATTTACAGGTCAAAATGAGTCGACTGTTTTTGACTGGTAAAAGCATTGTCTGGTATTGTTGAGGGTGGTCAAAATGACAGTAAAAACCAGTCAGGAATGCCCCTGTGTACACATTTGGGTCAACAGTCAAAACGGGCAGTTGACTGATTTTGACCTCTGTAGCTACTTCCCACTAAAGTGCAGCTATAGTAGGAGGGTTAATATAACTTGAATGTATCACACATTTTATTTGACTACATAGTCATTTTGTAAGTTGCATTATAGTGGAAAGGTACAACATTGGTATTTCTTCATCCACAATTTACCTGAAACATACTTTGCTTAAAGGGACAATATTGTCACAATAAGAACAGAATTTCAACAGGGCATAGAATCCATGGCCTAGTTTTAAGATGAACGCAGTGACTGAAAATTACTCAGCAGTAACGGTAATTACCATGTGGGGTATTATTTTCAGTCACTGAGTTAATCTAAAACTAGCACTCAGATTCCATGCCCTGTTGATCACAATGATATTGTGGGGTATTATTTTCAGTCACTGAGTTAATCTAAATCTAGCACTCAGATTCCATGCCCTGTTGATCATAATGATATTGTAGGGTATTATTTTCAGTCACTGAGTTAATCTAAAACTAGCACTCAGATTCCATGCCCTGTTGATCATGATGATATTGTCCCTTTAAGTTGGTGATAGTGAGTTCTAACATCCCTTGAAATCAATTTTCCTTTTATTGTAGACATTTTAAAGAAAATTTAAATTATTGCCAATCATTTTGTCAGAAAGAGTAGGGCCTACTCTTTCTAATATAATGAAAGTCCACGTGTATACGCAAAACTGAACGTTTTTTTTCTCACTAACGACACAACGTAATTAGATACAACTTTCAATGTTTGGTTGTATAATGTATATATTGATTCAAAGAGAGTGAGCAAACTTATAGAAGACGTTTCCCTCACATTACTGATGATGTACCTTCTGCACTCCAAATACTCTAGAATAAACAAGGCAGATCATCAAAATAATACCCATCTTTATTATTGCAATCAAAATAAAAACACGACTATATTATAATAAATATTTCAATATAATATTCAGTGGATGGAAGTACATCATTGGGTGTATCATACGTTATCGATATTGAGAAAATGTTGACAGAACTGCTTCTATGAGTATGCTTACTCTCTTTGAATCAAGATATACATTGAAGGGAAGGTACAGCATTGGTAATGTTGACAAAACTGCTTCTATGAGTATGCTTTGAATCAAGATATACATTGAAGGGAAGGAACAACATTGGTAATGTTGGCAAAACTGCTATATGAGTATGCTTACTCTCTTTGAATCAAGATATACATTGAAGGGAAGGTACAGCATTGGTAATGTTGGCAAAACTGCTATATGAGTATGCTTACTCTCTTTGAATCAAGATATACATTGAAGGGAAGGTACAGCATTGGTAATGTTGGCAAAACTGCTTCTATGAGTATGCTTACTCTCTTTGAATCAAGATATACATTGAAGGGAAGGTACAGCATTGGTAATGTTGGCAAAACTGCTTCTATGAGTGTGCTTGCTCTCTTTGAATCAAGATATACATTGAAGGGAAGGTACAGCATTGGTAATGTTGGCAAAACTGCTTCTATGAGTGTGCTTGCTCTCTTTGAATCAAGATATACATTGAAGGGAAGGTACAGCATTGGTAATGTTGGCAAAACTGCTTCTATGAGTGTGCTTGCTCTCTTTGAATCAAGATATACATTGAAGGGAAGGTACAGCATTGGTAATGTTGGCAAAACTGCTTCTATGAGTGTGCTTGCTCTCTTTGAATCAAGATATACATTGAACAATCAACCTGTGAAAGTTTCAGCGCAATGTGGAGTCTTAAAAAAAGCGTGAAAAAAGCATCCAAGATGTTTACAGAAAACACTTGGAAGCAAAAATCTGTCGCCAGGCAACCTCTTGAAAATGTGCATATCGTTCTGGTGTTTTCTCTGAAATGAGAGCATGTCATACAGATATTTTTATCTGGATGTTTGGTACCCTTTATTAACCCTAACTCCCTAGGCCCATTTACTTACACATAACCTGAATCCTTCCTAACTCCCTAGGCCCATTTGCTTACACATAACCTGAATCCTTCCTAACTCCCTAGGCCCATTTGCTTACACATGACCTGAATCCTTCCTAACTCCCTAGGCCCATTTGCTTACACATAACCTGAATCCTTCCTAACTCCCTAGGCCCATTTGCTTACACATAACCTGAATCCTTCCTAACTCCCTAGGCCCATTTGCTTACACATAACCTGAATCCGTCCTACCTCCCTAGGCCCATTTGCTTACACATAACCTGAATCCGTCCTACCTCCCTAGGCCCATTTGCTTACACATAACCTGAATCCTTCCTAACTCCCTAGGCCCATTTGCTTACACATAACCTGAATCCTTCCTAACTCCCTAGGCCCATTTGCTTACACATAACCTGAATCCTTCCTAACTCCCTAGGCCCATTTGCTTACACATAACCTGAATCCTTCCTAACTCCCTAGGCCCATTTGCTTACACATAACCTGAATCCTTCCTAACTCCCTAGGCCCATTTGCTTACACATAACCTGAATCCTTCCTAACTCCATAGGCCCATTTGCTTACACATAACCTGAATCCTTCCTAACTCCCTAGGCCCATTTGCTTACACATAACCTGAATCCTTCCTAACTCCCTAGGCCCATTTGCTTACACATAACCTGAATCCTTCCTAACTCCCTAGGCCCATTTGCTTACACATAACCTGAATCCTTCCTAACTCCCTAGGCCCATTTGCTTACACATAACCTGAATCCTTCCTAACTCCCTAGGCCCATTTGCTTACACATAACCTGAATCCTTCCTAACTCCCTAGGCCCATTTGCTTACACATAACCTGAATCCTTCCTAACTCCCTAGGCCCATTTGCTTACACATAACCTGAATCCTCCAAAATCCTTCGGTAGTAAAGCAAGCACATGACATGTATGCACACGTGTGTTTCATGTACACGTGTGTTTCATGTACACGTGTGTTTCATGTACACGTGTGATACATGTACATGGCCAGGGACCCTCCCTGCATGCATGGAGCAATAAACAGTGTCCACTGACCCAAGCACTGATCTTGCAATCACTACAACAAACATGGATGTACATGTACCATGGAAAGGCAAGTATGCCTAATAACCTCAATCCTCCAAAATCCTTCACATTAGCAAAGAGCATGTAGCGTGTAACCTCAATCCTTCAAAATCCTTCACATTAGCAAAGAGGATTTTGGAGAATTTGGGAAGGTTTGGGTTAATATCACATCAAATTAGCTTTTAGATATTAAATTTTGTAATTTTGTAATCTGGTCTTTACCAATGTTGTACTATCCCTTAAATTGGACATGTCAGGTACGCTGCTAGCAAATGCAATCATTTAGACGTATGTACAGGCCTAGTAAATAGTAGTAACTGAAAATATGATTTAACAAAAACCCTGTTGTTGTGATCCCACGGGTGCTAGTTTCTGGCAATTTCGTTTTTAATCTGAACATTTCTTTGTTTCTTGTAAAACGGAAAACAAATATTTTGAAAAAAAATAATCTGAAAACAGTGTGACGAATTTCACCTTTTAGGTTCCCCCCATATATTTTTTAAAGGAAAAGGACATTAATCTGAAATAATTCATAAGTGTGTAAATAAACATAATGGCATTTTACCGCCAGTGTTACCAGATGCGAAGATCAATCAGAATCCCACCGCAGTTGTTGTTATCTTGCCAGAAATCAGTACAGGAAGAGTTTGTATCATTCAGTTTTATATATAATCTCTCAATTTCTTGATACAAAACCTTCTAACAAAACAGATTTGATTCAAATATAAGCATTTCCTACTGTCACGTAATACTCTGACCATACTTATAGTTCAACCACATTTACATCCACACCTTTATTACGTTGCCATGGTCGGATTCCCTATACACAAGTACGATCATAACACTTATTCCAAAGAATATATGTAAGGGACCAGTCTATTTTCATACAAGCCTCGGTTTGGTTACATTGATTTGTATGTAAAACAAGATGGCTTGGGGATAAAGGTACATTGCCTCTTCACCCTCAACACCTTGCGACAGATGGGATTACACAAAATGGAAACGAGGTTACTTTCATTAAAACCACTGATTTGTTCAAGTCTGGAGGGCCAGGGGACATGGCAATCTGACTCCTTGTGGGCGGAGCTGACCACTCCCATCGAATGACCATACTCCCATGGATTGGTCACTCATTATAGATTACATGTATGCTGTTTACCTTTCCATTTAATTCGGGTTAATTCTCATCATTAAAAATGTTCCATACGTTTTTTCACACTTCATTATGACACCCTCCCCCATGTTGCGTGAATCCCACATCCATAGGCCTATGTAGTTATTTCTGCTTAGTAAAGGTCGTAAGCTACTAATTAAGTGCGTTAGTTTTTGTGTTCACTTTTTATACACAATTGATCTTTAAACAGGCGCTTAGCGAAGGGGAGGAACATGCAAATGTTGCGCCCCAACAAGACGGTAACATTTTAAACCCTATTTTGAGCTGAAAAGGGGATAAGATGGTTTTGCTTGTTTGTTTGATCACTCGACCCCCCCCCCCACCTTTCTGACAATGCTATGCGTGAAATATCCCAAACAACACAACAACTTAAGACAATTTCAAGAAAGTATGTATAATCAGACATTCACTTGCATTAAAATGCCATGGATCGAGTTCAGCAAACGACGAACTTGTCCACACCGAGGACAAACTGTTAGCTGAACTGTGCCTCCATTATTGGGTTAAATAAACCCAACAGTGGGACAATTGTACATTCTGCTCATCACGAAAGTCTCACTGTAAACATCTCATAAAAGGAATGAAGGGGCAGCTTCCGTTACAATGTAAATACATAGTTTATGTACACCTTACTGTATTTTATATTTTGTTAATATTACCGATAAACTACCAACAACATTTAACTATTTATGTAATTTTGTTAAATTATTCACTGCATGGTATTCTTGTTGATCGTATTATAATTCATGTATGTATGTGCATGTTATTGGATATTAAAGTGTGGATGATGGCCTCACTTAACATGTTACGCAGCAAACGTAACAAACAAAAATAACGAGGAGCTGATGATTGTGTGTGTGTGTCAATCTCTTTGTACAGCAGGCCTGGGTTTTCTCAGGATTTTTTTAAAAAGAGAATTAACCACCAAGGAAAGAAAGGAATAGTGTATATATTGTGTCTAAACCTCTAGTTTATCGTTTGTGGGGATGTAGAGAGTCTGTAATTCCTCCAAAATTAAACATCCAGGACGTTCAGGGAGTTTTGTCCTCTAGACGAAAGGGATACCCAGGCTAGGCCAGCTCTCCATTTGTCAGAAATTATCACTTTTGTCAAATCACAACTCTGGTACAATCAATATAACTGAAAGGCAGTTTATGTTTTGCTAAAACGTCTAATACTGTAAATGCATTATTAATTTAAAGGGACAATACCGTCACGATCAGAGCAGAATTTCAACAGGGCAAGGAATCAGTGTCCTAATTTAAGATGAAATCAGTTACTGAAAATTACTGGATCATTTATGCAGCAGCAATGATAATATGTCATGTGGGGTATTATTGAAGTCACCGAGTTGATCAAAAGAAAAAAAATAGAAAAACACCAGCACTGCAATTCCATGCCCTGTTGATCGTGACGAATCAAGAGAAACCAACCTACAGAGTTCCATCTTGAATACTGCATGTTTTAAATGGAGAGCAAGTGCTTTCAGATTTCTGTTATTCATTCATACGGGGACTTTCTGTCCCATCAAGTCGAAAATTTAGTTGGGAAATTATTGAACTAATTATATTAAAATGACAGATGTTTGATGCTGTCAAACAGATCTGTGATGTGCTTTGATAGGCAGATCTGTGATGTGCTTTGAGATTACCAGTACTGTTTAATCATCATCTTCATCCCCCTCGTCTTCGCCGCCGTCATCCTCACCGTCATCCTGAAGATGCACCGCAAACAACACATCATCTGCCTTATGTTCTTCCTGCTCACCTTCGGCTTTCTGATCCTCCGATTATCCCGCGTATCCAGGTCGGTCTTCCTGGTCCTCCGATTATCCCGCGTATCCAGGTCGGTCTTCCTGATCCTCCGATTATCCCGCGTATCCAGGTCGGTCTTCCTGGCCTGATCCTCCGATTATCCCGCGTATCCAGGTCGGTCTTCCTGGTCCTCCGATTATCCCGCGTATCCAGGTCGGTCTTCCTGATCCTCCGATTATCCCGCGTATCCAGGTCGGTCTTCCTGGTCCTCCGATTATCCCGCGTATCCAGGTCGGTCTTCCTGATCCTCCGATTATCCCGCGTATCCAGGTCGGTCTTCCTGATCCTCCGATTATCCCGCGTATCCAGGTCGGTCTTCCTGATCCTCCGATTATCCCGTGTAGCCAGGTCGGTCTTCCTGATCCTCCGATTATCCCGCGTATCCAGGTCGGTCTCCGTCAAAGTTCCGATTGAGAGTCGTAGCTAGCTGAATGGTGTCTGCAGCTTACAAAGGCCGTACTGAAAATGACTTGGACCGTTTCAACGAAACATTTTTATGTATTCGGGATATATATATATATATATATATATATATATATATATATATATATATATATATATAAAATATTGTTTGTTGTAAGCGCACACAACGCTGCATGTTTTTCATGAACCTTACATGACCCTTTAGTTACAAATCAGATTTTGCAAACCAAAACCTTTTTTATTGTACAAAACATTTCACTTTTTAAAAGGAAGGTACAACATTGGTATTTGATGTCATAGGACCTACCCCCGGTACTATAGGTTTTCCTGGCCAATGTTGTCAATTGAGCATTCAAATTCGTTTTCGTGTGTTCGTATTAAAGCGATTTTGCTAATCCGGTTGCTATCACGGTTCGAATTACCAAGCTACGGTAAAGACTACTCAGTAATTCACTGAATCAGTTCCCATGACAACGAATCAGCATCTCCCATTTTGAAGGGATTGATGGGGTTGGAGATGCAATCACCTTTCGGTTGGTAAACAACATCTATAGGTGCATTTTGTAACATTTCAGAATTTAACTTCGTACAGGTATTTGACTTCTTCAGTATTCCTTAAAGGACAGTATCGTCACGATCAGAGCAGACTTTCAACAGGGCATAGAATCGGTGTCCTATAGTTTAAGATGGAGACAGTGACAGAACATTACTGAATCATTTATGCAGCAGCAACGGCAATATACCAGGGGCGCCGGAGCCGGGGGGGGCCGGGCCCCCCCACTTTTTTTTTTTTTTTTTTTTTAATTAATTTATTTAAAAAACAAATTTATGTTGGGAGGGGAAAAAAGGGGGGGGAAATTAATGGAACAAAGGGGATGCAGTAGGTGAAAAAAAAATAGAGGGAAAATGGGCACACCAAAAATTTCATTTTTAAAGAACCACCACCACCCCCCCCCCCCCCCCCCTTCCCCCATCCCCCAAACACCCAAGGTTGGAAATTGTTGGTGCCCCCCCACTTTTAAATACCTTCCGGCGGGCCTGAATATACCCTATATCACGTTAGGTATTCTTTTCAGTCACTGTGTTCATCCATGGAGGAAGAAACTAGCAATCCGATCCCATGCCTTGTTGATCGTGACGATCAATTTAATTGTGTTATTTGCAAAGAAAATAACAGTCAGGGTTCAGTGTTGTGAACTTATTTAAACATCATTGGGTTTATTTTAAAATCAACGAATTAGGCACATTTCGTCACTATTGTATACATTACTTTAACAAAGCTTATAATGTGGTTAATTAATCGGACATATCGCCTGTGTTTGGCCGTATTGATGGGGAAAAAATAAATGTTGATTTGCTATATTTCTGTGGTCAAAGACGTTGTAAGTTTTCATTTGAGATATCCAACGAAAAAATCCATTGAAGATTAGTACCAGTCAAATAAAAACTCAAATTAGTCTTCTGATAGACCAGCGCGACTGTCAATCAGAATCAAGCGCGTTTTTAATGTCGCTGTTTTTAATATTTTTAATATCATTTTTAATACAGTTTCTGACATCCCATCATCCGAATTGCATTTAAAAAAAATGTTCGTTTAATATTGATATTATCTTTCAAAATTGGTTCACTTTTAAATTCTATTTTTGGAGTCTCTTGGGCCAAACAAGGGCGATATAATTATCTTTAACATTTTATATTACAGGTATTCTTTAAGATGACAGATGGACATGTTCCAGTTTTAAATACCAACAACAATGTTACAATTGGGTATGGTTATTATTTTTAGTGATAGTTTAGAGTGTTCAATTACCAAGTCAGTTAAAGTTATTACATATTGCTTAGGTCAAAATAAACATGCAGGCTCATAAAGTTGTTTTGCTTTGGACTGATTGCATGTTGACTTTGTTTAATACATGTACATGTACGTGTACACGTATATCATTACTTAATTACAAATTGTGCCTAATGTATGTTACCTGATAGGAAACATTTGTACAATCTCAAAGAAATAGTTATTTCTATGGTTCTTGAACTGGAGCGGCGGTTGACCATTACTTTAAATATTGTAACAGTAAAAAATTTCATTTCTTTATGAACAACGGTTCACAGTGGTAAATGTTTGCAAAGATTTGTAACAATTTTCAAACCGATATAAAATTAAGTAATACTGCTTCCCATTATCAGTATAAAAATACTAATAATTCATGCCATGAAATGAAAATGGGGATGATCATTTCGGTAAACAAAGTCAGATTTCTATATTGCATTAAAAAAAATAAACATTAATAAAAATTTAGAGAAATTGTCACCACCATACTGCTATGAGGCTTAGGGCCTATGTTTAAAATAGACTGGTGCTTTTCAAATGTGGATCTCCTTTAGAGGATATTTGACTGGTGATCAGGGAACCAGATAAGTATGGGAATGGACTATTCCAATAATACACACACACCTTAAACATTTGAATAACTGTACTCAAAATCTTTGTTTTTTCCAAACTTTGAAATAGCTTTAAGATAAAAGAAAAACACAAAGCAGTCCTGAGATTTCTGAGGATTTTTCCTGATTTTAGGATGTTTTACAAATCTCCCTTTGCTTCAAAAATCTTCTTGAAAAGGGGGAAGTAGTCACGAAAGGGAAAACAAGTATTCTGTAATATGTCCAAATCTGTCCAAAAATAGATTATTCAATAATGTTCCAGAGGGTTAAAACAAATGTGTAAATCCCCGAAAACCCGATTATAAACGATCTGAAAGCATTTCCGCTATTTTCTCGTTAAAGACAATGAAATGAGCTAAAAATTGGTTTATGTACATCTCTCTTGATTATTAGGCCTAAGGTATCATTTTATCATTGATGTACAAGTCATTTTGGATGACGATAACTCGCGTTAAGATAACAAGTGCATAATAAAAATAAACTGACGGTTAGGCCTTTGCTTTGCTCCCTGATTGCCCTGGGAAATGCGCTCTCCCCACAGGAAATAGCCTCCCCCTTCTCCGGAGTAGGGATAAATGTTTGCCCGATTTGTGAGGCCTCTCTTAGCCGCCATACTTTGTGTGGGGAAATTTTGTCCCCGCGTATACATTTAGCACGTATTTCCCTGTTGGCAAAAATAGAAAAAGATAAAGAAGAAGAAGAAATAAAAATTTTGAAGCCGACCTATGAGCAGATACCGGAGCCTTTTTTTGCCTTAGGGGTGCAGCCCACTAAATAAACTCCCATAGTAAACAGTGATAAATACAAAATATAAAAAAAATAATAATAATAAATAAAAATACTTAGAAGTCGTACAGTTTTTAAAACCAAAAGAAAAAATATTGATCAATGCATAACATTTTATTTTCTTCTCAATTCATTGTGGATAGTCCAGGTTTTCAGGGAGTTATTCTCATCCCAATGGAAAGTACCCTCTACAGTAGTGAAAACGCCCACACTGAAAAGCAGCCTTTTTGGAAAAAAGGCCTTACGCTTGAAATCAAATTAGGACCACTTTTTCAGGGCCTAGTTCAAAGTTGGAAGTCAAGGACTTCAGCGACTCCACTAACCTGCATTGGCTATCTTGCTGCACTGGGGTTGTGGAGGGGGACATCACACTGCCCAGCTATGGGCATGCGTAGGCCTGGTCCCAGTACAATTAATTTAAAATATATTTTAACAAAACATTGATCAATATTATTTAGCAAAAAATATGTATAATTTCAAAAGGCTTGAAATTCATTCGAGAGTTGGTAATTTCATGCACCAACATAAACCAATTTATTTTAACAAAACATTTACCAAATGTTATTTAGTAAAATAAAATGTATACTTTAAAATGCTTAAAAATAAAACCAATATTGTATTTCACGTAAATTAACTGACCTGATGTAAGCTACAAGATACATAGTTATTGTCTTCAAACGAGACGGAAATCTGTACTACAGATAGTGCACGTGCAACTTGTAACATGGCAACCTGACATTTGACGGCTGTTTAAAGTAGCCTCAAGACTTTTACACGGTAGCGTAAAGCTACGTTTAGACATGGATATTTAAATTGCCGTCGTACTATGTCAAACAAATATATTTTACTGACTAGATCCGATTCTACTGATCGAAAGTTGTAAAACTACGGCGGTTGTTTTCAGAATCAACAAACTATTATAACTCATTAGAGATATCACACTGTGCTACCGTAAACTTCCTCTTACTGTTTGTTTTTTAATTTGAACATTAATAATTTTCTTTTAGAAAGGAAAACAAATAGTTGAAATGAGATATTTCACAAAGTAGTTGTCAGAATCTTAGTTTTAAAGTAAAACAATGCCAAAAATCTTTTATGACGGGACCCATCATACATTCACTCGAAATATTTTATTTTTAAAGCATTTGTTTTCTCTTCATCAAGTTAGATAGCAATATTCCGATGATTTTTTAAATAATAATAATAATAACAATAATGATAATAATGATAATAATAATAATGATGATAATAATGATAATGATGATGATGATGATGATGATGATGATGATGATGCTGATGCTGATGCTGATGATGATAATAAGTCAAGGTGAAGGTTATTTATTTATTTATTTATTTATTTATTTATTTATTTATTTATTTATTTATTTATTTATTTATTTATTTATTTATTTATTTTTTAAATTTATTTATTTCGTAAGAAAAGTTGGAGGAAGTTGACTTAGGGAGAGTATGTATAGACGCACTGGTTGTTTCCTAAATCGTCGCCACAA
Organism: Zoroaster sp. YZ-2022; assembly: GCA_029582265.1. Taxonomy (NCBI): domain Eukaryota; kingdom Metazoa; phylum Echinodermata; class Asteroidea; order Forcipulatida; family Zoroasteridae; genus Zoroaster; species Zoroaster sp. YZ-2022. Next base: position 13,498,008 of record CM055831.1, on the reverse strand, counting down.
TGGCAGCAGATTTAGCTCATACACCCACAACCGTTCTAATCATCATCATCATCATCAGTACACATCTTAAGTAGCTTCCACACATCCCGGATACATTTACATATCTCCCTCCTGTCCTGACTGCTCAACTTCTGCTTCTCCCCATCGCCCTTTATGGGCGGATCGGTCTGGATAGCAACTTCTCGGCTGGTGGTCTGCTGGGGGCCATCGTGTTCCACCGTAATCTCACTGAGTTGAATCTCATTCCCACTCTCTGTGTTCTTTGCTGAGTCGGTCATGCTTGTTTCTTCTTCCGGGAGTTTCTGTGTTTTTACTTTCTTATTTTAAACGATAGTTTTACAGTTTTCTCTCTTAAAGCCGATGTGTAAGAACGGGTGATGGAAAGATCTGCAGCACTGGAGTGTTGATGGGAAGATCACACCATACAGAGGAAGGGTGAGAGAAATAAACGGGAGTGGTTAAGTTTACCATTAAACCACTTTCCCAACTCTTTGGGTGATTTCCCAAATTCGAAAATGCTGAAGATATGTATCCCTCTTCTTTTTGTTAGTGTGCATGACCCCTCCTTTGTGTGCGCCAACCCTTTTTTCGAGACTCTGGAACCACCCCAGGTGCCAGTGACGTCACAAGAGTGAGGGACGGGAGACTAATCCCTTTTTCCTAAAGATAAATATTCGCACTGACAATATCATTGGCAAAGAAACCGTAATGCTGTAACAGTGCATTGAGGGTTGGACACAAGTATGGTTATTTTTTTTTTCAAAGGAGTTAAATGAATAAATTCATAACATTAACAAAATTTATATACTTTATATAAATTATACTTACCACTAAGAATAGGAAAGTAGGGAGATTCGATGTTGAGGCAGACTTATTTTCGCTTCATTTTGTTTCCCTCCAAAACGTTTCTGTTGAGAGTCTTAGCTGGGCGAATGCTGTGTCTGCAACAGTGGCCGTCCTTAAAATGACTTGTATCTCTTCTACACAGTTATTTAATTGGTCTGAATGTTATTTTGCTGAAGATTATTTCCTTGTCAGAAAACGTTACTAAAATGCTTTCAGTTTCAGTTGGTATTAAGTTCACTGATATCCACTGATATCCACGATTGCGAGTTGCGACAGATAGGATTATACCCAAACTGCAAACGAGATTACTTTCATTTTAAACCACTATTTTTCCAAGTCTGGAGTGCCAATAGGGACATGGAAATCTCACTCCTTGGCAGTGGCGTAGCTATGGGCGGGCCAGGCAGGGCCTAGGCCCGCCCACTTCTTGTCTAGGCCCTGCCATTGCCAAATAAAGAAGCTTTTTGTATAACTTTTTATTTTTTTAACGATTTATGTTGTTTGCATTCCTCTTCTATGTATGTTTGTGTGATATAGGCTACAATGCATTTTATTTTATACTGTATACTTTAAAAAGGACAGGGGCTATCATGCTTGTAGGCTACTGGTTGGAGGCAACAACCTGTCTATTATTTATTTAAACCATTTAAATTTTGTTTTGTGTAGCGTCACTATAGCGTGTGTTGTAATTGGCTGGTTCAATGGCATTGCCGAATGAAATCGCGTGCGTCATATCACTCAGTTCGGTTATTTTCTAGAACCTACCATACCAGCTGTTTCGCTGACGCTAACTTTTGCTAATTTTTACCGCGACCTAGTAGCTTATTCAGCAGCAATGGCGAAAAGACAAATGTCCATTACAGGTTTCTTTAAAAAACCAAGATTGGAGGAAGAGGAACATGTCAAGAAATCTGTTAATCTTGGGGAGGGGGTCAGTGTCAGTGATTCTGCGCTGAGAGACGAACAACAACCCTCACTGCTAACGACAACGTTACCGGCACAAACATAAATCGGCGCCCGTGTATGGATGGATTTATGGATGAATTCTATGGCCCGTCCATTTTTACTCAGGCCCATCCGAATCTTTATTTCTGGCTACGCCACTGCTCCTTGGGGGCGGAGATGACCACTAGCCACTCTGAGACTTATCGAATGACAACTCCCATCGAATGACCACTCCCATCAAATGGTCACTGATTACAGTTTAACCCTATCAAGCCTGGGCTTTTCTTTTTTGTTCTCAGACCAAGGAAGGGGGGCTCGGCTCATTGTGCCCCTCCTTATTTTTTGCATTCAAACAGCCGATTTTCATGAAACGTCGTAGACATGTTCGGTTTGACGCGATCTATTGAATGAGATCATTAAAACTTTCATAGGTCACCGCTAAGTGGCGCTATACCATTTTCGGACATTTTTCCTCATTTTTGGTCAAAAATAGTATTTTTCCATAACTTCTTTATTTTTTGTCCATTGGACACGAAATTAGGCACAATGTTGTCTTCAGTACAGGAACAATGCGACGACATTTAAAATACCTCTAGAGGGCACTATAAACAATATTTTAGGTCAATTTATTCCAAAACATTATTTTTAAAATATTTTGATCCAAAATTGGGACTTTTTAAACCAAAAGTACAATAAAGACAGATTTTATAACATCCATGGTACTACTGATGACAGAACAGAACAGAACAGAACAGAGAGTTGAATTCCCTGGGGCGATCTCGGGAAATTATAGTTGAAGTTTGATTGTCCTGGGAAATGTGCTGTCCCCTGGGGAATAGCCTCCCCTTCTCCGGAGTAGTGATAAGACCGCTGTGTTTGTCACATCACGGCTCGATAACGAGAATGCTCTCCTTTACGATCTCCCGCAGAATCAAATATCTTGTCTTCATCACATACAAAACACATCAGCTCGTGTTGTAACTATGTCCAGAAAGTAGCACATCACTCCAATCTTGAAAGAACTGCAGTGGCTTCCTGTTTCACAGAGAATTGTTGTTAAACTTATGCTAATTGTTCACAATTTTTTTAATAACATTGCTCCAATTTATAGTTATGAGCTGCTTAAAGTCTACACTCCATCACGCCATTAATTTGCGCTCCAGCAACATGTCACTCCTAAAGGAACTAACTTCAATGCGGAACTGGGGTGATAGGTCAAGTCTGTCGCGGCTCCGAGACTCTGGAATCATCTTCCAACTATACTGAAATCTTGTCATAGTATATAAACTAGATTTAAGTCGCTGCTTAACTCATCTTATGTCACAATTCTTCAAAGATGATGTATATTTGTAATTGCATTGTAGATACATGTATCTCGGTACATAATTTTTTCTATGCTATCATTGTATATTGTTTGTATTCATGTTTTATGTTTTTTCTTTGTTTCCGCGCCTTGAGCACCCAGCAGGGTGGATATGTGCGCATACAAATATTTATTATTATTATTATTATTATTATTATTATTATTATTATTATTATTATTATTATTATTATTCTTATTCTTATTCTTATTCTTATTCTTATTATTATTCTTATTATTCTTATTATTATTATTATTATTATTATTATTATTATTATTATTATTATTATTATTATTATTATTATTATTATTATTATTATTATTATTATTATTATTATTGTTTTAAGACTTCCCCAGGAATGTGTGAAACTAAAGCAGGTTGCGCTTACCCAGAGAACAGATCACGTATATAGATCAAAGAGATAAACACGGGTAGGCCCTATAAACAGTGTGAAACTACATATCTCCCTCCTGGGAAAAAGTAGACCCAGGGAATATGAGAGCGGATTTCCGCGAGTCCAGTGTGAAAATGCGCTGGAGTAACTGTGGGGATAAGAATACCCTGGGACCGTCCTGGGGTCGCCATGGGAATAACATATGTAGTTTGAAAAGGACTATAACCCTTTCAGTACCAAGACCAATTTTTCACTCATGCCTTGGGTACCGCACTCATTTCTCCTTCATGTCCACTTGGTGACCACAGGACTTTTGGCAAGTTTCATTGTATAGCGCCCTCACGTGACGATGCAATGCAAGGCAATTTCTCATAATGAATTACTCTCTAAGCCATGAAATGAACTTTACAATAAAAGACCAATTATGTTGACCTACATGAAAATGGTGAAACACTGTTATTGGGGTTTATTAATTATGTGACTTAAACAGAAAGGAAACTGACTGTGTACAATGTTTTAATCAATTTGGTTTGAGCAAAGAAAAAGACTGAACCGGGACTTGAACCCGATGCCTCCGGAATAACGTACATCCAGCCCTATAGGGGTAGCTCAGGTGGTAGAGCGCACCCCACCCCCCCCCCCCCAGTTCAATGTTGGAAATTATGGGCTTGCGGTGCGTGCATCACATCAACATTGAAGCGGGGGTGGAATGGAATGAAATCACATGTATACAACCAAAAGTAGTTGGGCACAGACAAATCATTGGATATGAAAATTCCTCAAACAGGGAACAACACACATTGGCTTATTACACTGTTTACAGATCATACGCATTTGTCTTCTCTTTGTGTTAGTACTGCAATCAACACAGTCACGTTTTTTGCTGGCGACATTTTTTCCAAGATAGTGTTGATGTGAAAAGGGCCTGGAACTAAGTTGGCTTGCATGCTGTGATGGGTTGTACTTTCGGGTGGAAAAAGGTCCTTCAATTACCTTTACCCTAAAATCCAAATTGGAAAGGTCGTGGTTTGTAGGTATGATGTTGTATACCACCGTAGCATTCAGAAAACAGATGTCGAGAATGTTTACGAATACTCTTTTCCACCATTTCATTGTTCTGTGCGGTTGAGAGTAATACTGCGCAATTTGTTCTGCCAGATCAGTTCCTCCCATGTATTTATTATAATCGCAAACTACAGGAAGTTTTTAATCTCGCGATGTCCGGTTAAACTGTTTTTACTACGAATCTGCTTAGTGGTGACACTGCAATCACCGTATTTTTCAAGAGAGCTACACGCTTTGTGTCTTGCCAGACGACGCATAGTTGGCCTGCCTTTGTATAAAACCTGGGATCTTCTGTTTTTTTCATTGGGAACTTTTCGGGATGAGCGAAATCAGGAATTCCTCGTGTGGTGTAGCACACAGTTCCACAAACTCCAAATCCTAGCTGTGGTAACTTGGAGACCAGAGCTGGGCTATTGTACCAATTATCCATGGAGATGACACGCCCCTTGTGTTCCTTTCACTAGATCTAAGACAACCTGGCCTGGTGCATGAAGGACGGATGGGTGGTGTGTTGCCATGTTTGCAGCATGCACAGTGGAGGGTTGACCCGTTGCTGCGCTTGGCCGAGACCCTGCGAACATCTTCCAAGCACACGTATACCCGGATTCTTGTTGGCGCGCCTTTCGCGGTAAGTACTGCTTAAAGTTCAGTCGTCCTGTGAACTTCACCAAACTCTCGTCTGGTGAGAGGTTTGGTCCAGGGCTGTATATTTTGAGAAAGTTTGGCAGTACAATGTCGAGTAAAGGGCAAAGTTTTGCCAGTTTTGTCGGAAGGGCTGTCTACTTGAACTGCTGTTGTTGGCTAGGTGAAAAAATCTAAGGATTGTGGTGAATCTGTTGAGGGACATAGATAACGGATATACCAGACTTCGAATGACATCTGACATGGACCAGTGCATGCTGTATCGAGGCCTTTTGTTGATGCCCATGCAAAGTAATAATGCCACGAATGCCATCATTTCGGGAACATTAGTTGGAGTCCAAGCAGGCTGACGATTGGTTGGGTTTGCAGGCAAAGTTTGCTCAGCATATCGATTTGTCTCCGTCACCATCAGCTCCCAAGTCGCTTGACAGAAGTACAGTTGAAAAATTTGGAAAGGTGTACAGTTACTAAAATCTTCATTAATTCCCCTGTTTCCACTGAATTGCATAGGTTGCCTCGTGTATGTGTTCGTTTCACACCAACCAGACCGGTAGTTTGGCTTTTCCGATGAAGATGATGATGTAGGGACGCATTCCTCTTCACTATCTTCCGACTCCGTTGTAGAATCCTTATCAGAAGACATGTCCGACCCAATATCTGCGAATATTTCTTCCAAAATTTGTGCACTTTGATCGGCGGGCGTCCATGACGATATAGGATGCAAATGCTCGCGGCTGTGCTTTTTCAGCCAATCAGAAAGCGCTGGTCAAGTGAGGACGCTATTGACATTTTCGCTACAACATGACAGGTGTTACCACTGGGGCACACCGGGAACAAGATATTTTAGAAATGAGGACTAATGTCAAAATATTTTCAAATGAAGTCCTTTAAAAACTCCCTATTTATTTGCATAGCTTTGAAATGTTCAAAAGACGAAATTATGAAAGCTTTTGAAAACAACTAGAGACATCAAACTATCATTATATCATTACAGACATCAAACTATCATTATGTTGTTTGATTTGAAACCTGTGGAGATACAAAAGACGCATAAAGAACACATAACTCCAATTTTTAGTTCTTGGAACCTGCATGTGGTTTAAGTATATCATAATTAACTCCCATTTATTGAAAATATATTTAAAAAAAACTAACTAAATAAAATAAATATAGCTCAAGTGTTTGTTGAGACAAACACAAGGTGTTCGTGAGAACAAATTATCGTCGATGATGTCACAATCATGTATTGCACACGTGGATCATCTTTTGTTATAAAAATGTTAATTTCATATTCAAAACACCCATCAATTTTGCGTCAGAATGTGTTGAATTTGAACTCCGTTACCCGGGTTGTTTTGCATCTGACCGGGGCTTGATCCCTGGCTACTCGGCAGATATGGTTTGGCCTCTGACCTGGCCCCATAGAGCAATAGATAATTGGCATAAGTGGACCGCCTACCAGCATAGGGGCTGGCTAGCTCAGTTGGTAGAGCGTCGTGGTGTTAGCATGGATTGTGATGTATGTACACTGAATACAAGTAAATGGTTCATTTCCAAGAAGAAAACAAAACAAAAAATCCCCAAAAATATCTCATTCAAGTTATTGTTTTTCCCATGGAAAAGAAATCTGATACATGTACCGTGTTTGCATGTATTTATTACAAATTCTCTGAAATATCACCTATTTGTATTAATTTTCTTCAGTGTAAATACTGATCTATTTATTTCATTGTTTTGCTTTTACACTTACAAAATAGATGCACAATATTTTCTTCCCTTTGTATACTCATTTTTACCATTTGTGTCACTGCAGAGTGAGGGCGCACTTCAATGAAATTGTGAAAAACCCACTGGTGCTGAAGTGACATTGGGCTCCTAATTGCTGTGGTAAAGAAGGGTACTCTCTTACATAAGTGGCTGGTAAAGGGTTAAACCAAACACAGTACGGTTTTTCACAATCTAGATGCGCACACAAGCCTGCAGCTGTACACACCAAGGTCGCGAGTACATGTAGCAACATTTGGGGTGCATGGACTATAAAATGTAAATACCGCCCTCTGGTGTTTTGACTGGTTGTCTGGACAGGTCGAGTGCGGCTATAAGCCAGGCAGCGATTTTTTTTTCTGCAAACAAGAATTGCCATCCCGCGATATTTCAGCCAGTCAGATGTCTTATACATATTCATGACCTATTCTATCTGTCTCAAAACACTTAAATCTCTGGCTAGCCCAACATACCAATGAACTACCAAAACAAAGTATCAATGCAGACCAGAGACTCTGCCAGAAACTTGGAATGTAAACAACCCACCCAAGGCCATACCTTGGCTGATGATAGTGAAGTAATCACATCCGTTATACTGTACAAGGCATAGACAATATACGCACTGTGCGTTTGCAACATGATCGATAAAATCGATAGTGAATTTAATAATATAACTACCGGTACTAAGAATTGATATGGAAACTAAGACAACTGCAGTTTCACTCAGCTGAAGGCATAAGTCTAGATGGTCTTACCATCTGGAATACTTGAAACCAGTGACAGAGTGAAAGCTAGGGTTTCTAATTCCGACAGTGACTGAACAATGGTGAGCTACTGGATTTACAAATAACGCTGATTTTTTTTTTACAACAAGGTTTCCAACAAAATGATTAGTGGAAACTAGGTGAATTCTGAAACCTCTATTCATTACATTACAATAAAAGTGTAAGCAAACTGATCTAACTGAATCAGCAACAATACAAAAGTTGGAAATGCAATTAAGTAAAATGATAAGAATTAAACAATACTCAGAAAGAAAGTAAAATAATCCAGTCACAATTAACTGAATCATAAGGTCAACATCCGAAAAATGTACGTCTCAACTACATCAGAAAAACAGAAGGAAAGTAACACTATAAATGAAGTATAATAAATGTCAAAACAATTTTTCATGATTGGCAATTCTTTAAAGTACAACTGTTACAACTGGTCATCAACTTAAAATTAACTATTTATTACACTTTTATAGCAGACACGTATTCCTCAAACCTTGAGTCTGAGTCATTTTATATGGTGATTGAAGTCAAAGTTACAATGAAAGTCTAAAAACATTTTTCAGAAATATATAAAAAAAGGTTTTTCGAATTTTACCAGGATTTTCAGGTTAACAATTAATACTTAATTTTAGCTTTGAACTCATGAACTGTAAGAAAGTCTTTTCTGTAGTAAAAAAAATTCTGTCAGGAATGTATTTCTTGATGCATAACTCCAGCCTATGAAAGCTTCAGCAATAGTGAAAATACGTTCAGGTTGTTTGTATTTATGTTATGTGAAATTCAGTTTGTCTCATAAATTTTACAAATTTATTTGGAAACAATAGTTATACTGAAATTATAGACAAAAAACATATAATGGTTGATGCTTTAAACAAGTTATAAAAATAGAATCATCTGATTTGTACAATTTGTTTGTACGGTCCTTTTTGCTTTTAAATATCTTTCATCTAGCCCCTACCCCCATATAATTACATTATTGTGTGCCCATGAATGTAGGGTATGGTTCCGTGTTAAATAGCTTGTTGTGAAAAGAGGCATCAGTATATAAAACGTACAATTGTTTTAACCACGTTATTTTAACTCATACCACCATAGAAAGCCTATATGCACAGCCTATGGTACCACTAAGTTATTTCAACTCGATCAGTACATACATGTAAGTTATTTCATTTAACTACATGTACATGCACATTGCATTTGGATTACATTACGCTGAGTTGACTACGCACTAGTTCTTATGAATCTAGCTGCAAGAAGTTCATAAATACTGTACACTGTACATTTACATTACATTTATGTACACGTTCATGTACAAATACTGTAAATAACGCGGGCGCGCCTTTACTGATCAGTGTGCCAAGCTTGCATCTAATATGTATATGTTAATAATATCCTACGTCATCTTAAAAACGTGCCATGTGATTGGCTGAAATATTGTGGGATGGCAATGCTCGTTTGCAGAAAAAAAATCGCAGCCAGGCACTTCGTGTCTGACGTCACTGTGTTTGATCTGGTATTGTGCGGCGCCCAGTTGAGAACCCATTTTGCAAACATAATAAACAATATGCACACGAGTCGCAGTGTTTGCAGTATTTCACTCATAATTGTAAACAGGTAGGTATAAAACATCAGTTTGCAACAAAAAATGCCTGTTTATTGTTTACAAAATGATGTAATTTTTTGACGAATTGAGAATTCGTTAATGGGCCTGCACTTGGTGACGTCATTCACGAAGTGCCTGGCTTAGCCGCACTCGGACAGGTCAATATGGGCGGCCATTGGGGCAAAAAAGACAAAATAAAATAGACAAAAAAAAATTAATGACAAACAAAAATAAAAAAGACAAAGCAAAATTTTAAAAAGACAAAAAAAAATTAAAAAGACAAAAGAAAAAAAAAGACAATTTTTTTTTTAAAGACAAAAAAAAATTAAAAGATAATTAAACAAAACAAAAAAATTAAAAGAAATTTCGCAAAAATTATTATTTTACATAGAAACAAAAAATAAAAATAAACAAGACAAAACAAAATAAAACAATAATAACAAATTGCGCAAAAATAATAATACATAGAAACAAAATTTAAATACATGCAAAACAAAAATATACAAATATAACAAAACGATACTGCGCGCGTCGTACATCGAACAGCGAAATACCAGTAAACGAACAACTCAGAAATAAACAAACGGCGGAACTTACCGAGACAATCCGAATACCCGAAACTGCACGGGATGCACGGCACCCTTCGCGGCCGCGCGCCCGACTATGGTGGTGTGGCATGGCGCCATGGATATATGTGACCTGCTGTGTACCTGGAAACATAGGTACTAGGTAACCTTTGTTATACCAAAGATATATTTGGTTATACTTAGCGCAGCATGCAGTGTGGGACACGTCGAGTGAGTTTACCATGACCTTGAGGAAGGGAATGACGGCCAGGAGGGGTTGTTCATGATGATGTGACACTAGACGCATATGCATGCATTATGGGTGAGCAAAATCCTGAGTGTATTTGATAACATTATTAATAAAAGTAGGTCTAACCATGGACATGATGGAGGACTTCCTCCATGGACCAGTCACCATGGGACCAGATGGCATGGCATGGACGGTCTAAGTTTACTACCTAAGTAATACTATAGAGTATAGACATAGACATTTACTAGGCCTTCGTAACGGTCTTTCCTGCCATGGTCCACAAAAAAAGTAATGAAGGACCATTATAACTGTTTGTGGCACACGTCACATCGGTTTACTCCAACCAACTTCCAAAGTTTCAGTGTGTGCATGGTGGAGAAGGATGTTTGTTTTTTGTCTAGCGCACCGAACTCAAGTTCTGGTGTTGCCAGCAGCAGGGTGTGGGTTCGAGCCCCGGTCGTGACACTTGTGTCCTTGAGCAAGGTACTTAACCATAATTGCTTCGTCCTTCGGATGGGACGTAAAGCCGTAGGTCCCGTGTGTTGTATAATGCACGTAAAGTGGATTGTCGTGCGGTCTAGCGCACTGAACTCAAGTTCTGGTGTTGCCAGCAGCAGAGTGTGGGTTCGAGCCCCGGCCGTGACACCTGTGTCCTTGAGCAAGACACTTAACCATAATTGCTTCTCTCCACCCAGGGGTTAAATGGGTACCTGTGAAGGCAGAGATGGTTTGCTCTATATGCGCTAGAAATGGCAGCAATTGAGCTGTATACTCCCCAGGGAGCTGAGATGGTTTCAGGAATGATTTATGAGCCTTATGAGCCTTATGAGCAGGGATAATAATATAATGCGCCTTGAGCGCCACTTAGTTGGTGGATACGTGCGCTATATAAATCTATACATTATTATTATTATTATTAAAACAGCACAAACAAAAGTAATGCTCCTTTGTACACTGCACTGCTGGCCTGTGCCGTGGCAGTGCTGCCCTGGATGTCAACCATAGCCTAGGATTCTAGGAATCACCTGATGAGTACTTGGTACTTTATTGCGCCATGATTGCACGGTGGTTGATGTTCTAATCTAGGGCCAATACACTGGACTCCTTCCGTATCCTTGGCCCCAGCACCACATGTACAAAAAATGGAGCGATTTTTTAACTTTTGATCTGCTAATTATTACGATCTAAAATTCTGTGATTAGGTAAGCTTGCCCAAGCAGACACTTTTGGCACAAAGTTTACTATAAGTTTTATTAGGCCTATATATTTGTTTTTAATTAAAAAAATGTTTCAAAAATTTCTAAAAAGTGAAATAATGGATTTTTGCCAAAAGTGTCTGCTTGGGTAAGGTTACCTAATTACGAAGTTTTTGGTTGTAATAATTAGCACATCAAAAAGTTGAAAAAAATTAAAAGTCGCTCAATTTTTGTACATGTGGTTCTGGGGCCAAGGATACGGAGGGAGTCCAGTGTATTGGCCCTAGAATGGGGCTAATGTGCTTGGTGCTCATTTGGTGTTCTCCTGAATCTGCCACTGGCTGACTGCCACTATTTAAAAAATTGGGTTAAACAGTCTAACTTTATGAATATTAATATTAATTATTATGAATATGAGCTAGATCATTTTGTGCCAAATTACATACAGATGTGTTTTTAATAATAATAATAATAATGTATAGATTTATATAGCGCACGTATCCACCAACTAAGTGGCGCTCAAGGCGCATTATATTATTATCCCTGCTCATAAGGCTCATAAGGCTCATAAATCATTCCTGAAACCATCTCAGCTCCCTGGGGAGTATACAGCTCAATTGCTGCCATTTCTAGCGCATATAGAGCAAACCATCTCTGCCTTCACAGGTACCCATTTAACCCCTGGGTGGAGAGAAGCAATTATGGTTAAGTGTCTTGCTCAAGGACACAGGTGTCACGGCCGGGGCTCGAACCCACACTCTGCTGCTGGCAACACCAGAACTTGAGTTCAGTGCGCTAGACCGCACGACAATCCACTTTACGTGCATTATACAACACACGGGACCTACGGCTTTACGTCCCATCCGAAGGACGAAGCAATTATGGTTAAGTACCTTGCTCAAGGACACAAGTGTCACGACCGGGGCTCGAACCCACACCCTGCTGCTGGCAACACCAGAACTTGAGTTCGGTGCGCTAGACCGCTCGGCCACGACACTCCGCGTAACCAACGCACATTTTGATGGCATAATTTAAAAAATAATTTCCACATATTGTTTCGTACACAACTTCATGTTGTTTCTGAGATATGACCTGAAAATTTGTCATTCATACTCATAGGGTGCATTGGTGAAGATTTTGCATTTACCTCACACAGGGCATGGAGCTATAAAAACACAGGGTGACAGAATGGCATCCAAAATCTACTGTCAAGAGTAATAAACCATATTTTTTTATCAAGTTAGAGCCCCCCCAAAATTAATAATTTCTCGATGATCAATCCCCACTCGCCCCTCGCCCCCCGATCCCCATATGAAACCCCTCCGACCATCCATCATGGATGGTTGGAGGAGTTTTATATTGTGTATGCGTACACAGAGCATGTGCTTGCTTCTCAACCTTATATTGTGATTACCCAAAAGGGTAAGACAAACAGATAAATATCTCTATCGATTTATCTCTATTTAGATTGAAAGTATGGCAGAAGGGGATTTTGCACGACAGTTTCGCCAAACAGTGTTAGCCAATTTGATGAGGCGAACGGAGGGAACCATACAGAGTTTACAGCATAAAATAACAACATTGCACACCAGTCAAGAGATATCTAATATAGAGGCATCTGCATATCAACTAGACAGTTTATGCCGAGATTTGATGAACTATCAGGCCATTGTTCCTGATGGCATTGTTGACTTAGTTCTTGAAGCCTACATGCTTATTACAAGTGTTATAGAAACTAACACTCGGCCTGCACATCAAGATGTAAACAAACCGGAATTGGAATACACTGGAGGTTTGGGACACCCTGCATTTGTCATTCACCGTGAGCAGCTCGAGTTTTTTCAAGGTACTGTACATGTACATGTAGGCATAAAGATTAATATCATCGTGTCAGTGCAAAAACGTTGTATCTCCGAGTTACGACGTTTTTGCGCAAAACCAGTTTGTGTCAGTGCAAAAAGGTCGTATGTAACAAGTTCCCGGATGAATGCACAAAAGCAATGGCTGAGATACGATGTTGTTGCACAAACATTTTTTAATGTATGTAAATTTATGCAGATTGATGACGCGCTGTACATACGACCTTATTGCATTGTGAACATACGACGTTTTTGCACTGACACGACGATATGTGTACAGTCTGTACAGGCATGCCCTTCATAGATGTGTCTTGATCTGAATCTGAACATTTCTGAAGATGGTAAAATAAATGAAATAGTATGATGTAGGCATTGTGTGTTGCCCAGCTAGCAAAAATTGATGAGAAGTTTAGGTTTTTTTGGCTAAACTGGTAATATTATGCATGTATGTCCTGAAGATAGTAGGCATTCTTGTTAACATTAAACAATTTGTTGCAGAAGTGCGTAGACCACGTACCAATGAACATGTACTTTATAACTAATGTCGTTTTTGTTCTTTCAGAGTGTGGTTTTACAACAAGACAGATATCTGAGCTGATAAGTGTGAGCCAGCGGACAATCAAATATCGCCTTCAGGATTATGGCATTTTCCTACGTGCTTCATATAGTGAAATTAGCGAGCAAGAGCTGGACATATACGTTGTCTCCATTCTAAACAATATTCCCAAATGAGGTATGATACATTTTAAATTTTGTTAATGAAATTATTTTCTGCTGGAAATTAAACCAGAGATTCCGAAAAAAATTACACTGAAAAACCTAAACCTGAAGATAAAACGTTATTTAAAATGTTCAGCAGAGCACACACAGTATCAAACTCGGTAATGGTTGCCTTGTCTTTTCAATCCTTTTAGTCTTTAAATATTACATGTACATTACCCACATGTACATGTACAGTGTATGAGTACATTTTCATTGTGTACATAAATATGTCTAGTGGGTCATTCCGTGTCAATTCAACACGCTTTTGGACCTGACCGTCACAGATTGAAACGAAATTCGGTGTGCTGATTGGACTCCTTGAGAAACCCCCAGAACCGAAATTTTATGTCATTCGGTTAATTAGTTTTTGAGATAGGGGTTAACTAACTTTTGACTAATTACAGTAGCATGACCTGCTATGTTCGGACAGCCATATCTCCAAAAGTAAAGCACCTACAGAGATAAACTTTACATCATTTTAAAGCTCTTGAAATGGCCTTCATTTCATAAAATAAAATAAAAATTATACCACGTACCGCAACAAAAAATACGTAAATATATGACCTTTGACCTTGATTTGCGAAAATGCGTATTTTTCAAAATGTGTATTTTTTTATTGTTAGCTTAAGATGTAAGCAACATTTCCAGAAAGATTTGGGATGGGTGCTCTTACAGTTTTTGAGTTATGATTATTTAAACACTGGCTAGTAAGGACAAAAACTGAAAATGTATATTATATATTTATATGCATTGTACATGTAATGTACATAATGGACATGTACAGTGTAATGTATAGTACTGTGTACATAATAATAATAATAATAATGTGTGGACTTATATACATGTACATTAAAAACCATGAGGTAATCCCTTTCACCCCCTCGTTGGATTTTCAAAATTTGCTGAACTTCGGCCAAAGCAGTGCATCCTTGCCAGATCTAGTGAAACACATTCTGTATGTGTTTGTACTACACATCAAAATGTGAAACTCATGTTAAGTGGGCCAAAATTGGAAAGTGTGACAAATGGAGAGATAACACACTACCGTGACTGCCTTGCTTCCATGCAATGTAACCCACCACGCATTGAATGTTTTATAGATAAATGTGACGAATGTCCAGGAACAAGTATCCTACGAGATAAGCTTGATAATTATATGGAGGACAACATGATTGACCAGATTGAATATAAGCAGTGGACAACAACTGACCGCTCAACACTTGAAACCAAGATTCAGACGGTGGATGACTTCTTGGATTCTTTCATGGCTGGTCTCACTAAATTATTACATCATAACTTCATTGCCAAACAGCAGAGCCATTTTCTTCAACACACTAGGGACAAATTGGAACCTGGTGAGATCTTGGTAGTTGCAGATTTTGCAGAAAACTACAGTTTTGTTGTACAGGATGCTGCCCAATCATTTCACTGGAACAATCTGCAGGCTACAATTCACCAATTTGTGTGCTACTTCAGACAGGGAGGTAAGGTTGAACACCTGAGCATTGTTGTCATTTCTGACTGTAATACTCATGATAGTGTGGCAGTGCATCTGTCTAAGAAAGTACTCATTCAGTTCCTGAATGAGAAGATTGAAAGTCTCCAGAAGATTTTGTACTTTTCAGATGGTTGTGCTGCTCAGTACAAAAACCTCAAGAACTTCATCAACTTTTGTCATCATGAAGAGGACTTTGGCATCCCTGCAGAGTGGCACTTTTTTGCTACCTCTCATGGAAAAGGACCATCTGATGGAGTTGGAGGAACTGTTAAATGCCTTGCAGCTAGAGCTAGTCTTCAGCGTCCTTTGGATAAGCAGATAATGACCCCACACCAGCTTCATGAGTTTGCCACTTCAGAAATAAATAATATCAACTTTGCCTTTGCAACTACAGAGCAGTACAGAAATGAAACAGGCATCCTCAAAGAAAGATTCCAATCTGCACGAACCATTCCTGGCACACAAAAACTTCATGCCTTTTATCCCATATCTAAGAACAAAGTGACAGTTCGAGAATTTTCCTCCTCCCCACACTCCAGGGAGGAACAAGTACCGGTATGCCTACATAGTCAAACCATCCAATTGGCAGGAGTTTGTTACAGTGATATATGACAGCCAATGGTGGATTGCATGTGTCAAGGAGACCCTCCCAGCATCTCAAGAAGTGGCACTGAGTTTCCTTCATCCCCATGACTATATAGATATAATCCATGTATAACGCATACAATGTACATGTACATGTAATGCAATCACATGTATGTACATTATTAAACATGTACATAAGCACATGTACGCATGCATATGTACATACATTTTCAGTTTTTGTCCTCACTAGCCGTGTTCAAATAATCATAACTCAAAAACTGTAAGAGCGCCCATCCCAAATCTTTCTGAAAATGTTGCTTACCGGTACATCTTAAGCTAACGATACATTTTTTTTGGTGGTACCTGGTATAATTTTGATTTTATTTTATGAAATGAAGGCCATTTCAAGAGCTTTAAAATGATGTAAAGTTTATCTCTGTAGGTGCTTTGCTTTTGGAGATATGGCTGTCCAAACATAGCAGGTCATGCTAATTAGTCAAAAGTTCGTTAACCCCTATCTCAAAAACTAATTAACCGAATGATTTCGGTTCTGGGGGTTTCTCAAGGAGTCCAATCAGCACACCGAATTTTGTTTCAATCCGTGACGGTCAGGTCCAAAAGCGTGTTGAATTGACACGGAATGACCCCTGTGTGTTTCTCTCTTAATCTGATTTAAATTGATTGTTGAACACTGTTGGAACATTTGACAGGGCTGAAGATGATGCATGGTTGTCTACATACAAGAGGCATCAGAGTTCAGAGATATCACTTGCGAAATAGTCTGTGCAGGTGTGATCCACTGAGGCAACAACTGAGGCAAATGTGTTCTATACGATGCAGACACTACAGTGTCTCTTCCCCACTTGCATTGTGGCATATAAATGGGAATCATAAGTTGATAAGGTATCGTCCATGTACGTAATTCGCCGCACTCGTGAAATGACGCAGCTACCTTTGGCTTAGCATTTCTCGGAAAACTTACAAAACTATGGCGTATTACTGGTTGCATAAACCATGGAGGTATTCTACCTCCATGCATAAACTTATCTAAGTCGTGCTTGTTACAGAAATACAAATTATAGTGAAATTGTATGATTTACTGGAAAGTTAGTGCTTGTGAAAGTGGAAAAAGTTGTTTAACCACTGATTTTACTAGATACAAATACAAAATAGTAAGAGATTTACATGACCTCATTTTTTTTTTCACGAACATCTGTGATTTTATTGTTCTATGCCGTCAACAAGCTGTTGCCTGTGGAAACCAAAATATATGAATACTTTGCATTTGCAATGATTTTTTAAAGAAATACTGATCCTCAAATTGGACACATTCCTTATAGAAGAAGCGAACGAAGACTACTTAATTCGTTGGTGTTTATTTCGACGGTAGTGGAAAATTATTGAGAAAATGAAACATTAATATCATGGTTATGAAAAGAAATCTTTTATTTGACAAAACGTTAACAGCAATTTTACACGTTTTAAAGTACTTTTTGCAAGAAATTTAACCACCTTCCATTTTATTGGTCTTTCAAGAATATTCATTAAAAGTTTTGAGAGCTTCTCCAAATTATACCATTTTATTTAAAAAATCGAAAACAATATTTTGATTTTTATGTATATAAACAATTTTACAACCATCTGGAATAAGATGAAACATGATTTCAACTGTTTTTCTTTTTGGGTACATTTTCTGTGCCCCCATCAACTTTAACAGTTTGGGGGTGAGTCATTATACCAACATCAATTTTCTGATCACCACAATTCTGTGCGTCTCAAAAAACGGCGCTCAAGACGTCCACGCATATGATCATGCATTGAAATTCAGCATTTTACAAGAGAATCCTTCACTGAAACAAACTGAAACACCAAACTGCTAATTTCATTTGTAAGTTACCGTCCAGTTGATTATATAACCTTAGGTGCGTCATTTAGGGTAAATTGAGGATACATATTAATTTGTTATGAAGAAACATTGTCAGTGAAATAAATTGTAAATAAGTCTTATCCTCTTGTGGTGATCCCCTTACTCTGCCGCTTCCCAGGTTGTGTCGTAAACTTGGGCGTGATCCCTGGCTATACGTCAGTATACGGTTAAATGATTTCTGACTGGAGCCCCTGAACAAAGATATTGACAAAATAGGGAGACTGGCAACATAGGGCTAGATAGCTCAGTTGGTACAGCGCCGGCATGTCAACCCGGAGGTCGTAGGTTCAAATCCTGCTCTAGTAAATGTTTCTTTGTTCACCCAATATTGAAATAAATTGAGGCAAAGTTTAACCATCACAATCAAGTAAGTTTGAGTGGCTCAGTTTAAATGTTTTTCTCTTCTTTCATTTAACATAAGAGACCCCTACTTTTAATACTTAAATGTTTAATCTGTGAAAATATCAAGTTTTGAAATACATGTAGATCGAACAAGATTATTTTTTCTGATCTGGGAGGTCCAGGGGATCAGGTTAGTAAATTGTTTGAACATAACATGTGTGTACTTATTTGCTTATAAATACAGATGGCACTTTGTTGTCCATGGAGGTATAGATGGCTTCAGTCGAGTCATTGTATTCCTGAAAGCAAGTGACAATTGGACTGATACTGTGCTGTGTTGCTTCAAGGAAGCAGTGGCTGAATGGGGCTTACCAGCCAGAGTGCGTGGTGACATGGGAGGAGAAAATGTGATGGTGAAAGAGTTCATGTTGAGCCATTCTTCAAGAGGAACTGGCAGGGGTAGCTTCATTTCTGGCAAGAGTGTGCACAACTGCAGAATAGAGAGGTTGTGGAGGGATGTTTATGCTCTGTTTTACCATATGGAAGATATCAACATTCTCTTGGTGGGTAATGAAACCCACTTGTTTTGCTTGTACCTCGTTTTCCTCCCACGTATAAATTATCGTCTAAGACAATTTGTATCTGTGTGGAACAATCACAAATTGCGAACAGAGGGGAACAGAACACCACTACAGCTCTTCATTAGTGGTCTACATGCAGTTGCAAACCAGTCTTCGATCATCCCTAATAAATACTTTTCTGCTATTGCAGAGGTAGGTATCACATATCACAAAATGTGTATTATTTGTGGAGTGTCGTGGCCGAGCGGTCTAGCTTACCGGACTCAAGTTCTGGTGTTAGCAGCAGAATGTGGGTTCGAATCCCGGCCGTGACACTTGTGTCCTTGAGCAAGACACTTAACCATAATTGCTTATAGGGGCAGAGGCAGTTTAACAACTGCCTTGTTCTGGACTAGTTACCCCTCCCAGTCCTATTCGCACCGTGAAAAGGCTGGTTATTAACTTGTCTTGTTTTGGTGCGAGGGTCTGATTCTTCAGTGTGGAGTCGTTGTAACAACTCAATGACTTAGTAGCCCCCACCTTGGAGTGGCCATTGGCCTTGTGTGGGGCGAATTGCGTAAAAAAAAATTAAAAATAAATAAAAATTACACAAACAGATCCGTGTCATTTGATTGGTGAAATGTGTCAGTCACATGCCATCCTTTCTTTTTGCCATATTTTGCTCCAACGATTCAATCCAGATGAATGTACCATCCAAGCCGTGTTTGTTTCTAGACTTTTGGAGATAATTTTTGAACTTCTCTTTTTTACATAACCGTATCCCATTATGTACATATATTCTCAAATGAAAATATTGTTATGTCATTGGAATCAATGATTCTTAAACATAATGCTGAGTATAAACATATTGATCAATATGAGGATGGAAAACAAATATTGAATTCCTTTTATTCTAACAATGAATCAGAATTTATCACAAGGTGAAATCTGATCCGTTTCACCTTGCCTTATCTTGTGAAATTGTCCATTTCAGTGGGCTTTGACCTCTGTATATTTTCTGCCACTTTATACCCATGCATCCAATATTTACTAACTACTCCCTTTCAAGTGATGCATGAAAAAACCTTAAAGGATAATGAACATACTTCTAAAACCACAAACAGTGTAGCCGTAAAGTTTGTTTTAACAAATTACAGTGCCGATAATATTTTACCTGAGAATATAAATGTAGTATTTTATTTTGTATTTTGATTTTGCAAAGGACTATACGACCTATGGTGTGGACAATTCAGCACCACTTCCAGTGCAAAGTGAGGGTGATGTTGTTGTACCACCTGTTCAAGTGTTCCTTCAACCTGAAAGCATCAACTTAATCAAGGTCACCATGGTACCATGTAATACTAGTTTAAGGAAGGGCTGATACTTATTTAGGTCTGTACATTTTTTGATGTTGTTCTCTACTTTTTTTTTCCAAAATAATTTTAAACAATACGACTTATGAAATGTAAAATCAATAGACCGCTCACCTAACAATTTCAAATCATGCTGTAGCTTGATACTATTAAATCAGGAGATTTTTTACCATGCAAACTACAAAAGTACTTCTTGTATCAAACATGCAGTATGCGCATGCGTGAATAAAGTTCAAATTGATTAGGGGGCTGGGCCCATATTCATAAAAGCCTGCTAAGCCTAGTTGGCAACTAAATTGGCCCCTAACTGCCAATTAAGCCTAGTTGGATACTAAGTGTTATTCATAAAATGCCGCTAAGCTTAGTGGACTGCTAAGTTGTCTGCTAACTTTAGAGGTGATCTTGGGTACCTCTAAGTCACTAGTTGACAACTAAACCCTTCATTTGTATGTTTGACTCTGTGTTCACGATGCTGAGAACATGGAACTGCTTGTACATTGCATTCGATAGGCGCGCACACAAAGTTCGTGCATGCACAGCTCTATTGTTAGACACATAAACATGCCACTCATATTGAAAGTGAAACTTACCCATATTGTGTTTTGTGGTTTGGAACAATGCCAACTGCTAAGTTAACAACCAACTAAATCCTAGTTGACAACTACCTGGCACTGTCCCTAGCAGGGTTTTATGAATATGAAAATAGCAAGAAACTATGGAGCAGGCAACTAGGCATTTAGCAGCCTGCAAAGCCCTAGTTGGCTGCTAGTTTAGCAGGCTTTTATGAATATGGGCCCTGGTCTATTGGCAAAGATTTGGTTAATCTGTTTCAATATTTCTACGTCACAAGTTATGTAAGTACAAGTATAAAAATAAAAATGTTCAAACCTGCAGAACAAAATGGGCGTCAGTTTTACTTTAACCCAACATGGAAGCCTTCTCTTGATATTTCATGAAGCCTTTTACTACAGGTAAAACATTTCTTTTTACATGAATAAATACATTCACCCTTTAACACAAGAGTTTAATATGAAGTAATTTTCATGTTGTACGGGATGATTGTAACAGTTAAAAGATGCAAGAGAAATCAATGGAATCGAATCCAATGCACCTAGGGGTTATTTTTACATCTATTTTCACCTTTTTGCACTAATTTCAGTTGGATGAACCAAAACATTGTGCTCTTATACATGAAAATGCAATAAACGTACAATACCACCAATCACAAAGCCTGTTACAAATCATCCCTCTGATTTAGGACCAACGGTGCAAGTGTTTAGGTATGTCAATAACTCATACCATTTACAAAACTATATACAGTCATGTAGTATGTATCATGCAACAATTTTTTGTACATTTCTTATGGCAAAACTGATTTTTAATTGACTAAAAAAAAGTCTGATACACCATTTCTTAAGGGTGTCCATTGGTACACTTCTGGTGATTTTGTTGCTGTGCTCTAGTTGAACAATAGATGAAAAATAGATAAACATTTATAATATCAATGTAAAAGTTTGAACAACTCCCAAATTTTTCCCGATGTCTTGAAATAAGTGGGTGATGTTGCTGAGGAACAGATGATTGTTGTGGTGGTGCTGATCTTTGTTGAGGAGCAGATGAGTTACGGTACTGATGGCTTGTGACAATAAAGTACTGGCTCGCTGCAGTAACTCTACCGCAGTAGGTATTAGATTGCCCTCTGCTGACATAGCTTGTTTTGTGGGAAAGGACATTGAATTGACAATTACAATATAACTATTGGCTATCCAATTTATCCAAAAATCAATTGTTACCCCTCCTCCCCTCCCCCATGTCGACCCACCTCAGGATTTTGTGTGTGTCCAAGGGTGGTTACTTTGGTCCTTTTTTGAGCCATGTGATGGTGCTCTCGGCTGGAGATTTGGTCATGTTTGTAGTGACAATCACCACGAGCCTTAAAATAAGCAAGTTCGGTATTTCGACCCGCAAAGTGTGACAAAACTTGTTTATCTTGAATTATCTTTGACCTTATACGGTGGGGAAAGCGTAGCTGAAATACTGAACTCACTTAATGTGGTCCCGACCATATCTGTACAACTTAATAATGACCAGTATTACTTCATCAGTACTACTTATAAGTGGAGTGTGGAGTGTCGTGGCCGAGCGGTCTAGTGCACTGAACACAAATTCTCTAGTGGGTTCGAATCCCGGCCTGGCCTGTCACGACAATTTTGTCCTTGAGCAAGACACTTTAACATAATTGCTTTGTCCTGTGTTAAATAACCCAGAACACGTCTTATCGTGAAAGAGCAGGGGTTTAGTAAACTAAGCACCGTCGATATATCGATATTACTCGATTATTCAATATTGTTTTGATATCGATATCGCCGATAGCAATTTTTTAATCATATCGAAATATCGAAAATTTCGATATTGAGGAATGATATCGAAAATATCAAAATGCGTCAGATTATCGTCAAAATAAATCTCCCGTTTGTGCTTTTACTTGGTGTTTAACGTTTGCTGCATAATGGAATAAAAATCGGCGGCAAATTGTGTTTGTGAGTGAGAATAAAAACATCGCGCAAATGCCGAGCGGCGACGCTTTGTGCTCTGCGTTCGCTGGAATTCGCGGTCTCCCGTATAATGCAGAACCTCAAAAGAAGCTGCCCTTTTTTGGCTTGGAGAAAGTTCCGTTGTCCCTTATATATTTTCCTACATTCTCTCGCCGGTAACGCCCAGCGCTGTAATTGATGAAAATAATAAAGATGCCGAGCAACAACATGCCAGTGGATAGGTAAGGCCCACTTCCGTGACATCCCCCACTAAATCCGCCGATGAAAGGATGCCTGAATCGGATATCCATGTGCATGTACACAAAACGGGGGTGAAATTTCATGTCATTTCAGTTTCCCTCATTTTTCGTGTAAAATTTTCCCCGGTCTTTGAAAAAAAAAATGCCCAAATAAAATCTCAGCTCCGAAAAAGCCTTTCCAGAGAATGATTGATAGCCGCATTGTTAAAATTGATACAATGCATCTCTTGTTTGTTGCAAAGTATCTATTTCGGGTTCAGCTAAAGGCCACCGGACTTTGAGGACGTGCCGTCGGTATTAAAATTGAGCGTTCTTTGCCGAAGAATAGCGATGATATCTCAACCAATGAAATGAGCCGGTTCCCAGCAAAGAAATATGCCATTGGTTGCTTTCACCACGACCATTTATGCTTTCATGATTAGGCCGTATTCATAAAAATAAGTAATTACTTACTAGTAAATGCTATAAGTAAAAGCAACAGCTAGGTAAGTAAAAGGTCTAGTCTAAGCAATTGCTAAAAATCTTATTCATAACCATTTGCTAAATGATTACAGTTGTTACTTGCCTCGGCTAGTAAGTTCTCAAGTAGTTGCTATTGTACTACAGTACCATCCACGAGTCTCGGTATTTGGTGGTATGAAGGTGTTTGCAAGCCATTGCACATTTTCTTTGTCAAACGTAAATAAAGTTCTGTAAGTGGTAGGGTTGACTTCATAACGATTAAGCCTGATGTTATACACCTTAGGTTGTGGTCTTGGACGTAAAAACATGGCAGAAAATGTGATATGTCTGTATTGGCTAAACAGCAAGCCAACAATTATGTGCTTGTACAATCACTAGTAAATGCTAGTCGAAGGTCATTTTTATGAATACAAATTGAAGTAGGTGCTATTTTCTCTAGCATTTACTTATAAGTAAAAAGCAATTACTAATGCTTAAAACTTGTAGCTTTTACTTGAAAGTCATTGCTTATTTCTATGAATACACATTTAAGTAAAAGGTTAGTAAAAGGGGGTTGTTACTTTAGTAAAAGCAATTACTTATTTTTATGAATACGGCCTAATATGACGTTCCTTCCACCGCAACTGGAGTGATTGAGCCACAGGTGCATGTCACATTCCAACTTGGTTGCCTAGAAATACTGTTGCAAGGGAGGCTCCCCTGTGATGTCCGTGACTGCCAGTTGCGTAGCCAGAAATCTTGTATTGGAGAGAGAGCTTGTGACTATTTTCTCAGCCTGCAGGAAACTAGTAGCTCAAAAATGCTGCCGCTTTCGGGAAATTTGTGAATGCATAGTTTGTCATATTGGATGCAGTTTCCAATTCCGTTAAATAAGATTTTTTTTTTGAATTTATGGTCTTTAACTTTTACACGGGATAATTGATATATCGAATATACTCGATATTGGATTTCCGATATATCGATTATTGAAAATTTTGATATCGACGGTGCTTAGGGTTTACCCCAGTGTTTCTGGTTCACATAGCAAGCATCCTTATCTGAAGGTTTCCTCAGGCTTCCGGGCTACAGTGATTAAGTTCGCTTTTGAGGCACCCTTGGGTTCATTACCAGAAATTAATAATAATAAAATCGTCAATATTGCCATAGTGATTTGCATTGTGACATCACACTTTACTTGATTGATTGATACACATCTATCTTAAGATCTTATTTAAATACTAGCTCTTTTGTGAAATCACCTCCATGGTACGTGAAATCGAGCCCTGGTCACGTTCAATCATGAGGAAGAGACCATCCATGACAGACCTCGAATCTAATGAGGTAATGCTATTGTCCCACAGGAATATTTCGATCTTTCTGTCGAAATATATTTCGATTCTTGTTTTTTTGGTTATTTCTAATAATTTCGTCAAAATCTCGTATAAATATCGACAAAATATCTTTTTTCCGTGAGAAAATTTTAATTTTTGTATTTTCTCGACAATTTCGAATCATTTTCGATTTTATTTCGACGACTTTCGACTGTTTAGATCATTTCGACAGGCATTTCGACAAAATTCGACTGTTTAAGACTGTTTAGATTGATTTCGATGTTTTTTCGAATAATTTTCGATTTAAAAAAAAAAATTGGACAAATGTTCCGATTTATTTAGACTGTTACGATTGTTTAGACTATTTAGAGAGTTTAGATTTGTTTCGACTGGTTTTCGAACTTTTAGACTGTTAAGACTATTTCGATTTTATTTTCGACAGTTTCGATAAAATGTCGACAAAATTTCGATAAATTTGATCGAAACTTTATCGAAAAATATTGGTCAGGTTTAATAATTTTCGATTAATGATTTTTTTTCCGACAAATCTCGACAAATATCGACAGTTTCGATTTTTTTAGACTCTTCAGACTATTTCGACTTTTCTCGAAATTGTTTTGTTAAAAATCAAAAATCTTGACGAAACACGATCGAGAGACTCGAAATCTCTGTGGGACCATAGCATTAACCATTTTCTTTCTCAAACGAGATATAAAAATCAATACGAACCTTGGAAGATTTGAACCTAAGAATAATGCACTGCACGGGCAATATCACGACACAGTCTGAAAGTTTAATGCGGCCGGTGGGTGCCAGTCTGCGCGCGCGCTCGCTCGCAGCGCCCTCCCCTAGTGCCACACAGCGAGCGAGCTAGCTAGCGGCGGGGGCCGCGCTGGTGCAGGCGCGCGCGCAGCAGCCAGTGCAGTTTCGGGTATTCGGATTGTCTCGGTAAATTCCGCCGTTTGTTTATTTCTGAGTTGCTCGTTTATTTCGCGTACGCGTGGTCGTTTATTGCACAGTTTCGTTTATCTTGTTTGTATGTACGGCGCGCGCAGTATCGTTTTGTTATTATTTGTATATTTTTTATTTCGTTGCGTTATACTTTTGTTTTTTGCGTGTCATTTTTGTTTTGCATATATTTAAATTTTGTTTCTATGTAAAATTATTATTTTTGCGGAATTTGTTATTATTGTTTTGTTTTGTTTTGTTTTGTTTTGTCTTGTTTATTTTTTATTTTTTAGGTGTTCGGGTATGTGCCCGAAACACCTATTGTTTTTGTTCGGTGTTTTTAAAAATTATTTTTAGGTGTTCGGGTATGTGCCCGAAACACCTATTGTTTTTGTTCGGTTTTTTTCCTTCTCCTCCTCCTCCTTCTTCTTCTTCTTCTTCTTCTTCTTCTCCGTATCGATTGTCTAAAAAAAAACCACATACTTGCAAACTTCACATGAACTTGAAACTTGGCATATTCTTAGAACTTAACACGTAGATGAAACAAAATTTGTGACGTCATGATGAGGTCATCAGATATCGAATTACGATAAATCAAAGTTTAATATTTAAAAAAATCATGTCTCAACAACCACAAGAGGTAAATTCAGTCTTTGCACCATTATATAGATTGTTAATTGTCGAAAAATATTTACAAAAAGGTGACCCCAATTTGACCTTACTCCCTGTCCAAACCGGAAGTCAAAGTTTAATATTTAAACAAATATCTCAACAACCACGAGGTAAATTCAAAATTTTTGTACCATTGTACAGATCGTTAATTGTCAAAAAATATTTACAAAAAGATGACCCCATTTTGACCTTACTTCCTGTCCAAACCGGAAGTCAAAGTTCAATATTTAAAAAAATCATATCTCAACAACCACAAGAGGTAAATTCACAGTTTTTGCACCAACAGACGTTAAAGACACACACCGCCTTTGTCGCGCGAAATTGGGCGATAAAAAACGCCCCTCAACATTTCATTGTTTTACATACATGGTTGGAAAGATCTTTCAAAAGTAGAATATAATTGTCCACACAAGTACCCCTGAAATATGCGTCGTTTTTCTGTTATTGTACAAAAACCAATGTCATGTGACTTTCGTGAACCAAAATTTATAGTCGCACTTTCAGACGTTTAAAAAGTTTATTACTGAACCAAATTCAAGAATAATTATTTTTTAATGTTCATGGATACATGACAAAAGTGAAATTGTTTTGAAACAATGGGTGAAAATGGTCAAAATCGACAAAAAGACGAAAGTCTTGGCACTTTCCTGAGACACTGGGAACCGAACCAAGACTGTACCTAGTACAGCCATGGGCGCCAGCGCGGCAAAGCGCCCGAGGCGTGAGCCTGCTGGTTAGGCCATAAATATATGAACACTTTTTGCATGGAAGCGTAAAGCAGGGTCTCGACCACTTTGGTGCTTTTCGTGTCGGGTATTTTTAATTATGATACTGCCAGCGAGTTTAGTTTTGGAAACAACAATAACGTATTAATTTGGAACATCGTCACTGCCCCTTCATCATATCAACGCCAATAAAAAGTGACAAAAACTGTTCAGTTTGGAAGGCCATCCGTCAAAATCAACGCTAGAATTTCGACCGAGCGGGCTGGGCGAAGAAAGGCTCACCGTCTACTGCAAAACGACGCATGCCTGGCGACCATTGACGGGCCAGCCAACCTCAAATGATGGCAAACACTCAGGGATTTGATTGTTGAACGTGATGGTGACCATGATGATACTATGAATAATGTCGCATTTGTAGGATTATTGTTGGACAGGTAAGAGTAATAGAAGAGAAATATTGTTTGATAATATAATACTCGTAGTCGTAGGGCTTTTTGTGTGGCTGTAGGCTGTGCTGAACTCTTATGATGAATTTCTGTTACAATTAGCATCACTTTATTTGTGATAGTTCCTGTAGCCAAGGCCCAATGATATTGTGATGATGTTTACAATACAGACATGATAATTATGAATATGAGATATAGTTTAGAAAGCAGAACAATTTCCAGTGAATTAGTTGTAATTTCCACCATCGATGCCCGGGTATTTTATGGTGAAGATGGTCAAAAGGGGTATGGTAAAAATTCAAACATAGACTGGAGGAAATAGCATCAGGTACCATTATTCCCCTCGAGTGCGAGTGCGAGTGCGAGTACAAGTTATATTTAAATGGATTTTTAATATACATCATGTCCGCCATCATATCCACCATTATTTCATTAACTGTTGTTTTGTTTTATAGGTATGAGAAAACATCACTGCCAGTATTTTTACTTGCATCAACACCATGTAGAGTTCAGCCTGATTCTATTTTCAGTATTCACAGCTACAAAGCATTGTCAAGGTAGAGTAAATCTTGGATTGATTCGGATATGTTTTTTATACCATAATTTTTGTGTATATATAGAAAACTTAATTGATGTAAATATTTGTTTTTCTATCAAACAAAATCAGATTTACAGAAACAATTTCTCATTTAGAAAAAAATGAAGTTGTGCATTTAGGTTTCCCCCTTGTGCAATGCTAATGTTAAATTGTCCATATTAAAGGGACAATATCATGATCAGAGCAGACTTTCAACAGGGCATGGAATTGGTGTCCTAGTTTAAGATGAACACAGTGACTGAAATTTACTGGCTCATTTATGCAGCAGCAATGATAATATGACCTTATCATGTGGGATATTATTTTCAGTCACAGAGATAATCTATAACTAGCACTCCGATTCCATGCCCTGTTGATCGTGACCGTTGTCCTCTTAAAGGGAAAATACAACATTGGTTATAATTTGAAGTGTGTGTGTGTGAATGATAAGTGTACTGTAGCACTAATAATTAGTCAAAGTAGCTTTACATGTGTTATTCATGCCTGACTATTGTGTTATTTATGTCTTTGTGGTCAGTTTCATTTCTCAACTGCTAAAGTAATCAGTTCAATGTAATATTTCTTTTGTAAGATTATATACATTATGTTTGTTCATGTTTGGTCCATAGATGAGATGAAGGGAGATGGAGACAGAGACGAATGCTCAGTTCATCATGTCACCTACGTATGTGAATGGGGGTCAGTAAACGGAAGCCTACCACACCCTAGTTACTAGCAGACATTCCACTGAATAAGAGTTTTCTCAAGAAGATTACCTACTATATCAACTTCAGGTTTGTTACGGGTGCCATCCAATCAAAAGTTTCTAGGAAGTATAGAGGACATGTACTTTCAAGACCCTCAAAAATTGCCAAAAATTTCAAGGCAACTGACAGCCCTCAACCCCCCCCCCCACACCCAAACAAATTACTCTATTAGTATTATGTACTACCTTGAAAATGTTAAGATTTTGAAGCTTTACATGGTTGAGAACAGTAGGAGTAAGAGGAATTATCTTTCAAGAATATTAAATAGCATTGGTCCTGACAAGAACTGGCAGTGTTGTTTCAATCAGTGTACTCCGATTGTCTTCAGGGGGATGAAGATGATCAGAGTATACCGATGGAAACTTCAAGTTATCTCACCACCAGTTCTTGTAAGAGCCAACACTATTAAACTGTAGAGGTAGTTACATGGTGCTACCACAAACCTCATTATGTGCATAATGATATTGACACGAGCCCAACACATGCTTTTCAAAAACCATGCCAGATGATAAATCAACATGTAAAAACACTCATATGAAAATAGTTTGCCAGGGTTGTAGGTAGCCAGATCAATTTATTCAGCGTTATTATGGGCATCAAGTCACAAAGTTGATTTATGGTAGTAACTGGATTAAACATGCATCAAAGGACAGGAAGTTGGGGTTAAATTGATTGGGGTGGGTGCTAGGGTTACTGAAGACACTGAATCATGGAGGAGCATACAAACATTTCCCCTTTCTTTGTATTTCCAACTTTACCAAGGAAAAGTTACCTGTGAGAGACGAGTCTTTACACTCCTGATATTTCCATTTCCAGGTTGTAAATAATTTTCGCTACATGGAACATGAAAGTTTGCTAATAATTGAGCATTTCATCCATGTTCATGTACCACAGAGTCTACTCAAATAGCTAATGTCTGCAGTTTTCAAAGCTTGTATGGATATTAGCTAATTAACCTTTCATTAGAAAACAAGCTTATAACTACTACATGATAACGTTGCAAGAAAGTTTTGCATTCATGCTTTCCCTCTTCCCCTGCCCTCAGCAGAAAAGTTGTCAACAAGTAAATAATTCCCAAAAGTAAGGCCACAAGTTGTAATTAGCCAATTGACAATTCAAACAAAATTAAATGTAATTACATCCACTTGATTAAATCTGATAACTGCTTGTCCTTTTCAGTTTGTTTATGGAAAAACCTTTAAATTCTAGATTTAGATAAAGCCAACATTGGTATTTTATCTTGGTATTAAGTCTTGTACAAAAATAAATTTAATTGATGGACTGCATGTTTATATACTGAGAGTGATCTTTATTTATAATATACTTCACTTTCAACTCAAGTTTATAATGAACAAAAATATGATAAATTGACAATGATAGTGACACTGTAATCAAACATCTCCTTATTGTGATATGCTTATAAATTGTCTTTGTTTTCACCTATACTGCAAATTAAACATCATTTATAAAAATTTTAAACAAATTCTACATTGCTTTTTACATTTTCAAGGTTGTACACATATTTGGCAAAATGTCTGTAGCTGCGTCCAATCTATAGAATTATAAGCTAATTAAAGATCAGATGCCATTTTTGTACATAAAAGTTTAGACATTGAAATAATCAAGAGTTGTATGGGTGCTTGTATATTGCTAATAAAACAATGAAATACATATTTATTTTAACTGTCCATTTGGTTTTATGACTGACTTTTGTGTCCCTCCTTCCCCCACAATCAATTAAAACCACTTTGCTGACCTGCCTATTGTAAACAACCTAATAATGAGTGTACATGGCCTTACACATGTAACAAGTGAAATGACTTCAGTATAAATGAACCCAACCATGATCCTTTGTTGACAAGAAAACGGAATCAATCTGCATAATAAATGTACGCTATGTATGTACGATTTAGTGACAGTTCAGAATAGGTGACATTCAGGGGCTGTCATTGGAATCGGTAATTTTGGAATAAAATCACCCCACCCCACCCCACCCCACCCCACCCCAAGTTCTTGGTGACAGCATGTACTGCCACTGGTGATGAACCGACACATTTGCTTTCTAAAATTCTTTGGACTATCATTGCAGCACTATTCGCCCTTTGCACGGAATCGCCATCTTGGAATGAAAGCGAGGCCTTACATGCAAGAATGACGTCATTCATCAACATGTCGCATTGCTGTGTACCTCAGTGTGTGAATGACTCCAGATATTCCGACGAGTTGTCGTTTCATACGTTCCCAAAAAATAATTCTGTGAGAAAGATATGGATTAGGAATATACGCAGAGATCCTGGAGTTAATTTCAAGGTAAGTTTTAGACGTTCATCGTCGGAAAATGTGTATATAAATACCGTTTCGTAACTAAACTTTAGACATCACTCAGCGCTAGGCCTGTGCATGCACCGTGCGCGTGCCGTCTACATAATGCATCAGTACACATGTACTTTAGGTCAAAGGTCAGACTGCACAAACGTGTGGCTCATGCCTGGAGTGTCCAGTTAAAAGCCTGTACAAATGTTTGTAGGACTTAACTTAGTCTGATCATGTTGTGATCCTGGAGGATTTTCCTTATTTTACTGGGAAATTTTGTAATTAGGTGTTCGGCTTTTCAGCCGAACAACTATTGTTATTGTTCCGTTTTTTTAAAGTTTTTTTTTACTTCTCCTTCTCCTTAACTCTTCTCTACATCGAAATTGCAAGTTAACAATTTCACACAACCTTGAAACTTCACACATATAAAGACCTTATCATGTAGATGAATCTAGTTACGTCATGATCACGTCATCAGGTATCAAATTACAAGCCATTTAAGTTTTAAAAATGACCATTTGCTATCGACTGTATATCAAAATATACTAAAGCTATGATGTTCATAATCTGGGATCTGATAGATCAAGGCTTAGGCAACATTTGAAAAGTTAACGTCAAAATCGTCTGACATTTGCTTCCGGTCGTACCGGAAGGTCAAAGTTTTGATTTGTTTTTTCTTCAAAATTCCTTTTCTGGGCCAAAATCCATTGACTTAACACACCAGACACTCGTGGTTCTGGGGCCCATTGTTTACAAACCGCAGAGACTGAGATCGTTATATACTGGAAAACAGCTGGCGGTCTTCACGGGGACGTTTGCGGTTTCACAGGCTAAAGCTCTTGCAGGATAAAATATATTTTATAGATGTGTGGTTGGGCGTTTAAGCCAATAACGGATGCGCTACAATATTTCTAAAACCATAGATCGTATTAACTTAATACTGCAGTGTCATTTTTGTACGAATGGAAAGGGCTGTTGAAAAAGCCAATACCGAAACGCTATTTCTTTGAAATGAGTAAGGCAACTTACTTTTGAAAACATACGAGACAAATGAAAAGAAATAAACAAATAAATAAATCCATTACTGTACATTTATATGATGTTTCGTTTTATTTATTTATTTATTAAATAACAAATGAAACTAGAATTTGTAGACCTTGTTTTTTTTTTTAAGGAATATACTGAATGCATAAAATTACAGAATTAATGAATGCATAAAATTACAGAATTTACATATAAATTATACAGGTGAGCACAATATAAAATTTGTTCACAATTAATGTGTAATTTTAAACATTTGTTTGAAGTAAATTGTTAGTGTTCACTAAGATAGGAGAGCAGCCGTATAAAATGCAGAGAGGTATTACATGCCTTATTTACAAAACTAAGTAGTTTCTTTGTAAAAGTTGTTGTGAATCACAACATCATCTGAAAACATACATTTGGAAGGTCAATTATTAAAATAATTTCACATTATTCTGAATGTGGACGGCCGCCTGGACGATGAAGGGACGGATATTGGTAATGGTATTTATTACAGCTATTGTGCAGCAGCTTGCCTAGTCTTGGTTCCAAGACCTTGTTTCAAGTTCAAGTTTTGGATCCTGCCTAGACGAATCAAACTTAAACTTGAAACAGCGCCCTCTATGTTTGATTCATGACATAAGTGTATGATGGTTTTATGGACGTGAAAACACCAAGGTCTTGGAACCAAGATTACAGCTTGCCTAAATGAAAGATATAAGTGAATTCCGACATCACAATGTAGAACTATGTTTAATTGCTGTTCAAATGTTGTAAGCATTTCAACTTGCGTGAATTAGTTGTAGAAAATTTGCTTATAAATACTGCAGAACTAACACAGATGGTTCAATATTGGCAACATGAACATAAGATATTCCTAAATTATATGAAACATGCATCATTTCTGCCTGAACGAGTTGAAAACTGTACAGCAGCAATGCAACTAGTTTATCTTTGCCCAGATGACTACGACTACACAGAGGATGTCATTCCCTAAAGTTAACAAAAAATCACTGACAATCATTCCATTCAAACATGACCATACAAACTTGGATAAACTGTCTACAATTTTAGTATGAAGACAAGGCGAATCCTACAAAGTACCAGGCACCATACAAATAGAGGAAGGTGGTATCAATTAACACAATTTCAATGATACAAGCCATGACAAGTTGCAATTAACTATCTCTGCTGGAACTCATCACACGTTACAGCGCCTTCTAGCGATATGTTTTAAGTGTTACTTATTGCGTGCAAGTACTCATTTGACGAATCTTAAGTCACATTTTAACAATGATCCCAATTGATGAGGACATCAATTACCGTCACTTCCGAACACCTTGAGTTTGTTCACAAACTCTGAATTTCTAGTTATAATTTGTTATTGTAAAGATATGCCAATAACTAGGCCTACCACTAATGACCCAACCTTGCCAAGGTTGCCTGTAACCCGACTCCACATTCCAAAGGTTATAACTCATGCATAGAGTAGACCACACAGGCAAGCATATCTTCCCACAGAACACACTTACTCTAGACTCTCACTAGTTATAGCATGGAGGCTTCCTCCATGGTTATAGTCACATCTGTATTCTTACTCAAGAGTCAAGACTTGTTAAACTGTTGAGCACTAGTATTAAATAAGTATCTATACTCTGAATCGCATATCTTTACAGTTATGTTACATGATATTGAATTGCTTCTTATCTTGAAACCATGGGCATGGTGGAAGGACAAACTAAACACAAAACTGCTTAAGTAGAAAGTACTCTGAAATGAAACACTCTGACTCAGAAGGTTCAAGGGTCCTTAAGGGATTTTCTAGACACATTACTGATTTTCTTAATTTGTTTTTATTTTTGATGTTACAAATTTCAGATAACAAGATCCACATTTGTTTGCTCGGCCCACTTTAAAGGCGAAGACTTCAAAATGACACTGACTGGGAAAAGGGTTCTTAAACCCGGTGTAGCTTCGACTATTTTTCCTTGGACTGAGAGAACTCCACAAAGGAGGCAACTTAGAAGAAACACAGTAAGTATTTATTCATCAACTGAACACAATTAACTTCTTTTAGGGATGTGTAGACTTTCAACTTAGTTATGCAAAGCATCTGTTCATTTTAAAATCTTGATTGTGCTGAAAGCTGGGTAAATGAAGATATAACATAAAATCCCTCCTCCATCTCCCGATCCACTTGGCGTTACTTATATCGTTACTCCACCATGCAAAGCTTGAAATCCTACACATGTATGGGTAAGTTTCATTATTAAAATGGTCAAAATTATTTATCTTATTGATAACTTTCTTTACAATTAACAGGTGTCCAGCAACAGCTGTGCAACATATTGAGAGTGGTCTGGGTGAGGAGAGCCATTGTGACCAAGCAACTGTTGCCAAGTTACCAGACCATGATTATCTGGATGTCAGACCCCCTGTAGAAGACCAACTTAAGGCCGCGCAGGAACGAATTAAACAACTGGAAAAGCAACTTGATGAACAACGCCATCCAGAAAGACATTTTTTGGAAAGGTATTCCAAAGATCCAGCAAAGATCAAGTTTTACACAGGATTTCCCACGTACACACTGTTGATGGCATTTTTTATTTTTGTCGTTCCTCATGCGTCAACGATGACCCGATGGAGCCAAGTGGTTCGTTTAAAAAGAGGAGGAAGTTCATCAATGCGTGCTGGCTTTCAGTCTGAACTGCCACTTATTGACCAGTATTTTCTTTTTCTGAATAAGGTTAAGTTAGGTTCATTCGATGAGGACCTAGGAGATAAATTTGGCATATCTAGTTCAACAGTCAGCAGATTGATTATTACTTGGGCTAACTTTCTGTATGCCGTGCTTGGGAGTATTCCTCTATGGCCCACAAGAGAGATGGTCGACCAACATATGCCAGATGCATTCAAACAGTTTCCAAAGACTCGTGTTATTTTAGATTGTACTGAACTGTTTGTACAAGCACCGTCAAGTTTGAATTTAAATTCAGAATTTTACTCACACTACAAAGGTCATGACACATTTAAATGCCTTATTGGAATATCACCAGGAGGCCTTGTTACATTTGTAAGTAACCTCTATGCTGGTGGAATTTCAGACAAAGAGATCACGAAGCAGTCGGGTATATTGGATTTACTTGAATCTGGAGATGAGGTAATGGTAGATAAGGGATTTGTAATAGAGGACCTGCTTTGTCCTATTGGATGTAGCTTGGTTATTCCACCATTCCTTACTGCTCAAAGGGGTAAATGAACAGACGCAAACCATTGCAAGACTCAGTGTGCATGTAGAGCGAGCTATTCGTAGAGTAAAGGAATTTCATCTGTCTGATGGCCTCATACCAATTTCCCTCGCTAGTACGGTTAATCAAATGTGGACAGTCTGTTGTATTCTAACAAATTTTCAAGGGCCATTATTCTAAGTCAGTGTAGAAGTATTACATTCTAGTGTGTAAATTTCATATTCATGCATGAAACATTGAACATAATTTTATTAAATATTCTGCAAGGCCTTTTGCATCATTATTGGATAGCCTAGAACCAATTGCCTGTAAATTGCATCATGTGACATGACCCTTACAAGTGACAGCAGGCAAAGATAAGAATTATTAATTGAAGGAATACGATAACATTTAATTTTTGAAATATCATTTTCTTTTAATATCAATAAAATGTACATCTTTATCTTCTCAAGGAAATGGCTTACTATGGCATTTTCCTTACATATTAAAAACAGGTGCTGGTCAGCACAAACTTTACCTGATACACGTGCATGTATTATAAAATAAACTAATTATGCCATTGCACCAAAAAGTACTAAATAAAAACTTAGTATCTAAAAATTCTAATATGATTTTTGCAGTAGCACCATGTAAATAATTGAGCCCTGTGAACGGTTACACATTTTGAATTCCTGAATTGTTTCTTAATAAACTGTCAAAGCAAAGGAAAAATAAAGTCATTTATTTTGTATAATTAAATATAAGCTTTTTGTATCCACTCCATGTTTCTGTTCAGGGCAAAATTACATGGAACCATAATGATTAGAGGGGGAAAAACCATAAAACCAAAAACTACTACTAATGTTGACGGATTTGTTCATTCAGTATCTCCAACGAAAATGTTTATCTTCTTTGACTAAAGGAAAGAGCTATTTTAAGTTTAAATAATTTTTTACCGTCAATTTGGCAAAAAATCAGGCGATGCATCTTTAAATAATTACAACTTTTTCTCAGACAAAGCTGGCAGCAAGTACTGGAAATAAAATGTGTCCAGTTTTCTCTTATAATCACCGAATAGTCGATCATCAAAGTAGATTCTTTATAAGTGATAGTCATTTGCTGTCCACACAAAGAAATCACACCATTTTGATCCAGTCAAACCCATCTGTCCCATAACCTGGACATAGTAGTTATGGATCTTTTTCAGTTTATATGAACCATTCACACAAGACAGGTACTTAACTTCTGTGAATGAATCTTTCATTGGGCATTTTATTTCGAGAAGCCCCCAGTTTGGTGTTTCACTGGGGTCATAAACCCTTCTGTCTGGGGAACATGCAAGATGTACGCATGAAGGGTTAATAACTATTCCGACCGTATACACATTAAAATTGGTTTTGTCGGCATATGCTCTTGCAGCATCCCCTTCTGAAGCAATACCATGTGCCATAGCTGCTGTCTGGACTGTCTTCTTGCTTGTTAGGTCCTTCGCAAGTGTTTCCTCATTGCTCTTTCTCCCTGTGACTCTTTTGAACACTGAGGCTGTCAGACGGTTTTCCCTTAACCGATGCCAATCAGGACATTCACTCCGATTTCTTGTCAGTTGTTCATATTCATGACTCTGCTTTGTGTTAACATCAAGGCCATCAAAAAATGCAGAATCCGTCTGAGTGAGTGGACCTTGAAAAAAAGTTGTAGCGGACAACAGTCAAACGGTGGCAAGTTTGGGGCATTGGCTATCTTGATGATATTTCCATCATGGCTTGTCTGAACTGGCTTTGTTTGGTAGGATAGAACTGACCCCCTTGGTACATCACCAAACTTGCATTCTACAAGAACAGGGGGCTGTCAGTTGCCAGTTAACTGAAGAAACAGCGGTTTGTGTGGCTCTGTTTCCAGAGTTGGGGTCATTGCACCAATACAATTCAGATCACTTAGTGGGGTTGCTATGGGATTGTACAATGTAGAATTCACTCCATCTGTTGCATGTCTCCTCCTTGGTCTTGGTGGTCGAGGCACCTCTACTTGAGCTCTTTCTCCTTTTTGCCTCATCTGGCCTTGCCACCTTGAGAATGCGAATTTGGGATATTGCCCGACGCTTTATTCCATGTGTCCTTGGTGGGATGTGCCAGTGTTGTGGAGCTGATGTTTTTGAAGTAATTGGTGGTACAGTCGACAAATTCATCATTTTGTAGTGCACTCCTTGGTAAAGCAGTGCAACTACATGTTGGCAGAATCCCTTCCCTGCGGCACAGGAACACTTGTTGGACTGTAGTTCTACTGTACTTCCAGAAGACAAATGTAATTCAACGCTATGTGGCGACTCATTCTTCTTCTGTGAACGGAATACCTTCCCTCTAACACTGCATCCAGATACATCATGTTTAACTGAAAATAAAGACAAGGGGATGCCATTAATCATTGCTTATTCAAAGATGTGCAGTACAGCCACTTATTGTGAATAATTGTGATTTATTTAATACATAATACAAAAATTATGTTTAGTTGCAAACAAAAACAAAATTGTGATTCAAGACAATTTTTTTTAAATTATGCCTTATAACATACACATGTAAGAGGACTGAGCGAATTGCTTTTTAAAACTCTAATAATAATATCCCAAGTGCTAGAAAAAATTGCCCCAAAAATCCACACAGGCTTCACAACTGATTTTCTACACACACCCCTTGTGTTTTGGAAATGTGGGAAGTTTTTCCCACTCATACCATAGAGCAAGGCTCATACCTACCATGAAACTCATAATATGGTCATAGACATAATGATGAAAATCATACATAATTTCCACTCTGTGTGGTTGCCTACTAAAGTCCTAAGTCTTAGACTAGAGAGTGAAATGAAATTTATTATTTTTATACATGTAACTACATCGTACATGACTGTGAAAAGTTTGCCAAATGCCCATCTCAAATTTCTCTTTAAAATTCCCCTTCATATGTTCCTAAATTACCAGTACTCGGTAGTTAATTGCCAACATGATGTACATGTAATTATAAAACATAGCCGGCCGAGGTTAACACTGATCAACGCAATAAACAGTTGAACCAAAATGCAAACATCATACCTTCAAATTCATGCACATAACTTCCCATGAAGAATCTATATCCTTTCTGCAGCGAAGCCTTGGGAGTTATGGAACATTTTCTAACAATTTTATTGATTGTTTGATGGGTGATAGAGGGTAGATTTCGCAGGTTTTTGGTCCAAACAGCCACAGAGGATTGTTGAACATCCATGCTGCATCAATAGTATTGCATAACGCGTACACACGTGTGAGGTGTATACGCGTTGTGTTGTTTGTTTGCATGTAAAGCCTCGCTTTCGACTCGCCGCCATCTTACCGTGCAAAGGGCGAATAGAATCCAAGAACTAATGAGGGGAGTGGAGGGGAGGGGCAAACAAGCAATAAAAGTAAGGGCCTAGACACAGGCCTATGTTTGATTCCAAATTACCAATTCCATTGACCGAAGACTGGTGCTTCATTATGTCGAGAATCACACCCAGCATCAATTCTGCATAGCTGAAGTACCAAGATGTTTCTGTCCTCTTTCTGAAAAAGATTTAAGATTGAAAAGAGGAGTAAGGGCTTAGATTTTAATAAATTCAACATTATCAACAATCACTGGGAAATAAGGTAAAACATTGTTTAACTGATATGGAATGGAAAGGTGGTTATCAGATAGACCCCTTCTCTTGGACTGAAATGCCAGTACTGTTATACATGTAGCAACAAATAATAACAAATTATACTAAACCTTAATTTTTTTGTAATAAACAACCATTAAAACTAAATGAAACATTTATCATTGGTATTTGATAATGAACATTAATTTCAACCCTGTAACACGTTAACATTAGATCTCACGAAAAATAGTATAAGACCTGTGAAAATTTATTAAAAATAGGGGCTCCCCCTCGTGTTTCACAAAGTTATATCTGGTACTGTCTTGTATTATTTACATAATTGTTATTTTTTCTCTCTCTCTCTAAAATAACAGCACTTCGGACAAATTAATTTGGTCATAAGGCCTGTGTCCCGAGACCCGACCAAATAAAAATGTTTGATAATATTTTGAGAATATGAAAATCTAAACCAAAATTAAAGCTTCCCTTTCAACATTTTCCCTGTCAAATATATGAGTATCAGGGGTTAGGGCAATTTCACATAATTGCCAGGGGACACTGTCATGATTGTGTTCATCATGTACACTCCTAGATCATGTACTGTCTACCATGGGCATGGCAACGCAAACTAGTACTAGTAGTACTACTGTATGACTATGGGTATTAATATTATTAGTAATAACATTGATCATGATTGAGATGCTCACCCAGAATCCAGTATGTCCAGATAGATGCTGCTAAGCACCGGTTTGTTCAGTCTATGCCTTTCTCCATGGTTGATCCAAAGTCTATCACTTTTTGGATCATCTTGGACGTCGACGTGCACCTGGTTTGAATCGAATCCAGGAATTCTGTGATCGTTCGTGTGTTTACAACGGATACAAAATGTACAGACTGGAACCTAGTTCCTCTTGTTACAATCACAACGTGTGCAATGCAGAGGTACCAGTCTGACTACAATCTGCAATTGCCATACAGGTTTCACGGACGTGTAGACTACTGAAAATGCGTATACATGACCTTTGACCTTATTGTTGTTTTTTGGATATTTCTCGGTAATTACACGATACCTGAATTTTGTTTTTTGAAGAAAACCTTCCAAAAATGATTCTCTATCATTCTATCAAGCCCATTTTTTGCTCTTTTAGGGCGGTGTGTACCTTTAACGTTTGACTTTCTCCAACACTTCGAATTGATGACGTTATCATTTTAACGTCAAACCCGAACACCTGCGTGTTTGTTTATCGACAAACACTGCACGTCTAGTTATTTTTTGTTTCTATGTAAAATAATTTTTGAGAAATTTCTTTTAATTTTGTTTGT
The DNA here is from genome assembly GCA_029582265.1 of Zoroaster sp. YZ-2022. NCBI lineage: Eukaryota > Metazoa > Echinodermata > Asteroidea > Forcipulatida > Zoroasteridae > Zoroaster > Zoroaster sp. YZ-2022. Next base: position 13,457,465 of record CM055831.1, on the reverse strand, counting down.
TATGTTTTATCTTTTTAATTTTTTTGTCTTTTTAAATATTTGTTTGTCTTTTTTATTTTTGTTTTGTCTTTTAAAATTGTTGCTTTGTCTTTTTAATTTTTGTTTGTCTTTTTTGGAGTGTCGTGGCCGAGCGGTCTAGCTTACCGGACTCAAGTTCTGGTGTTAGCAGCAGAATGTGGGTTCAAATCCCGGCCGTGACACTTGTGTCCTTGAGCAAGACACTTAACCATAATTGCTTCTCTCCACCCAGGGGTTAAATGGGTACCTGTGAGGGCAGAGTTGGTTGATTAGCCCTATATGCGCTGTAATGGCAGCAATTGAGCTGATACTCCCCAGGGAGCTGAGATGGTTTCAGGAATGATTTATGAGCCTTATGAGCCTTATGAGCGCAGGGGTAATAATATGCGCCTTGAGCACCACTCAGTTGGTGGATACGTGCGCTATATAGTCCACACATTATTATTATTATTATTATTATTTATTTTGTCTTTTTTGCCCCAATGGCCGCCCATACTTTGACATGGTCAACTCACAATAGTATAGTACAAGTGCACAAATAATTATTATCAAACGTTCGGTACCGGTGCTGGTCGCGTTCACCAAGAATATCCCTTTTATGGCAGCAGAGTTAGCAGCTGTTTTAAAGCTTACATATGAATTTGGTGAGTAGTGTTTAAATAGAACTTAACACGTAGATGAAACAAAATTTGTGACGTCATGATGAGGTCATCAGATATCGAATTACGATAAATCAAAGTTTAATATTTAAAAAAATCATATCTCAACAACCACAAGAGGTAAATTCACAATTTTTGTACCATTGTACAGATCGTTAATTGTCAAAAAATATTTACAAAAAGATGACCCCATTTTGACCTTACTTCCTGTCCAAACCGGAAGTCAAAGTTTAATATTAAAAAAAATCATATCTCAACAACCACAAGAGGTAAATTCACAGTCTTTGCACCATTATATAGATTGTTAATTGTCGAAAAATATTTACAAAAAGGTGACCCCAATTTGACCTTACTTCCTGTCCAAACCGGAAGTCAAAGTTTAATATTTAAACAAATATCTCAACAACCACGAGGTAAATTCACAATTTTTGTACCATTGTACAGATCGTTAATTGTCAAAAAATATTTACAAAAAGATGACCCCATTTTGACCTTACTTCCTGTCCAAACCGGAAGTCAAAGTTCAATATTTAAAAAAATCATATCTGAACAACCACAAGAAGTAAATTCACAGTTTTTGCACCAACAGACGTTAACGTTTGACTTTCTCCAACACTTCGAATTGATGACGTTATCATTTTAACGTCAAACCCGAACACCTGCGTGTTTGTTTATCGACAAACACTGCACGTCTAGTTATTTTTTGTTTCTATGTAAAATAATTTTTGAGAAATTTCTTTTAATTTTGTTTGTTTTGTTTTATCTTTTTAATTTTTTTGTCGTTTTAAATATTTGTTTGTCTTTTTTATTTTTGTTTGTCTTTTTTGGAGTGTCCTGGCCGAGCGGTCTAGCTTACCGGACTCAAGTTCTGGTGTTAGCAGCAGAATGTGGGTTCGAATCCCGGCCGTGACATTTGTGTCCTTGAGCAAGACACTTAACCATAATTGCTTCTCTCCACCCAGGGGTTAAATGGGTACCTGTGAGGGCAGAGTTGGTTGATTAGCCCTATATGCGCTGTAATGGCAGCAATTGAGCTGTATACTCCCCAGGGAGCTGAGATGGTTTCAGGAATGATTTATGAGCCTTATGAGCAGGGGTAATAATATGCGCCTTGAGCACCACTCAGTTGGTGGATACGTGCGCTATATAGTCCACACATTATTATTATTATTATTTTTTTTTTGTTGTTGTCTTTTTTGCCCCAATGGCCGCCCATACTTTGACATGGTCAACTCACAATAGTATAGTACAAGTGCACAAATAATTATTATCAAACGTTCGGTACCGGTGCTGGTCGCGTTCACCAAGAATATCCCTTTTATGGCAGCAGAGTTAGCAGCTGTTTTAAAGCTTACATATGAATTTGGTGAGTAGTGTTTAAATAGTTAAAGAAGCAGAACAAACGGAAAGGGATTTCATGTTGTTTCATTCAGTCTGGTTTTGAACATGATGCACGTGCATAATTTAATTAGCTTTCCGATATCGCCATTGGAGGAACAAAAAAAATTCCAAATGAATGTTTGAATTAGTATAGTTATATTCCATAGAGTAAGAACTAGAGGGCGCAGTCGCTATGTCGTGTACGTTACGGAGCCGTGCCACTAGCTAGCTGTGGAGACACGGCCGCCATTTTCAAAGTGGGCAAAATGAATGAGAAATGCCCGGATGTGCCCACAAAACAGCGCGTTATGCACACTAGCGGGATGCCGCGCTTCGCGCGGCACCCGCTAGGTGTGGGTGATGTGTGAGTATTAAATGTTGCGGGTTTTGTGCCGACTTCTTTGCTGGTTTATGTAATGTAATATGGGGTAACGGGGTCTAATTTGCAGGGGGCACTCAAGGGTCATCATTTTCTAGAATGAGCTTGGTGATTGGTTAATTTTTTGAGCGGGGGGCATGTAAAAAGTCAAAGTGACATAACACAACAGCGCCCTCGGGTTTTTAACATGGTAGGACAGTGAATATTGAATAAATAAATGTACTGAAAAGAAATACATGTACACAGAAAACGGGTATCCTAGTATTTTCGTACAGTTCAGACACAGATATGTGCAAAAATGTCTCTTTTGGAAATTGATTGCATGGCCCTTCAAGTCATGAAAAAGGAAATAAATATGAATAACATTAAATTTGCAGATGAAATCTGCACTGTTTCTAATTTACCCACCCTTAATAATATAAAATAGGACGCAGTTTGAGTTTAAATTGTTGCCATGGCGCTGTAGGTTTTAAAACCTTTTAAAATATTCAAAATTGGGAGAAAAAGATTCCCAAAATTGTTTTGTGTGAGAAATGTCCTGAAACCTAAGTGCATAGCTGTTGTGATTGTCCAGATCTGAAATCGTTTTATATTACCTCAAAGTTGAAAGACTGATGGTATCTACACTGGCAATTGTGAAATCATTTTGGGCTTTTTCTAACAGTTCAAGTTCTACTTCTATGTATGTAAAATCAAGGTCAGAGTCCCTATTTCATCGGTTGAAAATTGTTTCACAAATCAACAAGCTGAGAATACAGAACTGCTATAAAAATATATAGTATAACATAGGGCCTATATTATAATATATCTTATAATATATGAATCTGGGACTGAGAAATAATTTAAATTGTGTTAAACTTTACTTTGAAAATGCAGTGAACTCTCCAAAAAGACATGAATCTGGGACTGAGAAATAATTAACATTGTGTTAAGAAATTATTTGAAAGTGCACTGAACTCTCCATAGACTTTGTACACAATCGAGGATATGGCGTCTGGATACTACAGGCTTTCAAAAGTATTACATGGGTACTGAGGTTAATTGATGTTTGGTATTTATTAGCAAATATCAAACAACAAAAGGTTTTGTAAATGTTGATCATGTTGATTAAATTGTTTTATTGATGTTTGGAGATAGCTGTGATAATCGTAGCTCTTGGTCACGTCCCAAGACCTAGGACTAAAACTTACGCGAAATAAATGCATCAACAAAGAGTCGAGTCGACACACCGACGTCATTACCGACCAATCAGGAGGTCCGTCTGAAACAGAGAATCAGACATTTCGCAACGCAGCAGGTTCGGTACTGTTCGTGGTATGTGGCACCCGGCACCTCCTCGACCAACGCTCACCGAAAGCCGCAGTAATAACCAATGTTGCTCATATTAAAATTGTTTATTGATGTTTGGAGATAGCTGTGATAATCGTAGCTCTTGGTCACGTCCCTAAGACCTAGGACTAAAGAGCTACGCGAAATAAATGCATCAACAAAGAGTCGAGTCGACACACCGACGTCATTACCGACCAATCAGGAGGTCCGTCTGAAACAGAATCAGACATTTCGCAACGCAGCAGTTCGGTACTGTTCGTGGTATGTGGCACCCGGCCTCCTCGACCAACGCTCACCGAAAGCCGCGGGTAGTAACCAATGTTGCTCATGTTAAAATTGTTTATTGATGTTTGGAGATAGCTGTGATAATCGTAGCTCTTGGTCACGTCCCTAAGACCTGGGACTAAAGAGCTACGCGAAATCATCATCAACAAAGAGTCGAGTCGACACACCGACGTCATTACCGACCAATCAGGAGGTCCGTCGAAACGAGAGATCAGACATTTCGCAACGCAGCAGTTCAGTACTGTTCGTGGTATGTGGCACCGGCCTCCTCGACCAACGCTCACCGAAAGCCGCGGGTAATAACCAATGTTGCTCATGTTGATTAAAAATGTTTACGGATGTTTGGTATTTTATTGTTTTATTATCAAACAACAAAAACAACAAACATTCCAAACGTGTGTTGTAAATGTTGATGAAAATTGTCTTTTGAGCACAAAGGTCACGTGTGAGGTACGGAGTTCATTGATGAAAATAAGACCAATCAGGGGTCCGTCTGAAACAGCCAACCAGACATCTCGAACCACAGCAGTCAGGAGTGTTCGCCTCATCTGGCACCCGCCCGACCCTCGATCACCGAGGATAGCCGCGAAGTCACCCGACCAAGCTTAACGATCATTGCGGGTGTCCGGCTGCCGTTGCACGCAATCCACGCAATCGCGGGTAGACGTCGGAACACCAACGCAGACCCCAACCTGACCCGCGAAATTGGCCCCAGGACGCATCAATTCAGCAGGGTGCGGGCGCCGGTTGACGCGAAAACATGGCGGCGCCCTGAAAGAAACATGGCGGCGCCCTGAAAAAAACATGGCGGCGCCCCGAAACAAAAGATGGCGGCGCCCGTGTTTGCACTAACAAAGATGGCGACTTAACGATCATTATAGTATAGACTAGCGGGATGCTGCGCGCTTCGCGGCACCCGCTAAATGTGGGTGATTAAAATGTTGCGGGTTTTGTGCCGACTTCTTTGCTGGTTTATGTAATGTAATATGGGGTAACGGGGTCTAATTTGCAGGGGCACTCAAGGGTCATCATTTTCTAGAATGAGCTTGGTGATTGGTTAATTTTTGAGCGGGGGCATGTAAAAGTCAAAGTGACATAACACAACAGCGCCCTCGGGTTTTTAACATGGTAGGACAGTGAATATTGAATAAATAAATGTACTGAAAAGAAATACATGTACACAGAAAACGGGTATCCTAGTATTTTCGTACAGTTCAGACACAGATATGTGCACAAAATGTCTCTTTGAAATTGATTGCATGGCCTTCAAGTCATGAAAAAGGGAAATAAATATGAATAACATTAAATTTGCAGATGAAATCTGCACTGTTTCCTGAGCCCCACCCCTTAATATAAAATAGGACGCAGTTTGAGTTTAAATTGTTGCCATGGCGCTGTAGGTTTTAAAACCTTTTAAAATATTCAAAATTGGGAGAAAAGATTCCCAAAATTGTTTTGTGTGAAATGTCCTGAAAACCTAAGTGCATAAGCTGTTGTGATTGTCCAGATCTGAAATCATTTTATATTACCTCAAAGTTGAAAGACTGATGGTATCTACACTGGCAATTGTGAAATCATTTTGGGCTTTTCTAACAGTTCAAGTTCTACTTCTATGTATGTAAAATCAAGGTCAAGTCCCTATTTCATCGGTTGAAAATTGTTTCACAAATCAGCAAGCTGAGGAATACAGAACTGCTATAAAAATATATATTATAACATAGGGCCTATATTATAATATATCTTATAATATATATTATATGAATCTGGGACTGAGAAATAATTTAAATTGTGTTAAACTTTACTTTGAAAATGCAGTGAACTCTCCAAAAAGACATGAATCTGGGACTGAGAAATAATTCACATTGTGTTAAACTTTACTTTGAAAGTGCACTGAACTCTCCATAGACTTTGTACACAATCGAGGACATGGCGTCTGGATACTACAGGCTTTCAAAAGTATTACATGGGTACTGAGGTTAATTGATGTTTGGTATTTATTATCAAATATCAAACAACAAAAAGGGTTTTGTAAATGTTGATCATGTTGTATTTATTATCAAATATCAAACAACAAAAAGGGTTTTGTAAATGTTGATCATGTTGATTAAAATTGTTTATTGATGTTTGGAGATAGCTGTGATAATCGTAGCTCTTGGTCACGTCCCTAAGACCTAGGACTAAAAGAGCTACGCGAAATAAATGCATCAACAAAGAGTCGAGTCGACACACCGACGTCATTACCGACCAATCAGGAGGTCCGTCTGAAACAGAGAATCAGACATTTCGCAACGCAGCTGGTTCGGTACTGTTCGTGGTATGTGGCACCCGGCCTCCTCGACCAACGCTCACCGAAAGCCGCGGGAGTAACCCAATAATGTTGCTCATGTTGATTAAAAATGTTTACGGATGTTTGGTATTTTATTGTTTTATTATCAAACAACAAAAACAACAAACATTCAAACGTGTGTTGTAAATGTTGATGAAAATTGTCTTTGAGCACAAAGGTCACGTGTAGGTACAGGTTCATTGATGAAAATAAGACCAATCAGGGGTCCGTCTGAAACAGCCAACCAGACATCTCGAACCACAGCAGTCAGGGAGTGTTCGCCTCATCTGGCACCCCGCCCGACCCCTCGATCACCGAGGATAGCCGCGAAGTCACCCGACCAAGCTTAACGATCATTGCGGGTGTCCGGCTGCCGTTGCACGCAATCCACGCAATCGCGGGTAGACGTCGGAACACCAACAACGCAGACCCAACCCACGGGTACCCCGAAATTGACCCCAGGACGCATCAATTCAGCAGGGTGCGGGCGCCGGTTGACGCGAAACATGGCGGCGGAAAGAAACATGGCGGCGCCCTGAAAAAAACATGGCGGCGCCCTGAAACAAAGATGGCGGCGCCCCGTGTTTGCACTAACAAAGATGGCGACTTAACGATCATTATAGTAGATAGATGCACATGTAACAATACCATAGAGAAAGGACCGTGGTCCTTTCTCTATGACAATACGTACACTGTGTGCTCGCTGCTGCTGCTGGGCTGTGAACGCTGTCAAACCTTATTACGTTTGTATACGAAGTACATGTACAGTACATTTACAGGTCAAAATGAGTTGGCCATTTTTGACTAGTAAAATGTTATAAAAAAATATGGGAAAGAATGTCGTATCCGGCCGCCACTTTTTAAGGGCTTTTTTGGATTTTTTTTGGAACCACTAACCAGTTTAAAAAAAATCATTCTATCGATTTTTGGTGGTACAGAAAGTGAAAACTATCTTTAAAATCCACTTTTATGATGGTTTTCGGACTTGATTTCCCTTTGAAAAAAATCCTCCCCTTCAGAAAATAGAAGGATCCTATTATAGTTGCCACTACGCATGTACAATGACTGTGTTGGTCACAAATTGTAGAGTTGACAAGATCAGACTGACATGACTGAGGAAGTCATCGTATACCAAAAATTCCTGATTTTTCATGAAATAAATATCCTGGAATAATTTGAAGTATATGTCCATCATCATCCATATGTTGTCCACCTTACTAGGTAGGTAAGATTACATTATTGGTTATATTTAATGAAAAATAGTGGCGGTCGGATACGACATTCTACCCAAAATATGTTGCCAACTAATCCATGTAAAAATATTAAATTTGGTTGAGCACAGACAATTTGACTGAACTGTCACATAAACATGTACAAAACTATCACAAAACATGAAATAATTATTTCACTATACGGTTTTCTCAAAAACGTGAGCACCTATTGTGATGAAATTTCCACTGGTTAGATTTATGATATGTCCCTTGAAAACTACAGGATTGGAATACAATTTACCTGTCCCCAAACCAATGATTTACGTTCCCATTAAAAAGGGGGATGATTGGTAATAAACAAAAACAAAACGAACTCAATGAATTATTATCTAAATGCATACTTGCTTATAAGATGGTAATGGTACAAAACATTCTCAGAATTTACTCTATCTGACATATTTTCTGGTAACAATACAATTTAATTTATTTAAAATCCAGGCAAAATATTTAGATACTAAATAAAAAGCAGCTGAATCTTTCACAGGTTTTGTTTACTTCTTAACCACTACCAAAAAAAAATACCCCCAAAATTTAACAAAATAAGAGATTATCTCAATGGTGTTATGTTTTAGTGTTAGAGTCCTTAGTAAATGTACACTGAACCTTTGGGCCAATTATTGTTTTTAATTGATGCATGGTATTTGCATGTTAAACATGTAATTCAAAAAGAGCTTCCGTGGATCGTCATTATGTCAACTTTAAATGAAATAAATCATGATTATTACATTTTAAACCAACTACATGTAATCCACATGTTGATTTCTAGTACATTATTACATGTATGTGGTTTGTTAGTAAAAGCACACATGTATACTGACAGGGATACAAACAGTATATGACACCAATGTAACTATACCCTCAAGCTATAAAAAATATCATGGGATCCACAAAATTCAGTGTACTGGGCCTTTTGTGAACTACCTGTACATGTATAATATCAATTGTATGTAACAAAATTGGCAAACAAATTAAATGGTTGTAACTGAATGTTTGCTATACGAAGGACTGTTGCAGTGGTGTTTTATTGTACAAATAATTGTCACAAATTTAATACTATTGAACACTTCTATTAAAGAATAACAACACCATCAAAGAGGGTATTCCACGGTTTCCAGAAACAATAAAAAACAAACAAACAAACAAACAAAAAAGGTTGCTTTCATCATTTATACAATTTTGGACATTTTACTTCATGAAATTAAAAATTAATTGTGCTGATAAACCAGTAAGTTTTCACAAGGCAGAAATGTCTGAAGTGGTGTCAGACTCCAACTCTAACACATTCAGATACATGTAGATATTGTCTTTCACAATGTTCAAACACTTCCAACGCGATTTACTTGCATGCTAAAGCATATCGGTTCAAAAACTAATTGAATGGAATACCAATGTGACATTCATTTACTAGTTCGGTTATTGTGAAGTCAGGTAGGCTTATCCACAGGCTGTCTTCACTTGTATATAGATAGCTACTACTGTCGCTCAATAAGGTTTTCTAAGTACCCTTGTAGATGGTCCTTTAGTTTGGATACATTACTCTGGGAGACAGTCACAACTTGACATTCAGCTGATGCTGTAGACAGTCCATGCAGCAATGTATCCCATGTCTGCTGGTTGGCATATGACTTAGCAGAGCATGTGCTTCCATCACAAGCACACGTTTGGGCACAAATGTCACAGCAGTTACAGTGTATGTTTTTATAGTATCACTGTGTCAGTGTCGCTTCTTGATGGAAAACTGTTCTTGATGACCATTCATTCCATCGCAAGTTTTCAAACCAGCTCCGTGCCATGATAGTTAATAATGAGTGCCACACTTTGGGTGCCATCCTGGCCTGCCCTCCCACATTAGGTCATCAATGGGTGACCTACCAATATCACAGTATGGAAACCACACAATTGTGCAAAGCTTCTTCTTGTGCAAAGCTGTCGATAACCTTTCTTTGTACATCCACTTCTGTGTTGTATGATACATATCAAAGAATGAGTGTGACTCCTTTGAAAGAAGACGTCAAAATAAAGAGCACAGTTCACTGACATTCTTGATGTATGACCGTAGTACAAAATAACCCTTCTCCTTAATCTCCTGGGCAATCCATTTAAAGACGCCTTTAAATTTTTTTTTTATAGTCCCCTTGATAACAACATACTTGATGTTAGAGCGTTCGACCCATAGTTCCTCAGGCCCAAGCTTTCAGCAATCGTCCTCCAGTGACTTAACGCAACAACATAATTATGTAGGTACTTTCTTTCAAAATGAAATGCAATTCCCCAAGCTGTCCATAACACCTCCAGAATATGGAGCTCTCACTTGATGAATGGCCCCTGTTAATTTTGACAAAAGATGAAATGTTATCATGACAATAAAATTAAATTAATGGAGAATATCCAACAAAAACGAGGTGAGAAAGAACTGTTGGTAGGTCAGCTAAATACAGTATTTGTTTTAATCATCAAAGTGAAGTACTGTTAAGTGAAGTGAAGAACCATTCAAACACTTTTTCTGACAGCATAACAAACGAACATAAAACAAACAAAACATCATATCATATGGATTAACACTATGTGTCTATAATGAATGGTTAAATTCTGGTTCACTGGCACATTTTTAGCTAAAGCTGGATGAGAAGTTGATATTGATAAGAGGCTAGTATATGATTATCAATGGATTCATCCATGTGAATAGGGCATAACAAATATGGGTGGAAGAAGCAGTGGGCAGGATAGGAACAGAGCTTTTGAATTTAAGCTATTGGCAGGTCAGTTGCCAATTGTTGGTCTTAAGTATAGTAGATAGTAAATGAGGATCCTGGACCACTCCTCAAAAATCCCCCACCCCACCCCCCAAAAAACCACCCTACGCCGCCTTAGCGGCGTAAGTTGACCCGACCTCCCCCCCCCCAATTTTTTTTTTTAAACTAAAAATAATAAAATAAGCTTCCATAAAAAAGTGAGAAATTCAAAATATTTAATCTAGTATTATTGTAAACACGATGGTCAAATATTTATCGAGGTGGACATTGGACGAATTGAAAAGTTTTGCTAGCGAGCATGGACTATCGGTGGTGCGGGATAGTAGAACGAGAAGAGTTAATATGCGGTCTTATTATAACGCGGTAAAAAGATATAGAAAACAACAGAAACCAACGCCATTGTATAAATTAAATTTGACGCAACTAAAAGAGCATTTAGAAGCTGAAAATATTCCCCTACCCGAACATTTCAGCGGGAGAAGAGGACACATAAAAAAAAGACCATATCGCCGCCATTAAAATGTTTTACGAACCCGAAGAAGAGTTGAGCTTTGATGAACCACCCATTGATGGTGGAATGTATTTGCGGCGGCGAAATATGACTATACCGCGTACGCTCGGTCACAGCAAGGGAAAAGATCCAATTGTATTTTTCGACGCGGTCAAGTCAAAGACTGTAGGCAAGTTAACTTTCGACTTACAAGAATTTGGAGCGATAAAGTTGATGATTTATTTGCAGACTCAATTGCATAAAGAGAAAATGGATGGTACGATCGATTATGACTTTCCAACCTTTCATAATTATGGCCAACTCGTTTTATTCGATCCGAACGAGATTGAAGATAAATTAACCACAGCCTTTGCGGAAATCCAGGAGGCAAAAGAAAAGTGGAAGCACAACGGTTCCGGATGGATAATAGATCGTGTTGAAACTATGAGTATTACCATTTCAAAATTTCAGCCTTTGAGAGGCGCCTCTTATATCTTACTACCGAAATATATAAGAAACAAAAAAAGCATGCATCAACGTTAAAAACAAGGATGATGATTGTCTGAGGTGGGCGCTTCTCTTTTTCCCGCGAGTAATCATTCGGATAGAACGTCTAGCTATCCGTTGGAAGATGGTTTAAAATTTGACGGGATCGATGCTCCAACGCCAATCGATCAAGTCAAAAAAGTAGAGAAACAAAACAAGTTGGCTATAAACGTTTTTGGTTATGAAAAATCAATCGTAGTTTACCGGCTTAGCGAGCAACGCACTGATATGGCTCGTATTAATTTATTATTAATCCATAAAGAACTAGAGAAAAAAACCAAGATAGCTATAAACGTTCGCACTACGTTTTGATCAAGGATTTTAACCGTTTACTTTCCGACCAAACGAAACATAAAAATCGCAAACACTTTTGCGTGAGATGTTTACACGGTTACACCACCGAAGCCTTGCTCCAACAACACATCCCCGAGTGTGAGGGCATTGGTGGCAGAGAGGTTCAAATCGTGATGCGGAGTGAGGGTAAAAATAATATGTGTTTTTACAATTATTGTAAAAAGATGAAAGTTCCTTTCGTCATATACGCAGACTTTGAAGCGTTAATTAAAAAGATACACGATGCGAGTGGAACCAATACTAAAAAATAAATTGCAAGAACACGAAGTTTGTGGGTATGCCTACATAGATATTTGAAAAACCTAAAAAAAATGTTTATGTCAAAAGACGATGTGGAAAATTATAAAAAATCCCAAAAGTATTGGATTTGCGAAAAAAAAGATTTTTTGGAGGTGAAAAAGATTTTGACGAAGGCAAGTATAGAAAAGTACGCAATCATTGTCACATTACTGGAAAATATCGAGGAGCGGCGCATAATGACTGTAATTTAAAACTGAGCATAAAACCGGACAAAACGCCTATCCGGTGGTATTCCATAATTTGCGAGGATACGACTCTCAGCTCATCATACAAGCTACAAGTCAAACCAAAGGAAATCTAAAGTGTATCCCAAACAACATGGGAAAAGTATATTTCTTTTTCAATCGGACAACTGCGATTTATCGACAGCGCTCAATTTTTACTGGCTTCACTCGATAAGCTCGTTAAATCAAACAATCCCGATTCTTTACTAATCACTAAAGAGTACGAACCTGATCCAAACAAGATTAAGCTGCTTTTTAAAAAAGGTATTTATCCCTACGAGTACATGGATGATTTTGAACGTTTTGAAGAAATGAGTCTTCCTCCGAAAGACGCTTTTTTTTAGTAGTTTGAACGATAAAGGCATTATGGACGAGCAATATCTGCACGCTCAGGACGTTTAGGAAAAGTTTGAATGTAAAAATCTAGGGTATTAGTATTACCACGACCTCTATGTGTGTACGGATACTTTATTATTAGCGGACGTCTTTGTAAAACTTGTACGAAACAGTACGGGTTAGATCCCGCTTATTATTACACGGGTCCAGGCTTGAGCTGGGACGCTCTGTTTAAACATTCAAACGTACGTTTAGAGTTGTTGACGGATTACGACAAGCATTTATTTATAGAAAAGGGCACTAGGGTAGGGACGTCTTTGGTGAGCGAGAGATACGCTAAAGCAAAAAATCCATACCTCCCAAATTACGACCGATCAAAACCTAAAAATTACATTCCTATACCTCGACGCGAATAACCTTTACGGCTGGGCGATGAGTCAATACCTTCCAATGGGGAAATTTGAGTGGATAAGTAGAGATGAAATACTGTCAACGAGGTTTGAAACAATCTCGCCAGAATCGAGCGAGGGGTACATTTTAGAAGTTGATCTTGAATATCTTAAGGAATTACAAAATTTTCACAACGCATTTTCACTCGCGCCAGAAAAGTTGGAAATTCCCAAGGAATGGATGTCTCCCTATCAGCTTGCGCTATTGGGAGACAGACTCGCTCCCAAAGTAAATAAATTAACTCCCAATTTGAATAACAAATCAAAATACGTACTTCATTATCGTAATCTACAACTATATTTATCCCTTGGTATGAAATTAACGAAAATTCATCGCGTTTTAAAATTTAATCAAGAACCGTGGATGAAGTCATACATTGATTTAAATACGAGTTTGAGAAAAAATGGCGAGTCAGATTTTGAAAAAGATTTGTACAAGCTCATGAATAATTCCGTCTTTGGAAAAACGATGGAAAATTTACGAAATCGGATCAACGTGGGACTAATAAGATGTAACGATAAAAAAGATGAACAACGTATGCGTAAATTAATCGCGAAGCCATCTTTTGCTAGTGCTAAGATTTTCGATCACGATCTGGCGGCTATTCATATGCACAAACTCAAACTCAGACTTAACCGCCCGGTATATGTCGGAATGAGCATACTGGATTTATCTAAACATTTAATGTACGATTTGTATTACAATCATTTAAAAAGCAAGTACGGCGACGGGTGCGATCTACTTTACACGGATACGGACAGCTTATTACTCAATATTCAAACGGAGGATATTTGCGAGGACATGTCAGAAAACGAGCATCTCTACGATTTTAGTAATTATTCTAAAGATCATTTCCTCTATTCCGACGCGAATAAAAAGATTATAGGTAAAATGAAAGACGAGACATCGGGAATTCCATATCTCTGAATTTGTGGGTCTAAGACCAAAAATGTACTCGATACTTTTATCGAATGAGGAATCTTTAAGAAAAACCAAGGGCGTGAACAAGTCTGTTTTAAAAAAGAAAATTATGCACGAGCATTTCAAACAAGTTTTATCTCAAAATAAAACTCTCTCCCACTCTATGAATTTTATTAGAAATGAGAATCATAACATTTACACGACACGCGTTAATAAAATATCCTTATCACCGCTGGATACAAAGAGGTTATACTACCAGACAGAATTCATACTCTCGCTTACGGTAATTATAAAACAAACCTTTAATACAAACAAAGAAAAACAGCTCTAGATAATATGTAACGAGCCCTTTTATTGAAACCATGACAAAAAATCTCTCAGTAACGCATAAAAATATATCGGTGATAAAGCAAAAAACTATTATTCATTGGAGAAAGTATTGATGACTTTTATCGTTATCTGACGTAGTTGTTGGCTAATGATAAGTTCGATGACTCAGCAATATCTATTGTTTGCAGACAAAAACTGTTCCCAAAGGAACACTTCTAAAAAATATCTCGATGCGTAGTTGTTGGCTAACGATAAGGTCGATGACTTCTCTCCAATGAAATGACAATATCTATTGTCATTTGACGAAAACTGTTCCTAGAGGAACACTTCTAAAAATATCTCGATGACTTTTATCGTTATCTGACGTAGTTGTTGGCTAATGATAATTTCGATGACTTCTTTCCAATGACTCAGCAATATCCATTGTTTGCAGCCGAAAACTGTTCCTAGAGGAACACTTCTAAAAATATCTCGATGACGTAGTTGTTGGCTAACGATAAGTTCGATGACTTCTCTCCAATGACTCAGCAATGTCTATTGTTTGCAGACGAAAACTGTTCCTAGAGGAACACTTCTAAAAATATATCGATGACATCATCGTTATCTGATGTAGTTGTTGGCTTATGATAAGTTCGATGACTTCTTTCCAATGACTCAGCAATATCTACTGTTTGCAGACGAAAACAGTTCCCAGAGGAACACTTCTAAAAATATCTGGATGACATCATCGTTATCTGACGTAGTTGTTGGCTAATGATAAGTTCGGTGACTTTATCGTTATTTTGACTGATGAGTTTATAACGATGGAGGCAAAAGGTGGATGCTCTTAATTAGTAGTCATTAAGGCAGTATTATACGCATTATTTTATACATTAGTGAGTTGTACTTTCAGAAACTCTAGCCTCTTTGGCTAATTTCTTTATCGCCCCTTGACCCTTCCAATATCCTTTCGGGCTATAATAAGCGTTTTCGAGTTTTGATCTTGTACGCTTATCCATTTATTATTTATAATTTTTTTTAAGTGGGAGAATTTATAACATTTTTAGGTAAAATTCCCTGTTGAACCAACCACGTTTGGGTCATTAACGCCGACCCAACCGTCGCCGTAAGTTTAAGGTTGTCGCTTACATCTAGCTTTCCCAAATCGGTTGGTTTTACGTTAAACACTTTTCTAGCAGCCATGCTATAAATGACGGTTATAATTCCTACAACGCCTCCGTGATAGGCTGCTTTGACGATGCTGTTTGTATCTAGTGCAGACATTTTATATTATAGACAATATTTAAAAAAATAATAATAATAATAATTCATTTCTAATGGATCAATTTCTCGATGATTATCGTCAACATCTTTAACAAATTCGTGGCTCAGATACCCTATACCCAAGGTGACGAATAAAATCTCATTATCTTTTTGATATTGATATTCCCAAAAATATTCCGCATTTGTTTTAAACACTTTTCTAGCAGCCATGCTATAGATAACGGGTATAATTCCTACAACACCTCCGTGATAGGCTGCACTGACGATACTGTTTGTCATGTTATATTATAGACAATATTTTTAAATCCATTTCGAATGGATCAATTTCTCGGTGATTATCGTTAACATCTTTATCTCCCGATGGCAAAGCAGTTTCTACGGGGTTTTTTGGTTAGAGTTTAGCACCTCGTAGATATAATATGCAATACCTCCAACGGCTACTGCTCCCAGACAAATGTAAAGCGTGTTTACTCCGTCGCTTTCTCTCGTCGTCGTCGTGTTTGGATTAACAACGTCAACGATGGCTTTCTTTTTTAAACTTTGCTTTTTATTTTTATTAAATTCTGCGAGTTTTTTACCAGCCGCGACTCGATTAGGATTTTTTATATATTTTAGTCGGTGTTTTCGTTACCTGGTTTATGGGCGTGCTGATCTCCTCCGTTTTCTCTTGCTCCATCGTCTTTATAATCTAGACAAGAAATTTTTATTTTAAAATGTTTCGCCGAAATTAGCGTCCCTGTGATTGGCGCTAATAATCTTCCGTACTTGTAGTATACTTCGCATAATCCGCAAGAAAGAGCGCTTGAAATTAACGGGTCTTTTTCTAAATCGGTAATTAAACCATCTTCGTCATCGATCGTAAATTCGTATCCCATCACATCGACCAAGTTTAATCCGGATCCCAACGCTCTAGCGTAAAGACTTATAATCGAAGAGCCTAATGAGGCTGCGCTTATTATCGATTGGTGTAGACGGTGTAGAATTTTTAAGTAAGACTAATTGCGGTGACACCATGTGAAATTCTCAATTGAGTAGTAATTAGTTCTGAAAAGAACTGGAGGTACAACTCGACGTTTCGATCAGTGTCCTCAGGAGAATGCCGGACTCTGTGGAAGGCTGCTGCTTAAGTAGGCTGCTGGAGGATTACGCGCTGACAGGATGCTGGAGGATTAATTCGTTGAGGCCCGCAGGCGGGAACTGTTGAGACTGGGATCCTAGGGGTTGGGGGAAGGAGTGTGTGCTCACTGAACCGAATCAGTTGTTGACAAGCACGGGGAGAAGGAGGGTGGTTGACTTAGGATATAGGAGATCCCTCAGTCTGGGTTAGGTTGTGGACTTTGGATATAGAAGATCCTTCAGGCCGTAGTAGTGGTCGCCAAATATCGCTGATGTAGAAGCCGATGTCCTGTGGCACAGTGTCGTGTTTAACAATCTCGATGGACTCTATGATGCGTCTGGGGTGCCATGTGTCGATGGGTGTGATGAGTTAGGCTGCCTGCCAGTTGATTTGGTGGTCCTTGATGTGTGAGTGCTTAACGATGGCTGACTTCTCGAAATCTCCTCTGCGGCCGTATGTTCGGTGTTCTTTCAGTCTAATGGGGAGATTCCGCCCTGTTTCGTCGATGTAGACCTTACCACACTCACACGGGATGCGGTAGACTCCCGCTCTGTTGCTGGGATTCGGTTTATCTTTGTGAGTGTGTAGAAGTCCTTGAGTTAGCTGGGGGCTGAGTGGTACACTTGGGTGCCTGCTTGTCGGAGGATGCGTTGAAGTTTATGTGACGTCGAACCTAGATATGGGAGACAAGTAGAAAGGGTTAGATTACTTACCTTGCGTTCCGGGTTTGAAACCGGCTTTGATGTGCTGATCTTGTTGGGATTGTAACCTTTGCGCTGGAGGGTAGTCCTGATGTGCCGTAGTTCCTTGGGTAGACTGTCCTTGTCACATAGGTTGTAGGCGCGTTGTACGAGGGTACGGTTGACAGATGACTTGATGCTAGGGTGATGGAAGGAGCGCTGGTTGAGGTAACGGTCTGTTTGGGTGGGCTTTCTGTAAACGTTGTGGTGTAGGGAGCCGTCTGGGTTCCTGGAAATGTCAACATCGAGGAACGCGATCTTGCCATCTTCCTCTGTTTCCATGGTGAACTTGATGCTAGGATGTTGCTCGTTGAGGTGTTGTAGAAAGTCCTGGAGTGTGTCTCTGCCATGTGGCCAAACCACAAACTTAAGGTGTCATCCACGTAGCGGAGCCATAGTTTCGGTTGAAGGTCAGCGGTGTTCCATTATTATATAATACTCGCAATATTCAAAAAAAAAAAATTGCTTCAAAAATACGACTCCACCGAGTACCAAACAGTTTGTAAATATACAAAATCCAACTAAACATTCGATTAGCATATTTATCTATAAATCTTATTATAATCTAGTAAGTAACCTACAGCAACCTAGTAAGTAACCTGTCTACAACCAAGTAAGTAACCTACAGCAACCTGTCCAAGTAACCTGTCTACAACCTACTGCGACCTATCATGTAACCTGTCTACAACCTGTCCAAGTCACTTGCTAGGTCGTCTAATACTACGTAATTGGTTGGTTGATCCGTTTTTAAAATCAACTTTGAATGTTTGGCTCGTTTTAATTTTTGGTTAATTTCTCTTCTGGTCTCTTGGTCTGGTATGACGTCATTTTCTCGCAGACAATTTTCGAACGAGTCTCTATCTTTACAATAAAATATACACAACCACTTTAGTTGCTCTCTAAAATCTTTCAACATGGTATTATATTTTTGCGAAAGAATCCAACAGCTGTGTTTGGCGTGTCTGCCGCTAAAAGCCAACTCACTGATCATACATTTATTATTCTCGTCGTATTTTCTATGCTTTAACACTTTGGTTGCGAAGCAGTCGTCGATGATAAACAGCGTCTCATCTCCTTTAAAGGCATCTTTTCTCTATGGCTCTGTGTAGCGTAAAATCGGCCAAGTCGTCAGTGTACACTCGCTCATCGTTCCAAATCCACCCTCTGTTTTGGTAGGCGAGAATTTCGGCAATGGTCGGACATATAATGACTATACGCTCAAAATATTCTCCTCGTTCTTCCAATAGATTTAAAACAAATTCTGTTTTTCCGCATCCGGTCTGACCGCAGATCAATGCAGCGTGTGGATATTTCGGTAACATGTTTAATAATATTCAACATGATTTTTTTTAAATATATCGTGGAATGAAATCGCCCATTTTCGATATTGAGTTGAGCGTCAATAATGATGTAAATGTAGCAGTTTAATTCGCCAGCAGTCTTCGACTGCTTATCGAGCTCAATGGTAATCCCTTCGGATGCGTTTGCTACTCCCACTTCCGTGAACTTTATTGTCGTCGTTGCTTCTCAAATATAAAAACAAGCAGTATTCATCTATTAGGTAATCTTTGAGCTTCATATCCGACAGACCTAAAATTTTGGTTACTCCCATGGCGTGTTCTTCTCTCGAATCTCTGAAATATTTCTGAATTTCTTCCCAGTGTTGATATATCTGCGCATCCCTTGCGCGTAAAGTTGATTTGGGACTCCTTCGATAGTAGTTGAGATTTTATCAATCTTTGGATTATAAAATTTTAAAGAAGACTTTTCAGTAGGCTCTTTGAATAGCATCAATATTCCCTACATGCTTTTTGCCGGAGTACTGAGATTTATATTCCACGTCTGATCTTTCTTGTTTAACGGTATTATTCTATGTCTCAAGACTCTGTCGTACAATACCGCCAACTTTGCGCTATATTGATTTTTAGTAATTCTGGCGAGTTCTGGATTGGTGACAATCTCGTATTCTAGAGAAATCCCGCTTATGATATATTTGCTATCGGCGTTTGAGCTTACGATGACTTTGGAATATTTATTAAACGTGAGTTCATAACTCAACCGATCCGCCAGCCCGGCTTGTTAATACGGTTGATGATCGGTCAATAGTTCAAAGTCGAGTGGAATGTAAAATCTATTTTTATAGGTATCCGCGACAGCCTTGTCTTTTCCTCCGTTGTTGGCTGTAGCATCGCCTTCGCTGGCATCTACTCTTAATGTAGTTATATTATCCGATTCGATTCCTTGATACGCTAGATTTTCGAGTTGGTGTCTCGTTAACCACGTGTCTTTGAAACAATTGTACACATTCGCATCGTCTAAAGAATACACTTCATTTCCTTCAATTTTAATGGAAATCTTTTTAACGATGGCTCTGCCTATATTATGTACGATGGTTCGCTCGTCATCTTCGGCGGATTCTAGAGTAATGTTAAAAGCCAATCTGGCCGAACCGGGAACGATCACGTCGTCTTTCCCCAAATTTGGGAGACGAACAGTCAACAGTTGGTTTTCATCGATGACGCTCGGACTGTTTGTGATGACGACTTTTTGTCGTATTCCTTTTATACCTTTTGAATTTCTCAATCGCCGGTACGGATTTAGTTTGTGCCCAAATGCTTCGCTCATATTTAACATGTACTATTATTTTATTAAATTACAAAAAAGATTTATAATAAAATGGTGTCTATAGCGATGATGATTGGAGGCGCCGTAGTAAACGCCCTCGCTTTTTCCGGATCAAATGTTTTATTTTCCAGTTTACGTTCCAACGAAGCGGAAAAACAACGAAAGAGGCACGATATAGCGCTACAAAAAACTTGCTAAAGCTAGAGACGAATGGTCAAAAGAGCGCTCGAAATATGTAGATTACATGAACGACCGACTCAAGAAAGAATCGCGCGCTGAAAAAACTTTTACCGATATAAACGAAGCGACGAATGAATATTATATCGTCACCGGAAGCCAATGTGATTTACCGCCAAATTTATACGACGAGCCTAAACTAGCCGATTTTTACGCTCCTAGCGAAGATTAAAAAACCCAGAGAAGTCTTGTTTATCATGTTGGGCATGGGAGTAGTAGGCTACTTGAGTTATAAATTATTCAAGGAAGATGTAAATAAAAATAAAAACTAATAGTAAATAGTATGGCAGAAGGAGGAGGATTTTGATCCGCTGACGGAAAACGTTCAAGACGACGGCGATTACGAAGAAAGTATCCAGATGGAAGATTTACGGCAGCTGCCGGTGACATATCATACCGCGTATGGAGGAGACGTGTTATCCGCTGGCGATCTTGGTACATTGAGCAAAGAACTCGTTTAAAGATGCTATAAGATGATTTTTACAAACAAGTTGGGTATCCAAACGCTGCGAAAGAATACGGTAAATTCGAGTACAAAGGCTCGATCCTTTATTTTATAAAACAAGACGGGACAAGAATCTCATTAAATAACGTGAAAGAAAAGGGAAAATTTTTACTCTTATCTACTCTCGATAAACAAGCCCAACATGATAAACAAGACTTTTCTGGGTTTTTTTTTATCTTCGCTCGGAGCGTAAAAATCGGCTAGTACGGCGTGGGTTTCATCCGAGACGATCTAGGTCTAGCGGATTGTGATTACAGGATCTCGAAAAAGGTTCGTGCGGCGTTACAGACACCCGCCAGTAATCTCGATGAAATAATTGTTGAAAGCATTCCATTGCAAGATTTACCGCAAGTTGCGACGAATGTAGAACGAGACACCCATGAAAAAATTTCTATTCTTCGAGACGAAGAATCGCGAGCTGATGTACTTCCATTGCGAGAACTGATGGGTCTCGATAAAGCCTTGCAAACGACTCGAGGTGAACTCGTAAATAATTTAGCCAAATTGAGCAAACTCGACAAAGAAATCTCGGTTCTTCAAAAATTACTTGTTGACGCAAGAGAGCGAGGAAAAGACGAGTTGGCCGTAGAGACTCGTAAACAGCTGTGAGAAAAAACAAGACGAAAGACGAGCGAGATTAGAGGCTGCGAGTACGCATGAGCGCGTTCTTCGTAGTCAAATCAATAGAATTAAAGAAACGATTAATAAAATGTTGGAAAAAGACGTCGGGTTGGGTGAAAAAATTTAAACTTTGTTTAGAGAACAAGGCGTAATGCTAGTCAGTATATCAGCGGCGATTAGTCTTGCGATCAGTACCATCGTCGCTTCGATCGTAGCGAGCGTAAAACCGATTCCAACGCCACCTCCACCACCTACGCCTACACCAAGTGGCGGTACCGTAAAAGACTGGATACAAAAAACTCTCAAAAATATATCGAATCTACTAAAGAAACTTGGATTAAAAGCCTTGGATTCTCTACCGGGTATCATCGGCGGAGTATTGAGTTGGTTATTGACGAAACTTTCAGGAGCGGTAGGATGGTTGGCGGAACATGTGTGGCTATTCGTGAGTGGAGTCGGAGCCATGGTTTTATTTTATCTACAGGGTCAACGTTGAATAAACTCGTAAATAGTTACGCCTCGCCCAAAAGCAATCGCGAGACCAAATATTAGAGAATTTGTTTTCCTCAGTGAGCATCATCAATCGCGAGGTCGAGTTGAGTATCGACGAATGGTGGTTGTTGCTGAGAATCGACAGATGGTGGTGGATCGATGGATGGTGGTGGATCTATGGGGGGAACGGGCGTTGAATTTGTGTCTTGATTCGATCCGAGCAACAGATCCGGCGTTGCGATCAAAAATTGTTGTTGTATCCCACGTATGTACCTATACGCAAATTCATGTCGGATGGAATAAGGTATAAATCTTCTCCTATGACAAAGTTTAATTGCGATCGAGCGTATTGCAAAGAATCTTGGTACCTCTGAATGGAGGATTGCAAATCTACCGGAGAATCGATCGAAGCCTCGAGAATGTTTAAGAATTCTCTTTTTGCATCTAAACCGGTACCCGGTACGAGAATTCCAGTTTTAGCTTGAGCTCCTAGCACGGCGTAAACGTACGTCCTTATAGAATCGTTGATTCGTTCTATACCTATATCCGTAAAACCCCGAGTCAATCCCGACGCGAGTATAAATTTAACCCAAGCCCGCTGGGTGTCGGGAGATTGTGAAATGTAGGCGACTCTATACATCGAGGGTTGATATCCAAACCCCATCTTTGTAGCGTCTGAATAATCATTCTCGTTAGAGAACGGAACATGCAGGCTTGAATTATCGTAGTCTTTCCCAGGCACCGGAATGTAACCGTTGTGATGATGATGACGACGACGACGACGACGACGACGACGACGACGACGACGACGACGTGGACTTATATAGCGCACGTATCCACCAACTAAGTGGTGCTCAAGGCGCATTATATCATTACCCCGGCTCATAAGGCTCATAAATCAATCTTGAAACCATCTCAGCTCCCTGGGGGAGTATACAGCTCAATTACTGCCATTACAGCGCATATAGGGCTAATCAACCAATTCTGCCCTCACAGGTACCCATTTAACCCCTGGGTGGAGAGAAGCAATTATGGTTAAGTGTCTTGCTCAAGGACACAAGTGTCACGGCCAGGATTCGAACCCACATTCTGCTGCTAACACCAGAACTTGAGTCCGGTAAGCTAGACCGCTCGGCCACGACACTCCACTATTGGGCTATTCCCAATCCTCTCGAGTTTTTGTCTTCTTGTTGCCTCCAATCAGATACCGGCGAGACGTGAAAGTCTCTGCATATTTTATTATATGCGCCAATGTCTATATTGTTTTCAAACGCGCTCCAAAATTTTTTAAAAAGATGCAGGACAGCTCATTTCTTTGAGCAATCGTCTAATTTGATAATAGACGTCAAACATAAAGAAACTACTAATCATCGTATTCGAATGGAGCAAATGTTCGTAACTCACTCCACACCCCGTCGTACTACACCACGTTACAAAATTAATTTGATTCTGATAAAACTTTAGCGGATACGAATTCCAGCTACTTACAATCTCATCGCTATTGACGTGGGGCAACTTGTACTTTTGAAAAGGATCGGCGAGTTCTACTTGAAAAAAACTCTTTTTCTGACGTGTAAATCTTTTGAATGGACAAGTCGCTGGAAGAAATTCTCCCAGCTTTAAAGTTTCCAGATTGCTGATACCGCTTTGATATGTTACTCCGAAATGCTAAAGGAAGCGACATTTTATTATAATCTAAAAGATAAAATAATGTTTGTTTTTAATAAAAATGTATCATACGATTGAAATTTAAAATTTTAACAAGCCCGTCGTATTAGATAATACAATCGATAATCGGGATGGTAAACTTACGATATCGTTTAAAGACCGTCAACTTTTGGGTCGGCTACTATAATGTGCGCAAAAAAGAAAAAATATTGCGCCGTAAAATTGGTGCGGCTGGAGGTCAACCGGCCGATAATCCTCAGACTATCAAACCTGGACTTTACAATATAAAACAAATTATCGATATTATCGTACATAACAAACCCTGGGTAACATTTGACATTAATGAAAGAAACGGTGAATCTTTGCTCAAAATTAATGATCAAAGGTATATATATCAAATCAAATTTTCATCCGGCCTAGCCAATTTACTTGGACTCTCGGATGAATTACTAGGCATGGGAACGTATAATGGGAAAATTGATTTGCAGCCTTTTAAAATAATGTACATTCATTGCGATCAAATTTCTACTAGCGAAAATTTTTACAACGGTAAACCTTCGAGTATTTTAAATGTTTTACCCATACAAGATAAAAAATTTGGCGAAAGCACCTGGATATATAGAATATTCTAATCCATTACGAAAAAATCTCACGACTGGAACTTTAAACGAATTGAGTTTTAAAATTAAAGATTCGAGCGGTAAAGACATTAATAATCACGGTATGCCTGCCATTATAACCGTCGAAATTAATAAATAATTTAAAATAGTAAATAGAAATGGCGAGTATTTACGGTCCGAGCTTTACAAGCAAACCCATTTTATCCAATAATGACAATACATCCATTTTTGAACATCATGGACGTATTGCTACGAGGGAAATTCGCCAAACGATACCGTTGATATATTTAATGGGAAGACTACCCATAAACCTCGAGTGGAAAGGATCGGTAGGTCAACCCTGTTTTTTTCTCGAGAGAGAACCGGCATGCTGTTCAATTTTTGCGAAAAGAATCACGGGTATTGATTCTTATTCAGTCACGTCAAAACGCGAATTTTCAGCCAACCGAGCTTATACATTCTCCACTACTGATGGTTTTGATCCAGAATTTTCTTTTTTTTCTTTTGGAGATATGCCGCTGCATTTAGAATGTGGAATTTGCTTCAAGATCGAAGAGCAAGAAGTTTTTGTACAAGCGATCTTTTTTGGCAGTATAGGTAGTGGAAACTGTTTCGATATAAAAGTTAAAAGTTCCAGTCGTGAGATTTAAACTAATTGAGTTTTAAAATTAAAGATTCGAGCGGTAAAGACATTAATAATCACGGTATGCCAGCCATTATAACCGTCGAAATTAATAAATAATGTTAAATAGTAAATAGAAATGGCGAGTATTTACGGTGCGAGCTTTACGAGCAAACCCATTTCATCCAATAATGACAATACATCCATTTTTGAACATCATGGACGTATTGCTACGAGGGGAATTCGCCAAACGATACCGTTGAAAAATTTAATGGGAAGACTAACTATAAATCTCGAGTGGAAAGTATCGACGAATCAACCCTGTTTTTTCCTCGCGATAGAGCTGGCATAGCCTACTGTTCAATTTTTGCGAAAGGAATCAAGGGTGAAAATGATTTTTTATTCAATCACGTCGAAGCGCGACTTTGTAGCTAATCGAGATTATATATTCTCCACTACCGATGACTTTAATGTGAACTTTCTTTTAGCGCTGTACCGCAGCTTTTAGAATGTGGAATTTGCTTCAAGGTCAAAGATCAAGAAGTCTTTGTACAAGCGTTGTTTTTTTTGGCGCTATAAGCACGGGAATCTGTTTTGATATAAAAGTTTAAAGTTTTCCCTTGATTTAAAAAAATATATATAATCTTTATTATTATTAATAGAATAATGACCGACGATCGTAGAAACAATGGCCGAATGCGGCGGTATCGCGGCTGGAGCGATAGGAATTACCAGTCTGGCCAGCGTCGTAGCAGCGCCGATTGGATACGCCCTTGAAGGAGTAGTCATCGAGTTAGGCGGTATGGCTGTGGCGATGAGTCACGCGAAAAACAAACTCGGTAAAAAATCAAAGAAACACGACGAGATAACAGTTCTCGCCGAGAGTAAACTTAACACCATCGGCAGCCGCGTTTCGAAAGCGTTTGAAGACGGTTGTATAAGCCAATAAGAATTTGTTTTAATCTCCGAAGAGCGAGTAAAGTACTCGGAGATGAAAGAAAACATTCGAACAAAATTTACTCCTAAAAACGCTCCGCCAGATGTCAAAGCCATCGTCGATAAAGAAAAAAAAACATCTTGTAGAAAAACTTTTGAATTTAATTTTAATTAATTAATTATTTAATTAAAACCCTGCGGTTCATGGTGGTGCTATTTCATTCGGTCCGTTTGTACTTGTAAACAATTGTTGTTTACTACGTCATGGAAAACTCAAATTCAGCCACTTTGCATAAGTTCTCTATTGATACAGTGCCTGATAACATGGTAAAAAAAATTCAACCTGGGGTGAACCATTGACCCGGTATGCAGCTTTCAAAGTAAGGGTGGGGGCCCTTGCCAGCAGACAACCCATTGAAACAGTACAGCTGTTATCAATTGACATTACCGCACTAATCCCAGACATTGCCCAGACATTTCGGCAACCTGAGATGTTTATTTTGAGGTCTGGTTGTGGATATTAGAATGGCCAGACAAATAGAATCTCTTGGTTTCTCTGTAGAATGTCAGCAGTGCAAAAAATGTGCAAAAAAATTGGTTTTGGGTAACAATTTGGGATTGTGGGCTGGCACCCATGTAAAACTTTATATTTGGCTTGAAATTGTTTTCTTGGGTCTAGAGGGACTCAATAAGTCTGTTTACACCATTTGAGAAGGGATTGTGTGCTCCAATGTGAACGTTTTACACGCTATTCATACGTACTAAATGATTTAGTGCCTTCATGCGCGCGAGGTTGTATATTGGGCATACGTACTAAATGATTTAGTCCCATCATGTGTTTGTGTGAATATATTGCGACCATGAACCGCAGGGTTTTAAAGTAAACTTTTCCATAAACGAGTCGTATAGTAAACTAGACCTCCCGCGTATAATTCAACTTTTTAAAAGTCATTTGTTTAAATTTTCCAACTCGGTAATGACGAGATTAAAATTTCTTCTAGCTCTCGCTTCAACGCGGTTTAGAATTTTTTTTAAAAATATAATCGCCACATTTCGTACATAAATGCGTCTTTGTTTTAGAACCCTTATTACACCCTCTGCACGGAGCCGATATAGATTTTCCTTTACGAATACGCCACTGATGTAGCGGACAAAATTTGTTTCCTGCCACGCTGGGTAGACAACACTTTTCGGTTGAACCCACTAAAAGCCATTCGCATGGAATAATAATTTTAGGCGGTAAATTATCTAAATGTTTTATAACCGCCAAGAGGTAATCGTTTCTAATCAATTTACCGTACTTGCCTGATGGCTCACCCATCTTAATATTATTTTTTTCAACAAACTCTTTGAGTTGCGCAAAGGTCTGCGCTCTGTAGTTGACCATCGTGTTTACAATAATACTAGATTTTATCTTTTTAATTTCTCACTTTTTTATGGAAGCTTATTTATAAGTAATTTGTGATGATATCTTAAGTCGGTTCAAAGTCATTATCTTCTATTTTATTGTTTAAATTTTTAAATGTTTTATTTCATTTGTTATGTATGAATATATAGTGCAACTCAACCTATTGTTTGCCATACTGGACATTTCAATACGGCGGCGGCCGTACGCGGGTAGTGTTTGTACGATGCATGTGTATGTATATGCATGTGTATGTGTGTATATATATGTATGTATGTTACGGAGCCCCTTAAGGGGACAGGTAAAAAAAATCGGGAAGGTAAAAAAAAGGGGGAAATGTATTTCGTTCCCTCGAAATAACATTTCGTTCCCTCGAATTCATTTCGTTCCCTCGAAATATTATTTCGTTCACTCGAAATATTACCTATTATTTGTGTTATAATTTTACTTAAATTTTGAATGTTAGATAACAGAATGAAATCAAACACGCACAAAAACACGTTCAGAGGTGTATTTAACATTTAAACATGACTTTTTATTTTATTTAATCATCTTCACACCCAATGAACAATTACAATTTGATTAGAGAAAATATGCTTCATTATGTCAATTTCTCTATAAATATATTCCTTCTAGCAATGTTATGTTTATCTGGTTGGGTTTGTCCTTTTTAATTTAAGATCATACCATTGAAAACAGTAGGTCTAAGACATGAAACTTAATCACTTGTCAAACCTTGCCAGAATGAATTTAACTGTTTCCCTAACCTTTACTTTGTCTATTTTGAAGTTCAGAATTTTCAAACAAAATTTTAATAAATAATATAAAAACTTCAAAGCTTTATGAAAAACAGCAGCAAACACAACTTTTAATATTTTCAAAAAATCATCAGGTGCTTCAATTAGTGGAAATAAATTTAACTTTATGCCATCAAAATCATGTGAACTTGATCCAGTGGCAACTTCGCTAATAAAACAAAATATTGATGTGTTTGCTAAGTATATCACAATTATTGTAAACAGATCTGTTTCTTCCGGTTGTTTCCCTAATAGCCAGAAGGTTGCTCATGTTAAACCACTCTTAAAGAAACCCAATTTGGACAAGGAAGTTTTCAAAAATTACCGACCAGTAGCGAATTTAAAGTACCTTGGAAAAACAATCGAGCGAGTTGTTTCATCACGGATCTCTGACCATGTTCGTGCTAATAACCTGTCGGACACATTTCAGTCAGCCTACAAACCATTTCATGGAACGGAAACTGCTCTTCTTCGCGTCAACAATGACATTTTATCTGCCATGGATGAGGGGGAAATCACTGCATTAGTTTTGTTAGATATAAGCGCCGCTTTTGACACGGTCGATCATAAAATCCTTCTCTCCCGCCTTCAATATCATCTTGGAATACATGACACAGCCCTGGATTGGTGTAAGTCCTACCTTTTAAATAGGCCTCAGCATGTTTGTATTGGTAACGCTATCTCAGAGCCTGTTATTCTTGACTATTCTGTACCCCAAGGCTCTATGCTCGGCCCACAGTGGTTTACTGTTTATACCTTTCCAGTTCGTGATATCATTTTGAAGTATAATTTAAATTACCATGTTTACGCTGATGACACGCAGCTTTACATTACTTTTAAATCTTCTCAAGAACCTGGCGGTTTCTGCATTAAAACACTGGAGAAATGTATTCAAGAGATTCGAAGTTGGATGAGACAAAACATTCTGAAATTGAACGATGAAAAAACAGAATTTGTTCTATTTGGATCACGTCAGCAATTGTCTAAAGTTTCTCTTCCATTTATTACAATTGGTGACTCGCAGATAACCCCCTCATTACGTAATTTGGGTGTTATATTTGACTCGACAATGACTTTAAAACCACATATCTCCAACATTGTTCGCATATCATCATTTCAGATCAGAAATATAAGCCGAATTAGGAAATACTTTAATAAAAGTGCTGCTGAACAAATGCGTTTGTCACATCACGGCTCGATAACGGGAATGCTCTCCTTTACGGTCTCCCACAGAATCAAATATCTCATCTTCAGCACATACAAAACACAGCAGCTCGTGTTGTGACTTTGTCCAGAAAGTCATGCCATATCACGCCAATCTTGAAAGAACTGCACTGGCTTCCTGTTTCACAGAGAATTGTTTTTAAACTTATGCTAATTGTTCACAAATCTTTTAATAACATTGCTCCAATTTATATTTCTGAACTGCTTAAAGTCTACACTCCATCACGCAATTTGCGCTCCAGCAACATGTCACTCCTAAAGGAACCAACTTCAAAACGGAACTGGGGTGATAGGTCGTTTTCTGTCGCAGCTCCGATACTCTGGAATCATCTTCCAACTAAACTCAAATCTTGTCATAGTATAACCAGATTTAAGTCGATGCTTAAAACTCATCTTATGTCACAACTCTTCAAAGATGATGTATATTTGTAATTGCATTGTAGGTACATGTATCTCGGTACATAATTTTTTTCCCCTATGCTATCATTGTATATTGTTTGTATTCATGTTTTTCTTTGTTTCCGCGCCTTGAGCGCCCAGCAGGGTGGATATGTGCGCGCTAAAAATCTTTATTATTATTATTATTATTATTATTATTATTATTATTATTATTATTATTATTAGTTGTCAGGTAAGTTTTGTAGCACGACTACAATATTATCAACTGTTTATTTTGTACTTGGAGCAGCACACATCACTGAATGATACAATTCTGAGAAAAACTAGATGGAAGTGTTTGTGATATTACAAACACATAGGTGTTCGAGTTTTGTCAGGGCAGTGATGATGACGTCAGAATGTTTTTTAAAGAAACTTTGCATTATTATTTTTTTTTCATATTAAAGAGTACCCTGTAAAATATGATGTGGTTACCAACGATGATTTGTTTGAAGTCCATTTCAATGATTTGAACTTAATCACATTATTTATTCTTGAAAAAACAGTTCAAATGTGAAAAACAACTGTTCTGCTACATAAGGGTAAATTTTGGTACCGAAATTCTTTGAGAGAAGGCATTTATTTCTTTGGCGAGTTTTTACAACCCGTTTTCGTGTAGTTCCAGATACGAATTGTGATTTTGACAAAACCTTCGTTCTCGCTAATAATGTACGATTTTGAAAATATTTTTTTAATATTAAATTTTGACTTCCGGTTTGGACAGGAAGTAAAGGTCAAATTGGGGTCATGTTTTGTAAATATTTTTGAAAATTAACAATCTGTACATTGGTGCAAAAACTGAATTTATCTCATGTGGTTGTTGAGATATGATTTTTTTCAATATTAAACTTTGATTTCCGGTTAGGACAGGAGGTAAGGTCAAATTGGGGTCACCTTTGTGTAATTATTTTTCGACAATTATTAACAATCTACAATGGTGGAAAGATTGTGAATTTACCCCTTGTGGTTGTTGAGATATGATATTTTTAATATTAAACTTTGACTTCCGGTTTGGACAGGAAGTAAAGGTCAAATTGGGGTCATGTTTTTGTAAATATTTTTGACAATTAACAATCTGCACAAAGGTGCATAAACTGTGAATTTACCTCTTGCGGTTGTTGAGATATGATTTTTTTAATATTAAACTTTGACTTCCGGTTTGGACAGGAAGTAAGGTCAGATCTGGGTCACCTTTGTGTACGAAAAATCACATAATTCAATATCTATAACATGGTGTAAATATTGTGAAAATATCTTTTGTGGTTCATGAGATATAAGTTTTTGAAATATTAAACTTTGATTGAGTGTAATTCGATATCTGATGACCTCACTATGACGTCATAACTTAAGATACAACTACATGTTAAGGTCTAACTATGTGTGAAGTTTTAAGGTTCTGTGAACTCCGCAACTATGTTTTTGTCTCTGGATATGTTTCACTGAGAAGAAGAAGAAGAAGAAAAAAAAAAACCCGAACAATATCAAGAGGTGTTTGGGCACCAACCCAAACACCTAACTAGATGGAAGTGTTTGTGATATTACAAACACATAGGTGTTCGAGTTTTGTCAGGGCAGTGATGATGACGTCAGAATGTTTTTTAAAGAAACTTTGCATTATTATTTTTTTTTCATATTAAAGAGTACCCTGTAAAATATGATGTGGTTACCAACGATGATTTGTTTGAAGTCCATTTCAATGATTTGAACTTAATCACATTATTTATTCTTGAAAAAATAGTTCAAATGTGAAAAACAACTGTTCTGCTACATAAGGGTCAATTTTGGTACCGAAATTCTTTGAGAGAAGGCATTTATTTCTTTGGCGAGTTTTTATAACCCGTTTTCGTGTAGTTCCAGATACGAATTGTGATTTTGACGAAACCGTCGTCCTCGCTAATTATGTACGATTTTGAAAATATTTTTTTTAATATTAAACTTTGACTTCCGGTTTGGACAGGAAGTAAAGGTCAAATTGGGCTCAATTAACAATCTGTACAATGGTGCAAAAACTGTGAATTTACCTCTTGTGGTTGTTGAGATATGATTTTTTTAAAATAATAAACTTTGATTTCCGGTTTGGACAGGAAGTAAGGTCAAATTGGGGTCACCTTTGTGTAATTTTTTTTCGACAATTAACAATCTATACAATGGTGCAAAAATTGTCAATTTACCTCTTATACTTGTTGAGATATGATTTTTTTTAAATATTAAACTTTGACTTCCGGTTTGGACAGGAAGTAAGCCTTTCCTGGAACCAAGAGGATTGGCTGTCTCAAAGTAGAGCAAAATAGGTATGAATGTATCTTGACTGTTAAAGTTTTCTTTGAAGTACAAACCATCACGACATGATTGTAATAAATCATCATCATTTGACTCATGCTGGTTTAAAATGCTTGACATCACACCTGGTTGCTGTAGAAATTTCATTACCAATTCTTTTAGTGGAATATATTGAAACGAATGGCCATGTTCTTCTTGAAAATTCCTGCCCGTTTTCTGCCCGTTTACCTTGAAACGTCTGGATCAGATCCTCGAATCCCCATTTTCTCAAGAGCTCTGCAGCTCGTGAGTTCTCCATCTTGGTTTGTACACTAATGTCACCACATATCCATGTGCCGGACGCGTCGCGGACGTGACTTTACAAACACAGAATGTAAGCTTTTCTTCGTACATGTAAACTTTTACACATTATGGACGTTAATGTAAACTTCTCTGAGCACTTCGGTAACTTTTACATTTGTAATTTTTTCTTCTTGTTAATTGGGAATTTTTTTATTTACGTGAAACTTTAGTATTGTTTTTTCGACAACTTTTACTTAATATCAGTTTTAATTTACATAACTTTATTTACATAATCTTTTTTTACAAGTTGTTTTGAGAGTGACGTGTTTAAGTTTGAAACATTGTGTTTATTTTTTAAACATGTCACGTTTTTATTATTTATATTGTAATGGTCAATTAAATTATGATATGGAAGGTCTTAAAATTTATAGGCCTATATTTAACTGTTTCACAATGTTTCCCCCTGTTACATTAATGGTATGGCTTACAGTGCCCTTCATCCATCGGATCACGTGACATCTCCCCCCCCCCCCCCGTGTTTGGGCTCTATAATACCCGAGACCAGTGCCTTGTGTAACGTGTCTATTATCTCTATTTCCAGGCGTGGAAAGAATTGCTATTACTGAAGGAATGGTGATTTTCGTCTGTACCAGTTTGACTCGAAGTGCCCAACATGAGTGCTAGGAACTCTGGAAGACGGGAACAAGCGGCCGAGGTGGCGGCACCGACGACGGGGGATTCAAGTCTGTCTACCCACAGGGTCATCCCAAGCCGATTTAGATGCTCAGTGGTTGTTTTCGTCGTGCTAATATTACTTCTCATGGTATACTGCGTTTATTTTGTATTCATTCATCATGGAATATTGTATAAAATTACCAATTTAGTTTAAAAAACATTCAGTCTTTCAAACATTTTTCATTCAATTTAATACCAAACTTATTCAATTTGATTTGAAAATGAATGCTCCTTTACATCATTCAATCAGCAAAAAGATACTGTGGCGGAAATTCGGAAAAATTATATAAATTGTATTATTGTATTATTACAATCTATAATCTCTCTCGTACGATAGCGCTGCCACCAGGCGCAACATTTACAGGCCTAAACCTCCGGAGTGCCGCCTCACCGGTTTAGTATTTCTAGTTGGTAGACATGGGTTCGCTGTCAAAATAGATGACCGGATAAAAAAAAACACTTCTGTCTAGAATAAGTCACTCTACACACAGATATTTTAACATTCAACGGAAGAGAACAAAATGTTTTAATTGAATACTATAATACCCGAGACCAGTGCCTTGTGTAACGTGTCTATTATCTCTATTTCCAGGCGTGGAAAGAATTGCTATTACTGAAGGAATGGTGATTTTCGTCTGTACCAGTTTGACTCGAAGTGCCAAACATGAGTGCTAGGAACTCTGCAAGACGGGAACAAGCGGCCGAGGTGGCGGCACCGACGACGGGGGATTCAAGTCTGTCTACCCACAGGGTCATCCCAAGCCGATTTAGATGCTCAGTGGTTGTTTTCGTCGTGCTAATATTACTTCTCATGGTATACTGCGTTTATTTTGTATTCATTCATCATGGAATATTGTATAAAATTACCAATTTAGTTTAAAAAACATTCAGTCTTTCAAACATTTTTCATTCAATTTAATACCAAACTTATTCAATTTGATTTGAAAATGAATGCTCCTTTACATCATTCAATCAGCAAAAAGATACTGTGGCGGAAATTCGGAAAAAGTATATAAATTGTATTATTGTATTATTACAATCTATAATCTCTCTCGTACGATAGCGCTGCCACCAGGCGGAACATTTACAGGCCTAAACCTTCGGAGTGCCGCCTCACCGGTTTAGTATTTCTAGTTGGTAGACATGGGTTCGCTGTCAAAATATATGACCGATAAAAAAACCACTTCTGTCTAGAATAAGTAACTCTACACACAGATATTTTAACATTCAACGGAAGAGAACAAAATGTTTTAATTGAATACTTTAACAACTCTATTTTACACTTAGCTCCCCAATAATTATCAAACCAGTAAACAAAGATAATGCTGTCTGAGGAATGATTTCCAGTTTCCAGGTAATATATTCCAGTCGCCTATAAACCTTAATTAATACTAGGCCCTTAGCCTCAGGGTATCTGCTTAAAAATACGTAAGTGATACTAGGCTTCAACCTACAATATCCACTCACTTAAAAATACCGAAGTGATACTAGGCTCCTACCTACAACATCCACTTCCTAAACAACTTAAATATTATAAGGCCTCTGACTCGAGATGCCAGTAGTTTCTTGAATATTAACTAGAAAATATTAACATCACTATGGAATGACCAAACCTATTCTTCAGCATCCAATATCTAATGTTATCCGGCTCCTTACAAATCCAATTTGGCTCTCCAAGTGTCAACTTCAGCTCCCCAAACTTTAGTACAGCTCTCCAGCTCTCCAACTCCTCAACAAATATTACAGCTCCCCGAGATTTTATACCAGCTCCTCAAAGGTTAATCTAGCTCCTCAAAAATGTAATAGGCCTACAGCTCCCCAAGATCAATAGAGCTCCCAAAGGTTAATTGCAGCTCCCCAAAGCCTTGTTCAGCTCCCCAGTAATAAAGAAAATCTGTCAGAGATCAGCAACACAGGCTGACTCTGATCTAAAAATTCGCCCTATTTATATCATTTAAACTGCGCGCCTTTACGCACAGTAAGTAAGCCACGCCCCTAAATCTCAACATAAGCAAAGCTAGTTGTCTAAATTACAAGGTTCAAAATCAGCTCTGAATCACATATTTATACAGTTTAATTCGTAATAAATGAGCTGAAATATCATTTAATATCTGCCCTTCCTATTTAAGTAAAAGATCTTGTTAATTAAATAATACTGTTTCCTAAATAAGGCCGTAAATTGAGTTCACGAATGAACGGAAACACCGCTTAATTTCATTGACAAAAAGTGTATTGAGGTCAATCATGAATATTCATAACTTTGTAAACACTGAGCAGACGATAATTTTACAAAGAGTACTACTTATTTCTGTAGTATGAAAAGATTCATCAATAAATACCATATAATGGGTGAATTTTATACAAAATAAAACTTGGTAACTTTCTACACTTAAAAAATGTGTGTTTTCTATGCTAAATTGACAGATAATAATTTGCAAACTTAGGACCAATCATAGCTGTTGACTATACTGAAATCCGCCATTATATTGAATTTACACACACTCTATTTATAGCATAGTGTGTGAACAGCATGATCACGTGAATTTAACAACAACAGTTACACACAAGTCAATCCACATTATAAATATTTAGAAATAATCATAAGAAGCTTAGGAGAATGTCACCGAAAACATTAATAGCTACCAGTAATGATGATTAAGGTAAGATTGATGAAAATTACCCACATGTAGGGGGCATTTTCGTCACAATATTTTAGGACAGATTTCTTTCTTAACTGTCTCATTTGCCTAGCGCGTCAGGAGATTGCAGGCAAGAAAACAAAACTTAACCCTATCATGCCTTGGGGGGGGGGGCAAGATGTGCCCCCATGACATTTTTAAAAATATGTCCAGAACACTTTGTCCGATCACGCTGACATTTTCTGACTTTTGCTAACTATTCTTTGGGACCCCCGCATGCAAAAAACAATGATAATGGGTGTTCATGGTTGCCATGGCAACCGTTTATTTTGCACAGTCCATTTGAATTTCCACTTTTTTGTTAAAAAATACTAGATTTTTGATACTGTTAAACATTTAATATGTGTTTTGGGGTTTGTTGTCAGCTTTTGAACTGGACAATATTTAATTAAATGATGTCAGATTGTTGCCTTTACTGAAGATAACATTTGTGCCAAATTACATGGCCGTCGGATAAACATTAAGGAAGTTATGAGAAAATACTATTTTTGACCAAAACTGAGGAAAAATAACAAAAATGGTATAGCGCCCCTAACGGTGACCTATGAAAGTTTTCATGGCCTCATTAGATAGATCGCACCAAACCGAACATGCCTACAAAGTTTCATGAAAATCGGCTGTTGAGTACAGAAAATACGGAGGGGGCACAATGAGCCCCTCCCCAGGTCTGAGTAGGGAAAAAAAACCAGGCTTGATAGGGTTAAGAGAAAATGTGAACGGATAATGTGGAAATATTGCAACGGGGAACAAATATTTTATGCCCGTAGGGATAATCAGATTCTTGTTTGTTTGTTGGGGTGTTTGTTTGTTTGTTTGTTTTTTCAAATTGTTGACATTGGAATTATCAAGAAATTGGATAGCGACACAAAAGAAGAATTTTCCAAACAAGACCTTTAGTGAATTTCATAACTCACAACAACAAAATCATCAGAAAACTCGCATTTGAATACTCTTAAGATGAAATTTGTTGCCCGTAAACGAAAGCGAAAAAAAAAAAAATAAAAAAAATAAATAAACCTTCTACAAAACCCTTTGCGCATCGAATATTTGTTAATTTGACTCCAAAGATGACAATACCATCTTGGACGTTAGCTATGTGGTCGTTAATTTTTTTTGGCTAGCTGGTCAGTTTGAGAAATAAGAATGTTGTAGATGTGGTATATGCAACAGAATCGTAGTTTTATGGGGAAGAACATGGCGGACCCCGATCCATTAATATTACGAATCTTAACCACTTGAGCTAACCAGACCACAACATAATGTGAGGTTTCTACAAGGTACCTAATAGTTAATAAGTATAAGCCTAGACACAGCACAATTGTTATTGTCATTAATCTTAATCACTTGAACGAACCAAACCACAACATAATTAATGCGAGGCTTTTAAAAGGTATCTAACAATTAAGTCCATTTTTACTTCAGGTACCACAGTTCAAGACCTAGGTTTGCCTTGATGCTCGTTGATGCCTTTGTTGTATTTTTATACAACTCCTCGAGTAGGAGGGTAAATGCTGCTCCTGGACCACTTCCTCCAAAACCCGCTCCAAGACCACTCCCCCCCCCCCCAAAAAAAAACACCCCCCGCTCCTAGACCACTCCCCCCAAACCCCCCTACCCCCCCCCCCCATCCAAACTATCCTTCGCCGTCTAGGAGCGGCGAAGGATCAGCCAAAAGAAATTGAAAAACTAAAAATAATAAAATAAGCTTCCATAAAAAAGTGAGAAATTAAAAAAATAAAATCTAGTATTATTGTAAACACGATGGTCAACTACAGAGCACAGAGCCTCGCGCAACTAAAAGAGTTTGTTGAAAAAATAATATTAAGATGGGTGAGCCATCTGGCAAGTACGGTAAACCGATTAGAAACGATTACCTCTTGGCGGTTATAAAACATTTAGATAATTTACCGCCTAAAATTATTATTTCGTGCGAATGGCTTTTAGTGGGTAAAACGAGTAAGTGTTCTCTACCTAGTGTGGCAGGAGACAAATTTTGTCCGCTACATCAGTGGCGTATTCGACAAGGAAACTCTATATCGGCTCTGTGCAGAAGGTGTAATAAGAGTACTAAAACAATGACGCATTTATGTACGAAATGCAGCGATTATATTTAAAAAAATTATATTATAAATATCGTTGTAAGATTTTTCTATCGAAAAGTTTACTTTACTTTCAAAAGTTTTTCTACAAGGTCTTTTTTTCTTTGTCGATGATGGCTTTAACATCTGGAGGAGCGTCTTTTGGAGTAAATTTTGTTCGAATGTTTTCTTTCATCTCCGAGTACTTGTTTCACTCCTCGTTGATTAAAACAAATTCTTCTTGGCTTACATTATAAGTGCTTAAAATTAGAAATTTATCCTTGTTGAGTGTTAAACAGCATGAAATATATCTCTTTTTGGAATATTTGAGTTGTTGGTCTTGCTGGCGCCTCTACTGAATAGATGTTGCCACTATACCCTGAACTTGAATAATCGGCATGATTAGACATCCTTCCAAACTGCTTGTTCAACCCCTTGTCCAGTTAGCCTCTCGTAAACAGTCTGTAAATGAAACAAAACAAAATTTGAAAGTGTAAATAAAATTAAGCAATAAATCAAGTGTTAAATTCTAAAGCATTTAAATATTGTTCCATCAATGTCCCGGTGGTGCAAAATTTGTGCCAAAAGACATGATGTTAAGTGAAGTAATTTCACACAGTAATTAAACAAATGATATACAACGATTCTAATAATGTAGCATTGCTAGGATTGACACTACGGCGTATGTTGCAACTTGATTATGAATGCGTGGTTTTTAGAAAAAACTATATCTAAATTGTGAAGTAATTGACTGGCAATATAATAGTAAATAGCCAATCCATTGGACTGTCAGCTACACATTTCTATAAAATCAAAACAAGAAATAACCATTTTGGTATATTCAGTCCTCCATAAAAACAAGAGTTGGTATGTAAATTGTCTAATCTGTCCACATGTAACATCCATATCATGTTGGGCTATATACAGGGTGTCCCCATAAAAATTATACCGAGATAAAAATTACTGTAATGGCAAAACTACTGTATATATGGGAAAGAGAAATATATCTCTAGAAAGGGCAGAATGTCCTCTTTGCAATGGTATACAGCTTGTGATGTTATTGACACAGATGAGTGAACAAACTAGACAGATGTTAAGGGTACTGAAAGCAGGAGTGTGACAAGTTTGCATATTTGAATAACAAAGCTCAACCATGCAAGTGTGCAGAATACCAAATGCCTTTGCTTTTTCAACACATGAATGTTCATCCTACCTGCATTGTGTAATGTGCTTACTGGATGCAGCAAAAGCATTGCATGCTGTAGGAAACTTTCACTTCATCAGCAAACATGGTCCAGTTCACAGTTGAGCAGAGGGCATTTGTTGTCCAGAAGTACCATGAAACAAAAAGTTATGTTGCAACTCAAAATGCCTTCAGGATTCGTTTCCCGGACAGGGAACCGCCAACAAAACGGACTATCTGGAAAATGTAAAAAGTATGGCGAACATGGCACAAGTTTAAACCGTAACACAGGTCGATCTGGACGTCCACGAACTGGAAGGTCTCAGGAAAACATCGAATTGGTAAGAGAAGCAAGTTGAAAAGAAAACCCAAGGATTAGCAGCAGGAGAAATGGTACTGGTATACCACATTCAACGTTCAACAACATCACACGAAATGATTTACACCTTCATTCCTATCACATCCATGTTCAGCATCAACTCCTGCAAGGAGATTATGACAGAAGAGTCACATTTTCACGGTGGTTTTTGGATAAATGTAACAGGGATGAACAGTTTCTTCAATTCTTTATCATTGGAGATGAGGCAGGTTTTTGCATGAATGGAACAGTTAACTTCCATAACGAGCATGTGTATGCTGAACGTCGTAATCCACCTGCAGCTGCGTCCTATGAGCGAAACATGAGCAGGGAGAGGGTGAATGTATGGGTTGGATTGTGTGGTAATGGATCATTATTAGGACCATTTGTCTTCCAAGGAAATTTAAATGGACAGGACTATTTGAATCTGATTAATGAATCTGTGGTGCCAGCAATGGAACAGATTTTCCCGAGACAACGACGTGGAGCTTTCAGGAGGGTGTGGTGGGCTCAGGATGGCGCCCACCTCACAGACTTGTTGCTGTGAGGCAACGTCTGGCAGAACTTTTGGGAACAGAGTAATTGCTGTTTACAATGAAGTTGAATAGCCGCCACGTTCGCCGGATTTGACACCATGCGATTTCTTTTATGGGGTGACCTGCAGAACAAAATTTTCACTACACCCCAGCCAATGTTCAGGAGTTACGTGCAAGAATAGTGGAAGAAGTCGATAATCTCCATCAAGACCCTGGAATGATCAGACGAGCAGTAAGGGAAATGTTACGAAGATGTCAGATGTGCATTGACAGGAATGGTGGCCATGTGGAGGGCACAGCACATTAAACTTTTGAGGTAAGTAGCGAAAACAAAGCAGATTACATTGTTTTAGGTACATTCCTTGTTTTCAAGAATGTGTTGAAAAAGCAAAGGTATTTGGTATTCTGCACACTTGCATGGTTGAGCTTTGTTATTCAAATATGCAAATTTGTCACACTCCTGCTTTCAGTACCCTTAACATCTGTCTAGTTTGTTCACTCATCTGTGTCAATAACATCACAAGCTGTATACCATTGCAAAGAGGACATTCTGCCCTTTCTAGAGATATATTTCTCTTTCCCATATATAAAGTAGTTTTGCCATTACAGTAATTTTTATCTCGGTATAATTTTTATGGGGACACCCTGTATACTAGCCGTTGGTGGCATGCATACATACATGTATGTATTGCACTGCAAATCTGCAATGCCTTTTTATTTCCTATAAAGTTTATTATTTTAATTGATATAAAAGAGACATCTTACCAGCAATCATCCTGCAGACTTGAACGTGTCAGACTTGACTTGAAATCTCTCACCTTATCTTGTTCCGACAGTGACAATTGTGAGATTTTAAGGAGAAAATAATGCAGAGTTCCTCTCATCTACTACTGCGGCGACGACGACGACGACGGCTGCTGCTGCTGCTGCTGCTGCTGCTGCTGCTGCTGCTGCTGCTGCTGCTGCTGCTGCTGCTGCTGCTGCAGCAACAACAACATTTACACAAAGGTGACCCCAATTTGACCTTACTTCCTGTCCAAACCGGAAGTCAAAGTTTAATATTTAAAAAATTCACAACTCAACAACCGCAAGAGGTAAATTGACTGTTTTTGCACCATTGTACAGATTGTTAATTGTCAAAATTATTTACAAAACATGACACCAATTTGACCTTTACTTCCTGTCCAAATCGGAAGTCAAAGTTTAATATTAAAAAATATCATTTAAACAACCACAAAGGGTAAATTCACAATTTTTGCACCATTGTACAGATCGTTAATTATCAAAAATTATTTACAAAAAAGTGAGCCCAATTTGACCTTTACTTCCTGTCCAAACCGGAAGTCAAAGTTTAATATTTAAAAAAAATTATATCTCAACAACCACAAGAGGTAAATTAATTTTTTGCACCATTGTACTGATTGTTAATTGTCAAAAAATATTTACAAAAAGGTGACCCAATTTGACCTTTACTTCCTGTCCAAACCGGAAGTCAAAGTTTAATATTAAAAAAATCATCCACAAGAGGTAAATTAACAATCTTTGCACCATTGTCCAGATCGTTAATTGTCAGAACAATTTTACACGAAGTTGACCCCAATTCGTCCTTTACTTCCTCCCGAACACCTAGTGTTTGTCAATACAAACACCAATCTCTATTTATTTTTAATTTCGAATTTTCAGAACACTCCATTCTTGCAAACCTGCAATTTCCAACACATCAACATATCATTGAAATAAGGCGTACACTACCGTACCCTACTATTCACGTGCATACAGGCCTACACAAAAATTCAAAATACACTCTTGCCAAAATATAATGTTTGGAGGATTTTCAGTACTTTTTGGAATTGCTAAAAATGGAGATGAGCAAATCAAGATCATGAAAATATAATAATAATAAATTTATTTATTTATAACTATCTTTATAGAGGGTAACCCATCCAGGACAGCTGATCATTCAGAGCCCTCATATATACAAAATAAATCAAGATAGAATTGTAAAAATACAATACATACAGCGACAAGACTTTTAAAAATGTACTGCTGCGTAAATGAGCCAGTAATTTTCAGTCAATGTGTTCATCGTAAACTAGGACACTGATTCCATGTCCTGTTGAAAGTGGCTCGGTACCACAGACAAAATTTTTAACGCTCGCTTTCTTAATTTCTTATACAAGCGGCTGAAATTTTCACGGAGCGCTGTAAAGATCTTGATTCTGGTCATGAATTTCACGTAAGAAACCTGTTCTCAGATCTTGTTCACGACTACTAAAACGCACCCTGTAACATCATGTTCTTTTGCAGTGGTATTGTTCTCCTGGAAAACTCAACCAATATCTTGATCGGGATGCTCTCAAAAAGGTACATAATCAGGTACGTAGAAATTAAGGTGTTGAGTCAACTGGATCGAAACCTGAAGGGGGCTAGGAGGCTCAGTGTGCAGGTGTAACTTCCTCATGCCC
This sequence comes from Zoroaster sp. YZ-2022, assembly GCA_029582265.1. Lineage (NCBI taxonomy): Eukaryota > Metazoa > Echinodermata > Asteroidea > Forcipulatida > Zoroasteridae > Zoroaster > Zoroaster sp. YZ-2022. The sequence continues at coordinate 13,415,188 of CM055831.1, read as the reverse complement.
GAGGTCAGGTTCGTCCAGTGTTTTAAAGAGGTATCACCCGGCCGTGTTTTAACGTTAATTTCAAACAACACATCTTTATCATCTGAACATTGGTGGTATACTTAAAGAAGATTGACGTACAATGTCCCAAAAAGAAAGCAGGGAGACTTACCCGGCGCGCTTGTGAGAGAACGGTATCTCGCGCGCACCTCACCATCCTGCCTGTTGCCTAGATATAGTAGATACGTAATACGCGCGCAGTGATTTTAACGATGCCCCCTTAAAATATGTACCAACCTATAAGAAACAAGGAAAAAATATTCAAAAAATCATTTGAGAGCGTTAACCCCCTGTACATGCCCCCTGATGAAGATTTGTTTTTGTGAAAATATTGATTTTTATTCAGACTTCCTGTTGAACCGGAAGTAGAGGTCAATATGGGGTCATTGTTTTGATGAACTATAACATGGATGATGGCCGAGAATATGCCACAAAGATTATCAATTTCTGCCACTTGGTTCAGAAGATATGGATTTTTGAAGCAATAAGCTTAGAATTCATGCAATTTCTCACGTTTATGCACAAAATGGGCTGCGAAATACGTATATTGGTCCGCTACGTGAAACCTCATGACGTTACGATGACGAAATTAGGTTTTTCGTATTGACGTTTGTGATTATCTACAATTTGGTGTATAGTTTGACCCAATACAATAAATTTTAGTTTTCGGCCCCATTGCATTGTACACTGTAATTTGCAACGGCAGTAAACAATGAAACAAGTCTCACATGTACGGACAAGTTGTGCATCACCGGGGCAAACCGCTGGGATGTAGGTTACCGAGAGGAGAAATCCTACTACAATTGCGTTCAGACATCATAATTTAATTAGACTCGATTAAGTCCCAGCGTCATATTTGTGTGTGTATTATGTACAAAGATATATTGAGAATCACTACTTGCATATTGTTTGTTTGTATAAGCATAGTATAAGTGTGTACATATAGACACTACTGTATAAACACTACAGTGTCATAAGTATTGGGGGTGGGGGAGGCATGTGCCCCCCCCCCCCCCGCCAGCTGAAGTCTGTGCCAGGCCGGGTGCCCACCCCCATTCAGAATGTTGAAAAAATAGGTCCCCATTTCACATTACAGGATACAAAATGTTCAAGTATTGACATGCCCCCCCCCCCTAGAAAAGTGGTGCACCCCCAATTTCCCCCTTGAAAATTGGAGTCTAGTTACGCCACTGAAAGACTAATTATAAAGCATTGTTTGTAGTCAGGGATGGTGGAGGTATTGGAGTGTCATGGCTGAGCAGTCTAGTGTACCGGACTCAAGTTCTGGTGTTGTCACAGTATGGGTTCGTTCCCGGTCATGGTACTTGTTTGTGCAGTATGCCATATGATTAAAACATTAAAACATAAAATATTATTTGGTGTCCTGATTCATAATTATTTGTTCACTATTTGAGGCCAGCAAGGTAATCACATGTTCACTCTGCAGCTTCCGTGTACAAACAATGCTTAAATAAAAAATATCTATATTTACCGCATTGACATCTTTTGGGGGATTTGGTACATTATAAACTATCAACATTAATATTAATAATTATAGTTTAGGTACAAATTAATGGGGGCTAGAAAATTATTCATTCAAGAAACCGTTTGGGATCATTAACATCCGTAGGAATACAATTAATTGGTTTAAAACAAGCCTCTCGTAACGGTGCTGCATGCTATCGAAATCTAGCGCTACAAAACTCAAAATCTTGACAGAAACAATAGCTCTTCCGACCACCAGGTCGGAACAGCTAATAAATAAATAAATTGTAGTCGAAAAAAGTGTACGGTAAAGCAAAACAATGTTGATTGTACATGTAATTGCACAATTCTATGTGAAGCAGTATCATGACATTGGACCTCGGTCTTTAATTATTTCTCAAAGTGCAAATGTAATTGCACATGGATAACTTGGCTTAAAGGCAACGTGTACATTAGATGAAAATATTAATTAAAATATGTTTAAAGACCCACTTGAACGGAAAGTTTTGAACCTTGATTGTTATATATTAAGGTATTTTTCATTGTTAATAAGATATTATTACGTTCATGGTTTTTTCGTAATTTGAAAAATTTGGGTCCCCTCCTTCGGTTTTTGAAAACCTTTCAACGTTCCCGCCGTTGGCGGTGCACTTCCCTGGCTCCCTACATAGCCCTCTTGCATGTGCAACACAAAATCAATACCGAATCACTTGCGGCCAAGGAAACCAGCGTAAAACTCCAGGATGCTACGACTCGCTCGTGACGTCATCATAGTCATACTTAACTTAAGTGTAGTAATCATTAAGCATATAATATTATTATTGAATGAATTTTGGCTAGAATTAGCCGTGCCCAGTGCCGTTCAAGTGTGGCTTTAATAAAACCATGATGCAAATATGGGAAAGATTAAGAAGTTTCTTGTGACTCTTCATCAAGTGGAATAGTATATCACTCGTTTTTGGCAAGGAAAGTGCTGTGTCTCAGGCATACCGAACCTCAAAGTACAAACGAGTGGTCTTCATCTGTTCAACTACATCGATGGATTCCATGTATTCATCAACCTGATGGGCAGATAATGTGAATGGTTCTCCCACAGATTTAAGTTTATCAAGGTCATTGTTCTTCCTGCGATCAACAGCTATGTTGGCAATTTCTTTGTCTTGCAGCCCTTTCTTTTTGAGTTCGTCCTGTGCAGAATTCCACTTTATTTCCGGTATTATTTTCCGCATGATTTCCGGTATGGTTACTTTAGAGTACTCTCGAAAGGAACCTGATGATCTCTGTTCGATTAGATCTACTGATTTAGCTCTGACTTGAGCTGACGCACTGGCAAGCTGCTTGAATTGGGTCCCCTTATTGAAAGTTCCTAATTGATGAATCTACACTGCGTTCTGCAGTGCGTGCTTGCTGTCTTCTTGATACCTCTTTTTTGCTTGTGGAACCCTTCTACTAGAGCTGGTAAAGACAATGCATCTGTGGACGAGGAATCGTTGTATATTTGCTGGAAAGCTGGTATCAGTTTTGTATATGTTGTGGCAGCTGATGTTGTGAGGGAAAGGAAGAGTTCCACAAGATGAAGGCCAGTTAGGGCACCCGCACAATACAATAATTTCAAGAAGTTAAGTTATAAGAAACACCTCACAATGCAAGCAAGCTGGTTTGTTACATGCACATACATCTCAAGAAAGGATGCTACATCTTCATAGTGATAGAGTGCAATGCCACATATTTGAGTTAATCTGTTGAATATTTCATCCTTAAGACTGACAGATTTGTTACATATCGTGGAGAGATTTCAAACTCTTTTGCTTTGTTCCAGGGCTTGTGGTCAAAGTCATGGTTTATGAGCCTAGTGAAGCAATCCAGTGACACTTGATGCGGTTGTTGTAGCATTTACAAGAAACGAGGAATAAATCTTGTCTCAACCAATCACGGTTTCTACTTCAGCCTATTGCTTTGTGATTACTCTGTTAAACATGAGTGACGGGTGTACATTGCAAAATAGATGGTTGGGAGTGTGTTGTGAATCTAATTCATCAGCCACAATCAACTTCAAAACTGTGAGTAGTTTGATTACAAAATCAATCTTTTCAAATAAAGTTTTGATTCCGTCCCACTTGCAGATTGCAAAATCGTCCCTAATTTGCCATAGTGACCAATCCCGAATTAAGTTGGCATAGTGACCAATGCAGTATTGGTCACTTTGCCAAATTACAAAATAGCCAGTTAGAACATTCGTCATTTGAATGCATGCTCTATCTCCAAAACTATAAGGAATACATGTATGTGGATTAGATACAATGGTAGGTCTCTTCCTGAATGTACTAATGGACGGGAAACTTAAAATTGGAAAAAAGTCGGATTGGTCACTCTGGCAAATTAGGGACGAAATATCAAGGACTGCTAGCTTGAGATTTGCAAGGTTCTGAAGCAAGGTTCTGAAGTCTCGTTTCTGAAGCAATATTCATGGTCGGGAGAGATCTGTATCTTCCATTTACTGTGATGCTCTGAACTGAAAACGAACCAGCACCTTGTTTCTTTGAGCCATCTTCAGAGTATGTTATTGTAGCCACTCCATCTGAATAATAATAATAATAATAATAATAATAATAATAATAATAATAATAATAATAATAATAATAATAATAATAATAATAATAATAATAATTATAATAATTATAATAATTATAATAATTATAATAATTATAATAATTATAATAATTATAATAATTATAATAAATAATTATAATAAATAATTATAATAAATAATTATAATAAATAATTATAATAAATAATTATAATAAATAATTAATAATGTGTGGACTTATGTAGCGCACGTATCCACCAACTGAGTGGTGCTCATTATATTATATTATTACCGCTGCTCATAAGGCTCATAAATCATTCCTGAAACCATCTCAGCTCCCTGGGAGTATACAGCTCAATTGCTGCCATTACAGCGCATATAGGGCTAATCAACCAACTCTGCCCTCACAGGTACCCATTTAACCCCTGGGTGGAGAGAAGTAATTATGGTTAAGTGTCTTGCTCAAGGACACAAGTGTCACGGCCGGGATTCGAACCCACATTCTGCTGCTAACACCAGAACTTGAGTCCGGTAAGCTAGACCGCTCGGCCACAACACTCCACAACACTGAAGCCATAATTTCATTTACAATTTCATCCAGCACCATTGCCTCTATATACCCAGCTAACATGCATACGTTTGGCCGACGTCGGTGAACGTCGGATAAGTCGGCGTCAAAAAACGGACGTTGTACGGACGTCGGGAAGGTCGGAGTCACTTTCTAAACGTTGTACGGACGTTGGCAAACAGTATGAAGTATAACAGGTCGATTTTCAACGTTGGCACAACGTAGTTATAATAAGGGCAACGTAACGTCGGTGTCCTAAGGTTTTGTCAACGTCGGCAAATGTTGTGCAGTATACAAGGTTGATTTTCAACCTTGGCACAACGTAAGTATTATGTGGGCATTGTAACGTCGGCGTTTTAAGGTTGTGCCAACGTCGGCAAATGTTGTGCAGTATACAAGGTCGATTTTTAACCTTGGCACAACGGAAGTATAATGTGGTCAATGTAACGTTTTAAGGTTGTGCCAATGTTGGCAAATGTTGTACAGTATAACAGGTCGATTTTCAACGTTGGCACAACGTAGTTATAATGTGGGCAACGTAACGTCTGCGTCCTAAGGTTTTGTCAACGTCGGCAAATGTTGTGCAGTATACAAGGTCGATTTTCAACGTTGGCACAACGTAGTTAAAATGTGTACAACCTAACTACGGCGCATCATACGTTGTGCCAACGTCAAAATCCAATGGTGTTTTAATTTCCGAAGAGGCAGGGCATTGTACACTTTAAAAAAATATCGTAATTTTACGGCGAAAAGTGTGTAAATTCCGCGGTGAATTACCGTATCATCCCTTTTCAGTGTTTTACGGCCGAAACCCGTATTACGGCCGCTCCCATTGCACTCTGGGATATATCCAATATGTAAATCATCTGACCTTAATTTGACCCAGCTTTGTGCTCGAATCATTTCCAAGGTTTAAATATGTGAAAATGGGTCATTTTACGCCATTTTCAAATATTTACTGTTAACTTTATGATAAAAAGGTAAGATTTTGGTGTTCTCTTCTATATTGATGTAAACAAGTACATTCAAAATTTCAAATATTGAAATATAGATTATAATTGCATGACACCATGATTTGAAAAGAGATTTGAAAAGACAGTATATAAAGGATACATGTTCTGAACATTAGTAACTGGAGAGGAGTCGGTGAAAAAGGAATCAGACTGCGCGTACGTGTGTAGGTAAGTGAAAGACTTTGTGTAAAATAAACAATTGCATCGATTAGCCCCAATTAATATCTACAGATCCATCCCATAGTAAATGCAGCATCCTGTGGACGTTTCAACCTTAACTGCTTAAATACCGTAAATAATACGTTAACCGTAGATTCGTTTCCAGTTATGAAAATACGGTACCCGTGAATATATGGAAATATTTAAAACCCGCTGCATTACGTTTGACGGGGAATTTTTTACAGTGTAGGTCTACCCAGCCTAGCATCAGGCCCGGATTAACCACAAGGCTAATAAGGCTATAGCCTTAGGCCCTCGATTATATTAGGCCCTCGATTATATTAGGCCCTCTATTTCAGACAAACATTTTCAAATATGCCTGTTTTTACATGAACGAAACTATAATACATGAACGAAACCAGCGCGCCTGTGAAGTTGCCCGCGGGATGAAAAGAACTGATAACGAGGAATACAAATCAGCCAAACGCCGTAAGAGACGAAATACATGTGACGATGCAACCACTCACACATTCAGCGCCAGAGAGGACTTCAGAGTCAATACCTTCACCACTATCATTGACAAATTGAAAAGTGAATTAGAGCGCAGGGTCAAGAAATATGAGTATATTGACAACATGTTTAGTGTGTTAACAAAGGTGTCGCCTGATATGTCCGATGCACAAGTGAGTGAAGGCATAACAAATCTGTGTCACAAATACCCAGATGATCTACCAGTAGGTTTCACCAAGGAATTTCAGCAATTTCTTACTTTTACGTCCTCAAATATTGAGAAGAAAGATGACGAAAGCCAAGCTGTCTTGATGTACAAAATTATAATTGACTCCAACATGATCGAATGTTTCCCAAACGTTGAAACGGGATTACGGTTGTATTTGTCACTGATGATCAGTAATTGTAGTGGGGAACGCTCATTTTCTCTTCTGAAAAGGGTCAAAAACTTCTTGCGATCGACCATGAGTCAGGATCGTCTGACTGCCTTGTCCCTGTTGAGTATCGAGAGTGAAATTCTAAGATCATTGAACTTTGAGGATATCATTCATGAGTTTGCCACAGCCAAGGCCAGGAAAATGCACATTTAGGTTTGAAACTTTAAAAACATGTGTAGAATATAGTCTCTTCAGTCGCTACCCACTAGTCAGTAGTCATGGTTTGTGTGACTGAATATGATGAACTTATATGTTGCATAATTTAGGCCCTTCCCTCTCATTAGCCTTAGGCCCTCCATACCCTTAATCCGGGCCTGCCTAGCATGCATACGTGTGCCAACGCTGTGGCGGGGTTTACCCGTCGTCGGTACAACGTTGGCCTAACGTCTTCGACGTTGGCCCGATGGAGAAAATAAACGTCAAGGCGACGTCAACTGCCGACGTTGGGCCAATCATAACATTATGTTATCCCAACGTGTTACTAATACATCATACGAACGTTGGACGTGCCGACGTTGGCCCAACAAATGCCGACGTTGTGGCAGGGTTGGCCCAACGTCGACCCAACGTTGGCCCAAGGCGACGTCAACTGCCGACGTTGGGCCAACTGTAAATTCTTACGTTGGCCAACGTTGGCCCAACGTATGCATGTTGGCTGGGTATGCTTTTGACAGCCAATCGTGTGTTCTTTTTCTCAGGCAGGTTATCAAGATCAATGACTTCGGATTCGCTGTGAAATTTCCAGGTTCTACCAAACATTTTATTCCCAACTGTCACAACAGCTCCCTGGGCCTGTTTTTCAGACATGTGGTAACAACTTTTCAGCATGTCAACAGTCTCATAGAACTCAGATTTAACTTTTCGGACTTGGCGGTATTGTGGTGGCATGTCGTCCTGTGCAATACCAACTGTATATGGACTTGACAGACGGCGCTTTCTCCCAGTAGAACAAGTTGGCTTGTCACTATCTTCAGAACTCTCAGTTTGTAGATTGTCATAGTCCTGGTCGCGAACAGCTGCACCTGATTCATTACTTTCAGGAAAAATAGTCACGTCTTTGTTAGGATTTATTTCACTTTCAGCGTCTTGGCGCTTATTCTCCGTGCTTTGCAAATATTTTCTTTCGCGATCCATTGTCTTCATCCTATATCAGCAAAATCTTCACAGAACATCCCGTCAGATCTCTGATCATCAAGAAATTTAAACTCCGTGTCAGTCATTTTCAGTCTATTTAAACGTTCACACTGTTTTCTGACTATTTCATCTCTGCAGAAAACATCATGATCTCCTGCTTGTTGAAATCTTTGAAAGTATCGCTTATGCCTTTCCTCGTTTGACAAAGTGAGATGAATTCCATGTTTAACGCCAAAATGTGCTTCTGTATGTGCTTCACTTGAATGGTGTAAATGTTGCAGTAGATCCAGTGGTCTTGAAGACGTTCTGCTAGCAGATGTGAGGCATCATCTTTAGATCTTTGGGCTTGTCCAGCTCGTTGTGGTCTCAGTAGACACAGCATATTCTGATTGATGTCCTTTTTTGTGGGAAGGACTCCGTGAGGAAATTCTGCTTGCTCATGTTAGTCCAATTTTCCTAATGTTTTCTTTGCTTTTGACCTGGTACTAATGTTTGTGCCATCCTTGTAGATGGAGTCATTACCTTAAAAAAATATGAAATGCATAAATAATTATGTGTGAACTAACAAATAAGTTATTAATAGAAAGTGAAATATTGCAACAAGTTGTTCACAAATGTGCTTAAATATCAGTTGATAGACATACGGATCGAATCTGTCTTTTAACTCACCACTAGGGGTGGACGATATCACGATAATATCGTAACGATACGATATTAAAAAATATATATATCGGCTAAATCGGTTATGGTTTTGAAAATATCGATGTTTCGCCACATTGAAGATATTTCAAAAATATAGCCGATATCAAATTTATATCGCTCTTTTTAGTTAAAATATCGCCGGAGTGATAAATTATACGGTCATATCAACGAAGTTACGCTACCGTGAAGAACTAAAAAACTGTTCGAAATCACGGCGCGGCCCCGCTCATGTTCCTATGACTAATTGCGTGCGTGGTCTTTTTTCGTGAGTTGTGCTCCTGGTTGCGGCGTGGGCTTTAAACTAATTACCCAAGGGTAGTTACAGGATCACGTGGTACACTCTCCTGGAATAACTGCGCTGGTGTACGTTGTGAGGTTGTTCACATTCAACAGATGTCGGATACCAGGATAAAAGCGTGGTTGATGACCGCTTAACTGTGCGTGCGCGATCGATCAATTGCTCACTCATTCTCGTTTTGGGATGGGGGCCGGCTGTACGCATTTATAAACCATGAGTTTGTTTATGAACGTCACGGTGAGTTTTTTATAAAATGTTTGCCGCACCGAGTGGAAAAATTCTAAGAACTTCCCTACGCAACTTCCCTGTAAAACTTGCATGTAAAAGTAGTTCATATATCGCCGCAGTGTCCAATGTCGCTAATGTTCGATACATACATTTTTTCATGTATTTAAAAAGTCCGTGTATTGAGACGATAATATCGTATATTGCCAATATCATGCCGTCGATAATCGACTATAAAAAAATGCAATATCGTCACCCCTACCCACCACCCGTTAAAAATAGTAAAATACAAACAATAAATCCCAAATCCAACTATTTTATTTTAAGCTATAATTTATGTTTCAACTTTATACATTGAGAGGTTACACAGTTGTAAACCTAAACTTATTTACGAATTGCAAACTGTATTCTCTCTCTGTTACTATTATATCAATATATGACAGTAACCAGGGGGTAAATAGTTCATGATTTAAAGATCATAACGAGTCCCAGACATGTCAAATAAAATGTACCCCACTCCCATGGAATGGTCATGATACAGAGCACAAGTAGTACTACACATGGTATAACGTTAGTAGGTAAACAATACAATATGAAACTATAGAAAACTTCTGTCAGTACAGTGTCACTGCCCAGCAAACAATCCTTATATATAATATGATGTGCACATTTACTAATCTAAATATATTATTGTCTTTATGACTTTAAACCCATCAATTAAACCCATCAATTAAACCCATCAATTAAACCATGTCAGCAAACCATGAACATCTGATGATTATGCGTGGTACTATGGATGTGTGCGTCTTGCACGAACGTTGCAAATATTCGCCAACGTTTGCAAACAATTTCAAGTGGAACCAATTGTGCGCCACCAACGTTGGCGAACATTATCAACAGACAGCGAACGTAGTTTTGAGGTGTTCGTGGTTGTGCGAACTTTGCGCTCACAATCGGTTCCACTTTGACCAATCCGTCCCCAGACGTTCGCGCAAACGTTTGCGATACATTCGCGCGAACGGTTGCGATACATTCGCGCGAACGGTTGCGATACATTCGCGCGAGTGTGGTACATATCACGTACACAGACGGGTAACCATAATAATGTCTCTTCAGTGCATACAGAGTCAGGGAACCTTTACGTTAAACTGACAACAGAGGGCGCCCTTCAACCAAAACTTTCAGGGGGTATATACAGGGGGGTTAGAAATATCAAATTTGTATTTTAATTATTTAGGGGCAGAAAATAAAAAGTCAAACAAGTGAAATAATACCCCCTATTCAAACTTTCATTCCGTTGGATTTCGTTGAAACAGTTAATTTTATACGGCTCCTTTCAGCTCTCTTGAACTTTCTTGAACTGAACGTACACTCGCCTATTACGAGTCTAATTGTCTCTCTCATTTGTATTAGCTGTCAGTGCTGCAGCCGATATCCACTCTTCAACGAACAGTTGACGTTAATGAAGACATTGGTCTGACTAGCGCCCTCAACTCAACATACAGACTCCTCAATAGGGAACTCCACGTCGGTGACACAGCACATTTTGTCATCCAAGCTAAAGATTCTCAAGGCAGAAATAAAACAAGGGGTGGTGATTTCTGGTTTACTGTTTTAACAAGTGATACTGGTGCTTACCCGACCAAGGGAGGGCGCACTGCTGGGAGGATTGTGGACTATAATAACGGTACTTACAGTGTATTTATTTACGCTGGATGGGAGGGGACTGCTTACGTTCACATGACACTAGCAGCTCCAAGCGAGGCTACAAAATGGTTACGCAAGAACTATTGGCCAATAGAAAAACGTGTTTTTTGGACTGGAGCATTTTCTGGCAAGAGCACTCTGGGTAAACAAGTATTATCTGAAAGTACTGTATGCTACCTTTTAAGAAATGTGACGTCATCGGAGCTGTGTATGATGGATTACAACCCGAAAGCTATGGGATTGACGGCTCTTTACTGTCAAAAACCTCAGACATTTGAATGTGATGAACTTGGAACGCTTACGGTGAACAGCGACAATATTGCCAGAAGAACGGAACAGCTGCTTGGTGAAAATATTAAATTGTTTGATGGGTAAGTTTAAAAACAAATGAATTAACGGCAGCCCAACTAAATAACAAACGAACACACAAACAACAGATTGATATGAAGTAATTTAATCTTATTTCCATGGATAGGGTGTAACGATACCACTTTTTCGCGATACGATACGTATTGTGATACTTGGTCACGATATCGTGAATACTAAAGATGCTTTTAAAAAAATGTCAGTAATGTTGTGAATTACCCAATGTTGTACATATACACAGTTTCATGTTGCCAAAGTTATTCCCCTTCCCCTGAAAATAAAGGCAAAAATTTCGGCAAAAATAAAGATACCGACAGTTTAATCATGTGTAAAATATTGAGTCAAATATTTTAACATTTTCATCAATAATACTATAATGCACACCAAATCTGGTTCACAAAAAAGAAAATTCTTACTTTATAAAAGAAATCCGTAATTTATATTTAGCCCACCGAAGTTTTTCCCGACAAAATGTCAACAATGAAGTCTATTCTGAGGGGGAAACCCATGAAATTTCCTGTCAAAATAGTATAGCGCCCTATCAAAAATAGTATAGCGCAATCAATAAATCAAGTCAATAGATATTGCAATAATAATGCTTGTTGAAATAAATTATGGGGAATACGGAGAGTCGTTCTGACTAAACGCTTTGCCACCCGCAAAACAGATATTATCGTCGGCATTTTTTAAAGACGGCGGTCAGGCATTTTTTCAGGGAAAACTTCAAAGATTTCTGTGGGGTAAATGTCAGGTATGAAGTGCTAATATTTTTAAACAAATTTTGGTTTGGATAACATTCAGTGTTTTTTTGGGGGTATATTTTGATGAAATTTTGTGTGAACCCCAAAAAGAATCAGTATCCCGATACGCGGTTTTGTATCACGATAATCGGTGAATCGTTACATGGGGTTCAGCGGCGCGAATGTGCTTGAAAACGATACTCTCCGCGGTATCTAAAGTAAATATCTTTGAAATCAGCTATAGGGGGCGCTATGCAAACCGACAGGCGGTAAAATTTGAGTTGTGCAAAGCACCATTTTTTACCCAAATTCCAGCCTCCACACTGCTCTTAAACCTTATCTATGTTCTTGTAACACATATAAGACGGCTAGAGGCGATTCTGATGATCAACTATGCCTGCAGGAAGGAAGAAAGCCGCCCTTAAATCCGTCACGATGTCAAGCAATGAACGTGAGGTTGGTACACCACCTCCCACAATGTTACAATCTCCTGATCACTCAGTGGCCAAGGTACCTGACCAGCCTGACTCGTCATGTTGCAACACCGATGGGGATTTTCAGCGCTTTGTGAGGGAGACTTTGATTGAGATACGCAAAGGTCAGGATGAAATTCACAAACGGATCAACAACATGGAATCCAATATCAATGATTCCATTCAGTTCGAGGGCCGGCGTATCTCCGAGCTTAGAGAACTAGCTGGAAGACAAGATTCAGCAGATTGGTGAGATAAACAAACAACTTACGTCCCACAAAGAACAGCTTAACAAATTAGAACGTTCTAGCAGACGTAACAACATGAGGGTAATTGGCTTGTCCCGGCACAAGGATGAAGACTGTATGGAGCTCTCTACAAGACTACTTCAAGACAAGTTCGGTCTTACAAATATTAAACTCGAGCGTGCACATAGAGATGGCCCTAAACTTCCGGAAATTCAACTGCTATCCTTCGTAAGCAACGACAGGCCCTTGATCGCGTATCCTACTTCTGCACTGATGATCTTACAAAAGATGACCTTCATGAAAATAAATGATGGGCAGACCATGCAAGCAAGGCTTACAAGGAGTAATATGTTAGATGCCGAAACCAGCGCATCTACTTAAAAAATGATTTTGTTGAAAAATTATTTTTTAATTAATTTTTAAATTTATTTATTATTATTATTATATATATATATATATATATATTTTTTTTTTAAATATTTTTTTTAGCGCATCAACTTAAAAATGGGCGTGGTTGATGAAAAAAAAGAGGAGAGGGTGAGAGTTGATGATGTTGATGACGTCATCAAAAAAAGGTGACGTCATCATGAAATGGCTCGTGGGTAGAAGTAGGGGGAACGTTAATATAAAATAAATTGAAAATCACACTTATAAAATTGAAAAAGTAAAAAAATCTTACTTATAAAATTGAGATAATATTTTAAAAATCTTACTTATAAAATTGAAAAAAAAACAAAAAAATATTATCTTGTTTAATAGTAAAGAGAGTATGGAATCAAGAAGAAAATATTTATCGAGATGGACATTGTCAGAATTGAAAGAGTTTGCGCGCTCGCATAGACCCATAATTCTTGTACAAAACCAAAATGGTAAAGTAGATAAACGTTCTTATTACAACGCGGTAAAAAAATATTTGCGTCGTCATAAACCAAAGCCACTATATAAATTAAGTTTAGTCGAATTGAGAGAGCGTATAGAGTCTGAAAATATTGTTTTACCTCAACGCGGCGCGGGTAAAAGTGGGCGGTTGTTAAAAAAGGACTACATCGCTGCCATTAAAAGGTTTCACGGTCAAGAAGAAGAGTTGAGATTTAAACCCCCGATTGACGGTGGAAGATATTTACGCGAACGAAGAATGGTAGTTGACTAGTTCCGCTGAATCATAGCAAAGAAAAAGATTTAAATATTTTTTGGGAAGCGGTAAAACCAAAGATTAGAGCCAAGTTGGGTATAGACTTGCAAGAATTTACATCGTACAAGTTTATGATATATATACGCATTAAATTACGTAAAGAAAACCTAGACGGTATAATCGATTCTGCCGAACCAAGATTTCATAATAATAGACAAATTGTTTTATTGAATTTGGATGACATTGAAAATATATTTAATACCGTTTTTTCACAAATTGCCGAGTCTTTAGAACAATGGACTCAAGAGGGTTCTGGATGGGAGGTAGATCGTATCGTAGATATGAATATCGCTATCGCGAGATATCAACCTTTGAGAGGCGGTTCTTATATCGAGCTATGCGACAATATAAAAAATAAAAAAGCGTGCATCAACGTAAAAAACAACGACGATGATTGTTTGCGGTGGTCGCTTCGTGCGCATCGTTTTCCAACTTTAAAAGATCCTCAAAGAATGTCTAAATACCCGATGGAGGATGGTTTAAATTTTGATGGTGTAGATGCGCCTACACCAATCAGTCAAATAAAAAAAGTAGAGAAGCAAAATTGTATAGCGATAAACGTTTTTGGTTGCGAATCAAAATCGATACTAGTTTACAAACTCAGCGATCAACCCGCGGAACTAAATCGTATAAATGTATTATTAATTCACGCCGACTCTGACTCTGACGAGAAGCGCGAGAAGCACAAAGAGCAAAGAAGAACAAGAAGGAACTAGATCTCACTACGTTTGGATTAAAGATGTGAATAAATTACTTTCTAACCAAACTAAACACGGCCATCGCCAGCATTTTTGTTTGAGATGTTTACAGGGTTTTTCGACGGAAGATTATCTCGAAAATCACGTAAAAATGTGCAAGGGAATTAACGACAGACCGACGACGGTCGTTATGCCGGAAAAGGGTAAAAACGATACGATAAAATTTATAAAAGTTCATAAAAAGAGTAAAGTTCCTTTCGTTGTATACGCCGACTTTGAAAGTATTATTAAAAAGATTGACGACGTAAATGCAACTAATACTAAAAAACTACAAGAACACATCGTTTGCGGTTATTCGTACGTCGTCGTTTGTTGCGACGGTGAAACTAGTTCTCTCGTTACGTATAGGGGAGAAGATGCCGCTAAGCATTTTTTAAATAAATTAGAAAAAGAAGAAGAAAACATCAACGAGATGTTTAAAAATCCTAAAAAATTGTACATGACTGAAGAAGATGTAAAAGATTACAACTCTGCTAGCAAGTGTTGGATATGTGAAAGGGGATTTTTTAAAGGTGATGACGCCAAGTTTAAACAAGTACGCGATCATTGTCACATTACCGGTAAATATCGAGGCGCGGCGCATAATTGTTGTAATTTAAAACTGAGTTTAAAACCAAATAAAACTTTTATTCCGGTCGTATTTCATAATTTACGAGGTTACGACTCGCATCTCATTATGCAAGGCGCGGGCCAAACGACGGGAAATTTAACGTGTATTCCAAACAATATCGAAAAATATATTTCTTTTTCAATCAGGCAACTACGATTTATCGACAGCGCTCAATTTTTACTGGCGTCGTTGGATAAACTCGTAAAATCAAACAATTCTTTCCCAATTACTAGCAAGTTTGAATCAGATTTAGAAAAATTTAATCTTGCTAAAAGCAAGGGTATTTATCCTTACGAATACATGGATAGTTTTGAAAGATTTGAAGAAACGCGTCTTCCCTCGATGGAATCTTTTTATAGTAGTTTAAACAACCAACGCATTACTAAAGAACAATACGAGCACGCAAAGACGGTTTGGAACAAGTTTGATTGTAAAAATTTAGGTGATTATCACGATTTATACGTGCGTACGGATACTTGCTTATTGGCGGATGTATTTGAGAATTTTCGTGGTACTTGTTTACGAGAGTACGGTTTGGATCCGGCTAATTATTATACGAGTCCTGAATTAAGTTGGGACGCTTTGTTAAAACATTCGAAAGTTTGTTTAGATTTGTTTACAGACGTCAACATGCATTTATTTATAGAAAAAGGTACGAGAGGAGGAACGTGCATGGTAAGTAAACGATACGCTAAAGCAAACAATATACATTTACCCGATTACGATAAATCAAAACCATCAAGCTACATTATGTACTTGGACGCGAATAATTTATACGGGTACGCGATGAGTCAACCTTTACCAACTGGTAATTTTAAATGGATGACGAGAAAACAAATTGACAGACTCGAGAGCGAGGGATTAACGCGTAAGAAAGGATGTATTTTAGAAGTTGATTTAGAATACGTTAAAGAATTACACGATTCTCACAACACATTTCCACTCGCGCCAGAGTCGTTGACGGTGCCGAAAGAATGGATGTCGTCGTATCAGCTCGAGTTATTAAACAACAAACCAGCCCCAAACGTTGTAAAATTAGTTCCAAATTTATACGATAAACGCAACTACGTGCTTCATTATCGTAATTTACAATTATATTTACAACTCGGTATGAAACTGACTAAAATTCATCGCGTTTTAGAATTTGATGAATCATGTTGGATGAAATCATACATCGATTTAAACACTCGGCTCAGAAAAGACGTGACGAGTGATTTTGAAAAAGATTTATACAAACTCATGAACAATTCAGTTTTTGGAAAAACGATGGAAAATGTACGAAAACGCGTTAACGTGAATTTAAAACGGCTAAACGATGAAAAAGCGGAAAATCAAATTCGTTCACTCGTTGCGAAACCAAATTTTGCCGAGGCTAGGATTTTTAATAATGATTTAGTGGCGATTCACATGCACAAAATAAAACTCGTTCTCAACCGCCCAGTCTACGTAGGAATGAGCATACTGGATTTGTCTAAAGCTTACATGTACGATTTTTATTACAATCGTTTAAAAACAAAGTACAGTAACGAGTGCGAGTTGATTTACACGGATACGGATAGCTTATTACTCGAGATTCGAACGCAAGATGTATATAAAGATTTATATAAAAACAAATCTTTATACGATTTTAGTAATTATAAACAAGATCATTTTTTACATTCGAAAGTTTTAAAAAAAGTAATCGGTAAAATGAAAGACGAGACTGCGGGAATTCCTATTTCCGAAATTGTATGTTTAAGACCAAAAATGTATTCGATACTTTTACAGGATGGAAAAGGAATATAAAAAAAGCTAAAGGTGTTAAAAAACAAGTTTTAGAACAGGATATTAAACACTCGAGATATAAACAAGTTTTATCTCAAAATAATACACTACATCACCCTATGAATTTTATTAGGCATGAAAAACATAGATTATATACAACGCGAGTAAATAAAATATCGCTATCTCCTTTAGACACAAAAAAATATATTTTAGAAAACGGAATACATACTCGATCTTACGGTCACTATAAAATTTCAGAATTAACTTTAGCAGATAACGCTAGCGTTTAATCGGTGGATTTTCCGTATCTCGCGGTACAGTTTGTAATTCTTCTCTTACAAAACTACGAGCAGGGCCCGCGTCTAAATAATACAAGATGGGTTGATTCGCGGCTTTCATCGTTTTAGCTAATCTATAAATTGTTATACTCCATATAGGATCGGTCGCGCGACGTCTCGTATCTTTTTCTGCTTCACCGGGTGTGTATAAATACCGAACTAACGAGTTTAATGGAATTCTTTTTTCTTTCTTTGAAGCTGGTGAGGCTGGATTTTGTTCGACGACGCGTAATTTAATCGCGTCTTTAGGTTTTAAATTAATGAGTCGCGTCGTCTCGTTGTTTAACGATTTTACAACCAACGGTAATCTTTTAACCCATTCTCTATTTCTTTCTCCCAACGCTATTTCTTTAGCGTATTGATGTGAAAATAGTCTTTCGCTTAAAGTTCTATTGAATCGCTCTACTATGCCCTGAGCTCTATGATTACCGGCTTCGCTTCTTTGAATTTTTACATTATGTTTACTCATTAATACGTTTACGCTAGACATAAATTCTTTTCCAGGATCAACTTTTATAATTTTGGGCCAAGTGAGCCGCAAACGTTTATAAATTTTTCAAACGCGTTACCGACTTGAACGGCAGTTTTATCGGTTAATGGTCCTTCTTTATATCTGCTAGCTTCATCCACAACGGTTAACGCGTACTTGTACGTCTTTTTAGTTGCTCCCCTACCGATCGTATCGTGCGCAAGAAATAATAAATCTGCTTGATGAACCTCGTTTGGTTTTTCTAAAGTACTATTTGAACTAGTCGGTCTTGGAATATATTTCGGATAGGGTAAATAAATTTGGCACAACGCTTGCTTTTTTATCCACTGAGAAACTAATTTTACATTTACCTTTGTTTCTTTTGCTAATTTATTAATAGCGTCGAGACCTTTGTAGTATCCTTTCGGACTATAATACACATTTTGAAGCTTTTGTTTCGTTCGCTCGTCCATTTTTAATATTTATAAATATATTTATTCCGTAGGATTTTTAGGCATAAGCGAGGATGGTAAAATTCCTTGTTGTACTAACCACATTTGCGTCATCGAAGATAATCCAAGCGTCGCGGTTAGTTTTAGCGAGTCTTTTATATCCAATTTATTTAAATTGGCTGGTTCTACGCTTAATACTTTTTTACCGAGCATGCTGTATAAAACGGTAAAAAGTGTCAAAACGGCGCTGTGATAGGCTGAATCGGCGATTGTTTTCGTATCCATCATATTTTATACTCGTCAATATAATTATTTAAAAAAAAAACTTTTATTCCATTTCAAGAACAACATGTTGTTGTCTCGTTGGCGCGGGTTTAAACAAAGGTGGCGCTGCTTCGCTAGCGTGAGAGCTTAACGGTTTTGGCGGCTCTTTTACTACCGCTGGCTCTTTTTTACTAAAAAGGAAATAAGCGCCAACGGCTAAACCAATAGCGATATAGTAGTAGTAGTAGTTTGATGAGTTGTTTTCTTCTTTTTGAACATAACTCGTTGACTCTGACGGGTAACGAGTTTTACTCGCGTCTTTAGTGAGTTGTAGTTTTTTCTTTTTATTAAGTTCAGCGAGTCTTTTCCCAGCTGCGACTCTTTTTTTCTTTTTTTTTTCTTTTTTTATTGGCCGGTTTCGTTACAGTCCTCAACGTTTTTACAGCTTGCGGTTGCTCTGGTTGCGTATTCTCCAACTCGTTCGTCTCCATCGCTTTTATTATCTATACAAGATTCTTCTTTTCTTTTTAAATGTTTTGCCGTAATTAGCGTTGCACTGAGCGGCGCAATCAACATTCCGTACTTGTAGTATATTTCACACGCTACGGTAGAAAGCGTGCTCGAAATGAATGGATCTTTTTCTAAATCTGAAATTAATTTACCTTCGTCGTCAATTTCAAAATGATGACCGTATAAATCAATGCGATTTAAACTAAATCCTAATAGTTTAGCGTATAGCGTTAGAATGGCGCTACCTAAAGACTGCGTTATATCGCGGCCTAATTTAGTTTCGTATTGCACGAGTAATACATCTCGCTCTTCTGTACTTAGTGCTTCAATATCGTTGATGGAATACTCTTTACCGAATTTTTTTTTGAATCTCCTCCCGCTACAACGGATAAAAGCCGTTTATCTCGTAGTTTTTGCTTTAATAGTAGCGCATCGTCGTTTATATTACTATCGGTAGACGGTAGGCTTGACGCGGACGCTGACGCGGAGAGTGGATTTTCTGTCAATAGTTTAGCAACTTCTTCCATTTATTATAAGTATTTATAGAATAATCGGTAAAATTTATTTAAAAAATAGAGAAACCAATAATTAATTCTAGATAATCCATCGGTATTGGCGAGTTGATTAAGATTATATATTAAATCTTTTACTCGTTCAGTGTCTATACTCGGAAATGTATCTTTTACTTTTTCAGAGTTTGTATTTAAAATTTGTACTAGTTCTTTTCTATCGTTTTCGGTATTAACGAGTTGGTTAAGATCATTTATAAAATGATTTACTCGATTAGTATCTAAACTCGTAAATAAATCTTTTACTCGTTCAGTGTTCATATTTATAAATAGATCTTATAAAATATTATTAAAAACACCAACAAGTAACTAACAACGACTTATAGGTAATTACCAACAACCTACTAACGACCTATGGGTAATTACTAAGTAACCTATGGGTAATTACTAACGACCTATGGGTAATTACTAACGACCTATGGGTAATTACTAAGTAACCTATGGGTAATTGCTAACGACCTATGGGTAATTACTAAGTAACCTATGGGTAATTGCTAACGACCTATGGGTAATTACTAAGTAACCTGTAAGTAATTAACGAGTAACCTATAGGTAACCTATGGGTAATTACCAACAACAACTTAGTCGCGTATCTCATAACTGGTAGGTTGATCCGTTTTTAAAATCAATTTGCGATGTAAAACTCGTTTTAATTTCTCGCGCGTTTGCTCTCGTAACTCGGCTGTCGGTATAACGTCGTTTTCTCGAAGACAATTCTCGTACGAGTCTCGTACGAGTCTCTATAAAATAAACACGCCCATTTGAGTTGCTCTCTAAAATCTTTCAATACGCTATTATATTTTTGTGAAAGAATCCAACAGCTATGTTTAACGTGTCTACCGCTAAAAGCCAATTGGGTAATCATACATTTATTATTCTCGTCGTATTTTTTATAATGCAACTGTTTATTCGCGCTACAGTCATCGATAATAAACAACGTTTCCTCTCCTTTGAACACATTGCTATAAATTTGTATAGCTCGGTTTAACGAAATATCGTTTAAATCGTTAACGTGTACATTACCATCGTTTTGAATCCATTTTCTATTTTTATAAGTATCGTTGTCAAAGATGGTGGGGCATAATATAACGATATTTTCAAAATGTTTAAAATATTCTTTTTCTAATAAATTTAAAACAAATTCAGTTTTTCCGCATCCGGTTTGACCGCAAATTAACGCGGCGTGTGGATATTTAGGTAACATTCCTTTTAATATTAGTATTAATAATCGACAGATTCAAAACGCCCATTTCTTATAACGAGTTGCGCGTCCATAATAATAAAAGTGTACATGTTTAGTTCACCCGGGGCTTCCGCTTCTTTATCAATTTGAACGGTAATTCCTTCGGACAAGTTTTGTACTCGTCTTCCGCTTCCGTGTATTTTATTGTCGGTGCTCGTTCTCATATCTAAAAATAAACCGTATCGTTCGCTTAAATAATCGGCTTGTTTGACGTTGGATAAATTTAGAGCTTTAACGACTTGTATAGCGTGTTGTTGTTTCGAATCACCGAAATATTTTGAAATTTCTTCCCAATGTTGATACCTTTTCATTCCGTGCGCGTATAATTGATTAGGAACGCCTTCGATCGTTATCGAAACTTTATCAATTTTTGGATTATAAAATGTATTGCTTTCTTGTACGTTGGGTTCTTTGAATAAAAACAATATTCCTTTCATACTTTTTGCGGGAGTATTTAAATTTATATTCCACGTAGTATCGCGTTTGTTTAACGGCGTCACGCTCTGTCTTAGTACGCGATCAAACAGTATACTAAACCGGTTGCTATATTGATTTTTAATCGTTCGAGCGAGTTCCGGCATATGAACGACTTGATATTCTAAAGAAATTCCACTTATGATATATTTCGCATTATCGTCGGTGCTTTTAATCACGTTTGAAAATGTATTAAACACGAGTTCGTAAGTCAATCGATCTCCGATCCCCGATTGGTAGTAGGGTTGATGATCGGTCAACAATTCAAAATCCAGCGGAATGTAATACCTATTTTTATACGTATCCGAGCTTTATCTTTTCCTCCGTTACCCGCGGGAACCTTATCGCTAGCGTCTATTCTTAATTTAGTCACGTTTGCATCTTCGATTCCTTGATACGCTAAATTATCGCGTTGATCTTTGGTCAACCATTCGTCTTTATAACAATTGAATACATCCGCATCGTCTAATGAAAATATTTAATTTCCTTCCATTTTAATGATTATATGTTTTACGATCGCTCTACCAACGTTTTGTACCAACGTTCTCGTTTCATCATCCGCGCTAACAAGATTAACGTTGAAAGCTAATCGAACCGTATTCGGAACGATAACGTCGTTCATTCCTAAATTTGGAAAACGAACCGTCAACAATTGATTTTCGTTAATGGTACTCGGATTGTTTGTAATGACGACTTTTTGACGCAATCCTTTTATACCTCTAGGTTCTCTTATTATTCTGTATGGATCGAGCACATCTCTGTACGTATTATTAGCCATAGTTTATAGTTTTAAAATATTTTAAAAAAAATTAAAAAAAGTACAAGTAAAATGGTATCTATAGCGATGATGATTGGAGGTGCGGTAGTCAACGCGTTGGCATTTACCGGATCAAATTTTTTATTTAGTAATTTACGGGGTAACGACGCTGAACGAGAACGAGCAAGGCACGATTTAGCGATGGAACAACTTTCGAAAGCCAGAGACGAATTTAGTAAAAAGCGTTTAAAATATCTAGATTATTTAAACGAGAAAATACAAAAAGAATCGAGCGCCGTAAGAACGTTCAACAATATTGACGATGCGTTGAATGAATATTCACGAGTTACAAGTGAACGAATAAATTTACCTCTTGATTTATACAACGAACCGCAACTAAAAGATGTTTACGTTCCGAGCCAAGATCAAAAAACGCGAGAAATTGTATTTATCGTACTAGGAATGAGCGCCGTAGGTTACGCGAGTTATAAATTGTTGAAAAAAGATAAAAAGTAATTATAAAATGGCGAGAGAAGGAGAGTATGAGCTTATGCCGCTAGATCCGTTATTACAAGATCTTGATAACGATGATGAAGAAGAAGAAGATATTGAATCATCTAATGATGAATATATAGATGATGAAATGTACGTCAACAACGGGGGCGATCGTCCAACTGAACAAGAAACGTCTTTTAGTACACCAACTTTATCTCAAGAAAATAGATTACGTAAAGATATAGTCGATGATTTTTATGCAAGTTTTGGTAAGGAAGACGTTGTAAAAGACTATACTAGATTCAAGTATAAACTAAATGAAAAAGGAGTGGGTGAGCTTTATTTTTTGCAAGATAATAAAGAAATACGTCTAACTAAAAAAGCAGGTGGTGGATTTTTAAAGCTAAGATCAATCAAAGGCTTAAGATCATTGATTGATTTAATACCATTTGGTTACGCGAAAAAACCACCTATTTTCGTCGTTTTAGACAAAGCAGAAGGACCATTAACTCCAGAAACTCTAAGCGGTCGTAGAAGGTTACCCTCTATACCGATGCAACGGGTGGAAAAATCAGTACAAGTAGGAGAAGCTATCGCAATGGCAACGATGGAGCTTTCGAGAGATCAAGACGCTCAAACGGAATTGTACATTCCATGGCGGGAAATGGAAGCGCTCAATGACATTATGACTACGAGTCGAGGTGAACAATTAAATCTTTTAACTAAATTAAAAGTAGTCAATCAAAAAATCTCTGATGTTCAAGAATTAATTAGTGACGCTGAAAAAAGAGAGCTTGATGATGAATCGATAGAAACTACTCGTAGAGACTTGCAAAAACTAAAAGATGAAAAACAAGTTTTGATTGAACAAATTGATGCGCAAGATTACGTTCTTCGTAGTCAAATTAATAGAATTAAAGAAACAGCTCAAAAAATGTTAGAAAGAGATGTTACGTTAGGAGATAGAATTAAAACTTTATTTAGAGAACAAGGTATAACGATCGTTAGTATATTAACGGCTTTTAGTATGACCATCGCTTTTATCGTCGAATCGATCGTTAATGCCGCAAATTCAGTTTTACCCAAACCTATACCACCCAAACCTATACCACCTACACCCCCAGAACCTAGCGGTGGTGTAAAAGAGTGGATACAAAAACATTTAAAAATCTAGCAAACGTATTAGCTAAACTAGGAGCGAAAGCTTTAGCCGCTTTACCGGCTATTATCGGATCGATAGTAAGTTGGTTATTGACTACCATTTCAAAAGTAGTATCGTGGACGGCGGAACATTTGTGGCTAGCTTTGACGGGGGTTGGTGTTTTAATTTTAACATATACGCAGAAAACGCTAGCGTAGCCGCGCCCCGCGTAAGGCTAAAATAACAATTCATAAATCATAATGCCGAGTCCGGTTAAAACGGCGAAACCAATAATTAAAGCATTTTTTTCTTCTCGATGGTTATCATCGCTAGAAAGAACATCTTCTAAAGGGTCTTCTTTTATTGCGCTGACGCGAAGCGTAGAGAGAGATTCTTGAGTATGTGCTATTGTAGAGGGAGATTCTATATCATTAGATTCTTGCACGCTCGATACTAGTTCATCTTGCACAGCTTCGCTAGCGTGCTTGGTGGTTAACGCCAACGTTGATTGTAAAGGTAAAATAGGGGGAACAACGGGTTCTGAATTTGTATCTAAATTTGAACCTAGAGATAAATCACTCGTCGCGATTAATATATTATTGTTGTATCCCGCGTACGTACCTATTCGTAAATTCATATCGCTAGGCATCATGTATAAATTTTCTCCGATACAAAAGTTTAATTGCGAACGAGCGTTTTGTAAAACATCTTAATATCGTTGAATAGAAGACTGTAAATCAACCGGAGAATCAATCTCAGCATTTACTATATTTATAAATTCACGCTGCGCGTCTAAACCAACGCCAAACGCAAGGAATCCACTTTTAGCTTGCGCTTGAGCTCCTAAAATCGCGTAAACGTACGTTCTTATAGAATCATTTATGCGTTCTGTACCGATATCCGTAAAACCTCGAGCTAACCCCAAAGACAATATAAATTTAGTCCACGCTGTTTCAACGCGTTCCGATTGCAAAATGAAACCTACTCTAATGGTGTGTTCTTTACGATTATGTACACCGTCGTCAAAATCCATTCTTTTTTCACCCGGTGCGACGTTGAGATTGTTAAGAGGAATAGGGTCGGTGTTGGGATTTAAAATAGAATTGTCGTAGTTGTGCCCAGGTACTGGATCGTATCTTTTACCAATGTTTCGCCAAAAATATTCGATGCCTAATCCATCGCTGTACATATCGACACGTTGTTTCCAATTATTTAATGTTGAGAGGTGAAAGTCTTTACATAGTCTATTGTACGCGCTTACGTCTATATTGTTTTCAAACGCGCTAAAATAATTTTGAAAAGACGTGGGACAGCTCATTTCTTTTAACAATCGTCTCATTTGATAATATACATGAAATCTAAAAAACTACGAATCATATTTGAATGATTTAAATGTTGATAACCCACCCCACATCTCGTTGTAGCGCAATACGTTGTAAAATTTATTTGATTTTGATAACATTTTAGCGGATTATGATGCCAATCATCGACTACTTTTTGACTATTAACTTTAGGCAACTTGTAGTTGCTAAAAACATTATCGAAATGCGCGGTGAAAAAATCGTTCTCGTTGACGTAAATTTTTAGACTCGTTAAATCGCTAGCGTTAAAATTTAAAGGCGCTGTAAAATTTCCAGATTGTGGATATGTGTAAGAAAAATTACTTTTAAAAGCTAATGGAAACGTCATTTTATTATAATAAAATTATAAACTTTTAATATTAAAATGTATCATACCATTGAAGTCGAAATTGAAAAAAATGGCGGGTCTATTCAATTAAACGACGTTGTCGATAATCGCGAAGGTAATCTCACGATAACATTACATAGCGTAAACATTTGGGTAGGATATTACAACGTGCGTAAAAAAGAAAGAATAATTTATCGTACGACGGGTGAGCGACAAGATGTCGTCAAGTTTGTCGAAGCGGGACTTACAATATTAACGAAATTATCGATATTATAGTAAAAGACGCACCTTGGAAAAAGTTTATTATCGATAAAACAACGGGTGTCTATTTGCTAAAATTAAGTTTTGAAAACAAATCCGTTAAATTTACATCCGGGTTAGCTAATTTACTCGGGCTTCATAATGAATTTCTAACCGCGGGAGAATATAGTAAAAAGATTGACGTACAACTTTTTAAAATTTTATACATTCATTGCGATCAAATTCCTACGACTGAAAATTATTTCAACGGTAAACCTTGTACCATTTTAAACGCTTTTCCCTTGCAAGGGAAATCGTACGGAGAAAGTATGTGGATGGAATATAAAAATCCATTGTTGAAAAAATTAAAAGTCGGTACTTTTAACGCATTGAGCTTTCAAATTAAAGATTCAAAGGGTAGAGACATAAATAATCACGGTTTCCCCGTTATTTTAAATCTAGAAATTATGTAAATATGGCGAGTATTTACGGACCTAGTCGAACGAGCGGTATTATATCTACCGATAGAGACGAAATTGTACGAACATCGTCTAGCGAAATTTACGAACATCATGGATACATCAACAGAGATGAAATTTTACTAACGATACCTATAGTCGAAAAATACAACGTTATACTCGGATGGCACGCTCATTTTAAACTACCCTTTTTCATGTTTAACGAAGCGCCCACGTACTGCAGTATTTTTGTGCAATTTATAAAAACCAATAGTTTTATTACGCATTCATCGACGCGTGATTATGCGGCCGACGCTTATCATATTCCTTCTCCAGAACGAGATGAAAAATTTCATTTTATTGATAATGAAACGCAACATCTAAAGTACGAAATGTGTTTTAAAATGCGAGGCGTTCGAAAAGTTTTTGTAGAGGCGACCTTTTTCGGCGCGCTCATTTCTAAAATCTGTTTCAATATAAAAATTAAAACTTTATCGTTAAATTTAAAAAAATTATACTATAATAAATATGGCGAGTATTTACGGACCTAGTCGAACGAGCGAGCAAGTTTTATCAGTCACACCTAACGTAACCGCTAAAGCTAACACTATTGAAAAAAGTGGACATATCGCTGACGATGAAATTCAACGAGATATACCTTTATTGTTTTTAACGAATCATCTACTCATGGACATATTTTGGATCGGTTTAAAAAAACAACCGCAGTTTGTGATTCAACTAACATCAGATTTTTCATTTTATGCTAAATTAATAAAGGGTGAAAATAATTTTTATTCAACCGTGATAAATTACAATCTAGATAGAGATTCACAGTTTATTAGTTTCCCTAAAAATAATGATACTAGATTTGTTTTTTCCGATGAACCGCAGCATTTAGAATGTGATTTTTGCTATAAAATGAATAATAGCGATTTATACAGTAGCTCCGACATTGAAAAAGTTTTTGTACAAGCAAAGTTTGTTGGCTCTTTAACAATTGGAATCTGTTACGATATAAAAGTTATTACTTTTCCATTAAATAAAAAATAAAAAAAATCTTTTACTAATAATAAAAAACAATGAGCGCGCCTATAGAATCAACGAATGTACTTTATCCAAATTTATCGTCTATAACGGATGATGCTAAATCATTTCGATTGCAAAAAATAGATAACATTCAAAAAGAAATTTTAAAAGAGAGAAACGAACGCGAAGCCGTCTATAAAAAATATAATAAAATTATCAACGCTTGTAGTATCGTAGAAACTCTCGCAGAATTGGGCTGTATGGGAGCAGGGGCTATCGGAATCGCCAGTATCGCCAGCGTTGTATCATCACCCGTAGGATTCGTTTTAGAAGGTTTAGCTTTAGGGTTGGGTGGTGCGGCGTTTGCTCTCAGATACGCAAAATTTAAATTATCTAAAAAAGCTAAAAAACACGAAGAGATACGAGTTTTAGCCGAAAGTAAACTCAACACCATCAACAGTCACGTTTTAAAAGCGATTGAAGACAATGTTATAAGCCAAGAAGAATTTAATTTAATCGCTAAAGAGCAAAGAAAGTACTCTGCGATAGAGAAAATATTCGTAACAACTCTGGTAAAAATACAGCTTTACCGGCTAAAACAACCAACAAACCCGTCGATGTAAATGTTGAAGAAAAAACAATTCTTATAGAAAAACTTTTAAGTTTAAAGTAAACTTTACTGTACAAAAATCGTATTATAATCCTTCGCGAGTAGCGGAGCGGGTAAAACAACTGATAGACCTCCCCCGTACGCCACAGCAGCGTAAACGCTGTAATTCAAATTATTAGCCGTTATATTTTTTAATTATATATATTCTCGCTATAAACGAGTTGTTGTCTTTATCAACTCTTTCATCACAAAATTTAAAAAAATTTCTAGCGAGAGTTTCGGCTAGCGAAAAAGTCCTACAAAGAAACGCGCAATTAGTACATATTTCCGCTTTTGCTTTTGTACCCATTTTACATCTTTTACAAGCAACTGTTTTAGATTTTCCTTGTCTAATACGACCCATGTGCATAGAGCAATATACATATTGATCCGTGCTTGGTTTACTACATTTTTTTAATGAACCATTTAAAAGCCATTCGCACGAGCTGTTTACTCGTTGCGGTATAACATTAATGCTTGTAGTTTTTATTATCGCTATTAAATAATCCTCCTTTATTAGTTTTCCATATTTACCAGATGCAGCGCCAATTTTAATATTATTTTTTAATACAATCTCTTTTAGCTCAGCTTTGCTCTTTAATCTATAGTTTGCCATCTTTACTATTAAACAAGATAAGATATTTTTACTTTTTCAATTTTATAAGTGTGATTTTCAATTTATTTTATATTAACGTCTCCACACCCCCGTACTTCTACCCACGAGCCATTTCATGATGATGTCATTTTTTTTAAATGACGTCATCAACATCATCAACTCTCACCCTCCTCTTTTTTTTATCAACCACGCCCATTTTTTAAGTAGATGCGCTGGTTTCGGCAAGTTGATGCGCTAAAAAGGTGATGTTTTGAAGAAAAAAAATAAAAAATAAAATTTAAAAAAAATTAATAAAAATCATTTTTTCAAAAAATCATTTTTTAAGTAGATGCGCTGGTTTCGGCATCTAACATACTACTCAAGGAAGGAAAGAAAGTTCGCTTCTATGCAGGTAAATGGCGTGGGAATTGAGGAGCACTAGCTGACTTCTACAAGCAGTAACCCTCATCCATGTACATCATCCATAGCTATGCATGCTCACGAACTCCATTGTTTAATACATTGTTATGTGGAGTGTCGTGGCCGAGCGGTCTAGCTTTACCGGACTCAAGTTCTGGTGTTAGCAGCAGAATGTGGGTTCGAATCCCAGCTGTGACACTTGTGTCCTTGAGCAAGACACTTAACCATAATTGCTTATAGGGGCAGAGGCAGTTTAACAACTGCCTTGTTCTGGACTAGTTACCCCTCCCAGTCCTATTCGCACAGTGAAGAGGCTGGTTATTAACTTGTCTTGTTTCGGTGTGAGGGGCTGGTTTCTTCAGTGTGGAGTCGTTGTAACAACTCAATGACTTAGTAGCCCCCACCTTGGAGTGGCCATTGGCCTTGTGTGGGGCGATTTGCGTATTTAAAAAAACATAACTCATGTATAATTTCTATTATAGGTTTTCCCGCACATTTTAAAACTTTTTTCATTCAATTTCCAAAGCGGTTAACTTCAATTTCGTCCCAAGAAGACTGGAATGTGCAAATGCTACAATGAATTTAGTCATTGGTCATTCCAAATGATCAATGGTCAATCAGTTTCAGCTTTTTTCATTCGTTGTCGTCAGATTTCACTGGAATTCGTCTCACCTGATCATCATCTACATAATGTAATGATCGAATTCGTCTTTGTTCAAGCGATTTCAAGAATTTTTCGCTCAAATTCATCCGATAATCTGGCTGTGAACAGCTTTGTGAAAAAGCTTACATAAGCTATTTTCAGGTTAGTTTCTTTCACTTGCTCTCATGATTCCGAACCGTCTTACACCACTTTATACTCCGAACATCATAAATCTTCGTAACATAGGCAAATGGCTGCAAATGGAAACCGGCCCAGAGGGCCATACAACAAAGTGACAAACCAGGACAGACATAGGATTATTGATGCTTTTGAAAATGATGGTGTGGACTACCTGGAAGTAGCTGATACTCTAGGAGTTAAGAGACAGACAGCTCGCTCGATAGTTTCTGTTTATTTGCGCCAGAACAGGAGAGATGCGGCACCAAGAGGAGGTGCCCACAGGGTGAAAGTTGACCAAGATTATGAGGGATGCGCTGGCCAGAATGTTGGATGAAAATCCACTTCTGACTCTGGAACAAATGAACAATGAACTGAGGAGACTGCTGCCCAACAAACCAGTAATTTCTAGAAGCACTCTTGCACGTACATTAGATGGAATGTTTATGACAATCAAGCCGGCGGAAGATATTCCAGGCGGCAGAAACGAGCAGAGAGTTCTTGACCAAAGAGTTGAATATGCTCAGTGGTTTTTGAGAGCTGGGGTAGTTGGGCACTGCATTTACATCGACGAGTGCGGGTACAATATTTGGACCAGACGAACATACGGAAGAGCTCCCAGAGGTGAGCCTGTCCGAAGGGTTGTGAACAACCAGCGAGGAAGAAACTGCAATATCACATTTGCAATATCCAACGAAATTGGGCTGATTCACCACTCTGTCAGACTCGCAACGACAACATTGGAGAGTTTCCAACAGTTTATCCAGGACACATGCGACGCAGCTGTTCAGATACTACCTGCTGATGAACCAATACACCTCATATATGACAATGCCCGCCCACATATCAATGCTCATGTGCCAGAACACTTCAACAACATCTTCATTAGACGCACCCCTCCATACTCGCCTTTTCTCAACCCGGTCGAGATGGCACATTCCGCCATCAAAGCCGCAGTGAAGCGCACTTTGAGTCTCCCACAATGGCAAGCAAGAGTTGGTGACGTTGCTGCTGCCAGAGAAGCTGGTGTGAATCTTCAAGCCTGGCGAGCCAGATGTCTGCAAGAAGTAGCTGAAGAGAACATAGATGTCATCACACGAGACAAATGCGCACGCTGGTACAACCATGCTCAGACGTATTTGGCACGGTGTCTTGCAAGACAGGAAATTGAGGGTTGAACAACCAATCGAAAGAACAAGAAGAATTGACTGTTCCTAAAAAGATGTGAAAATATGAATACATTTTCTTTTCAAGTATAGGCCTACTTATTTCTGGTATGAAATCTAAAAACCTTATTTCCTCTAGCTTTTTCACGCAAAAAATTTCCGAACTTAATGTATACACATTTAAATAGGCTAACATAATTTTGGGATAATAATGCACATCAATATACATGGTAAATTCTCATTTAGGGTATATACCTGCGTCAGACAAAAATATTCATCGGACACCAAAAAGTAAATAATGTTTAAAGTGGAAATGAAAAGATGAAACGTAAACAATCAAAGACAGCATACAATCATGTGACGAATTTAAATTAAATTGATACGAATTTGATTGCAAAATGACGAACTTGCTTCGTCTATCGTTCGTTTGGCAACTGCGGTCGACGAAATTGAATTGTCTTTCACCAAAATCTATGGCAAATATATGAAATTATTTGGTCAAAGTACGAACATGAACGACCAAAGACGAAATTGAACATGGGATATGCAAGGTTATGAATCTTCGAGACGAAATTGAAGTTATCCGCTTTGGAAATTGAATGAAAAAAAGTTTTAAAATGTGCGGGAAAACCTATATTATGCATCACGATCCATTTCCATATAACGCTTGCTTTTAGTTCATTATCTGTCTTGGGTTTTTCTTTTACCATTTACACATTTATTTCATTATCAGATTGTATTTCCTCATTCATTCATTTATTTAACTGTATATATATTTCTTTATTATGCTTCTTCCATTATTATATGCTTTTATTTTTGTCCCCTTCAATTTGTGTACTTATTTCCCTCATCTTGTAAGCCTAGTTTGTAAGCTTATTTTTTTTATTTTTTTTCATATATATGCCCTGTTCACATGATGTTATGTTCGTTCCTTCCCACCGAGTCTCTTATTTCCTCATACCTTTTTGGCAGCTGGTGTTCCAGCATCACTTTCAATTTGTTATTTCCTATTCCCCATCTTTGGGACTGGGTGTGACGTAACGTTTATCATCATCTTACTTTCATCAATTCATGTTCATTATTTGCTTTGTACCTCTTTTTGGTAATTTTTGCTTATTTTCCCCTCATCATCATTTTTTGTTTTGGCCTATTCTGTTTTTTTAACCCCACCTATTTTATTTCTCTGTTGGGAAAATTATCTCAATATTGATGATGTTTATTCCACTCGGCATTCCTGTTCTTACCTTGAAAGTAATGATTTTAACAATTTAAATATCAATCCTATTTGTGATTTTTCTTTGTTCTATATGAATGCCAGAAGCCTCAGTAAACAATTTTATGACATTGAAGATTATTTGTGCTCACTAAACCATTATTTTTCTATTTACGGTTTCACTGAAACTTGGTTTAAAGAATCCCCTCCTTGTTATATTCACAAGAATAACTATCACCTTGTTCATTCATCTCGTTCCAACAAACTTGGGGGAAGAGTAGCTGTGTTTATTAGTGATTCCTTGAAGTTTTGTATTAGAGACGACCTGATGTGTTCCTGTGAAGATTTTGAATGCATTTTCATTGAAATTCAACATGAACACTCATGTAATCTCATTATTGGAAATGTTTACAGAGCTCCTTCGACAACTGTTGAAAATTTCAACAAGCTGTTCGGTGATTGTTTAAATTCCATTGCCAAGGAACAAAAGCTGTGTTATATAATGGGAGACTTTAACCTCAATTTAATCAATTGTTCTGACCATCAGCCTATGAGGATTTTGTCAACACTTTTTACATGTATGGTTTTCACCCTCTGATCCGACAAACCCACTCGTATTGCCCCCCATAGTTCCACACTCATTGATAATAATATACTAACCAATCACGATGGTGACATTACTGCTGATATTCTGTACATTGATATAAAATTATCTGCATTTTTCCCTCTTTCAACTAACTTCTTGTTTTAAGAATCAACTGCCGCCTTCGAAACACACCTGCGTCACTAGAGACATCAATAAAACCACGTTGCAGTCTTTAAAACAGATATTCAGTCTACTGACTGGAGTGAAGTTCATGACTCAAACGATGCAGAGCGTGCTTATAACTTGTTTCTTTTATCCTTAAGCTTTATCTGGTAAAGCTATTAAACATCAACCATGGATTTCTCAAGCTATACTTAACTCTTGCAACCATAAAAATAAACTGTACAGGCGTTTCATACGAAATCCAACCACGGCTAATATAAAAATAAATATAAGCGGCTCTACAAATTTCTTTTTGATTTTCATATTCTTTTTGATTTCCAATTTGGTTTTCGAAGTAAACATTCCACAGATTTAGCTCTCATTCATTTTGTCGACCGTCTCAACAGTTCTCTCACACAGAAATTGTCTTCTATCGGAGTTTTTATAGACTTGTCGAAGGCTTTCGACACTATTGATCATAGTGTTATTCTTTCCAAATTGGACCATTACGGTATTCGAGACATCTCCCTTGAATGGTTTGCAGACTACCTCCATAATCGAAAACAATTTAACTCTATCAATAAAAACTTACTCTAATGTTCTAACTATCAATCACGGCGTCCCTCAAGGCTCGATTCTGGAACCACTCTTGTTTCTTCTCTATGTAAATGATTTACATCACTCGTCTTCCCTATTGTCTTTTACTCTGTTTGCTGATGATACCAC
The DNA here is from genome assembly GCA_029582265.1 of Zoroaster sp. YZ-2022. Lineage (NCBI taxonomy): Eukaryota > Metazoa > Echinodermata > Asteroidea > Forcipulatida > Zoroasteridae > Zoroaster > Zoroaster sp. YZ-2022. The sequence goes on along the minus strand of CM055831.1, from coordinate 13,381,711 downwards.
TATCTTATACTCTCATTCTGATCCTCTCATCTTAGTCAATACACTTAACTCTGAGCTTGACCGTGTTTCTACTTGGTTCAGAGCAAATAAACTCTCTCTAAATTCCATCAAGACCAATTATATGATTTTCAGCAGATCTAAGAAATTCACTAGCAGCTCTGAAATCATTGTTTCAATGGATCACAGTCCTCTAAACAAAGTCCATACTACTAAGTTCCTTGGTCTGACTATTGATGATAAACTTACTTGGTCTGATCACATCTCCTCCATCTCCAATACTATTTCACGTAATGTAGGTGTGTTGTCTAAACTTCGTAGCTTCCTTCCACCTGCTACTACAGTGTCTCTTTATAATACTCTTATTTCTCCCTATTTAACTTACTGTAACATTATCTGGGCACGTACAAGCACCACCAAACTTAACTCCCTTTTTGTCATACAAAACGGGCCATCAGAATTTGCACTTTCTCTCCACCTCGTGCTCACACTGCACCTCTTTTTGCTCAGCTAAATATACTCACACTTAAGGATATCAATAATCTTCTTACAGGGATTTTCATAATAATAATAATAATGTGTGAATTTATATAGCGCACGTATCCACCAACTAAGTGGTGCTCAAGGCGCATTATATTATTATCCCTGCTCATAAGGCTCATAAATCATTCCTGAAACCATCTCAGCTCCCTGGGGAGTATACAGCTCAATTGCTGCCATTTCTAGCGCATATAGAGCAAACAAACTCTGCCTTCACAGGTACCCATTTAACCCCTGGGTGGAGAGAAGCAATTATGATTAAGTGTCTTGCTCAAGGACACAAGTGTCCTTGTATGAATGTATGAATGTATGAATGGTCTACTTCCTTGCACATTCTCGTCTTTATTTTACTTCAGTCCATGATACTCAAACACTATACCAGATCACATAATAACCCTTTTCTGCCATTCACCCACACATCATACTCTATTTACACTCTTAAACACTATGGGCCACGCCTTTGGAATTATATTGACCTGTCGATCAAGAGCAAACCGTCAGTCGGCCAATTCAAAACTTCCTACAGGAATTACCTTGTTTCCCAGTATATGAATATGGATATGACCTAGATTTCCTCTCTCATTCCTTGATTATTTTAAGCCTCCTTAGTTTTTGAATTGTATTATTTTTATTCCCAGCATTCCCCCTTTTGTCTGTTATTGACCTCCCCTGGTCTCGTCCCCTTTGTTGTCTGTTTTTTGTTAAGGCACACCCCTACAAGCTCTTGCTTACTGTGATTGTGCCTCCATTCTCATATATTATTGTACGCTAAAATGATTTCTTTTCCTCTTATTCATGTACAATCATTGCTTTATCTTCTAATATGTTTGTCTGGGTTGTTCTTAAACCCCCTCGACCCCCACGACGTACGCGCGCTCAGAATCATATCGTATCCCAAATCGGAATCTGTGTTCGAATACGGCCCCAATTAGAATGCCCGCTGCACTCCCATACTGTACTACTGAACGTGAACAAACGGAGCTCCGGAGAATCGAAGATCGAAGATCCTATAGGTTAATTGGGGAAAATAACTAAATCCTTTTCTCCTCCAAAAGTGTAATTTTGAAATAGAATAATATAAAATAGGTTATTAAATGAGAAATAATTATGTTTTGCTAAAATGTTGACAGACAAAATAGTTGGGATTTTTTCCACGTCCATCAAATAAAATGTACATTCCGGGCTGTGCGCGCATGCCAGTTTGTAATGCTTATTGACCAATCAGGATGCCGGAAAGCCATGCGGCCGTCTTGGAAGCGATATCCTTCTACGACCGTAATGAGTTGTAGGAAGAACGTTGCCAAAAACTGCGCCCTCACCCAACTGGCAAAAATCTGACATAAGTATGCAATTTTTTTGATAGAATATGAAATTATCTACTCGGGAATGGTATAATTTGGCTTGTGGCAGCATTATAAATTCGTTGATTTCGCGACGACAGGTCGTCATGCAGCAAACGGCGCAACAGGCTAGCGAGCTAGCCATTTTCGAACTCGGGCCGTAAACAGGTTCCTATTTGGGATACAATTTGATTCTGGCGCAGGCCGGCCAGCCATGCGACATGCTTGCGCATGGGCATTGCGAAATACATACATACATACATTCGTACTGCACTGGTGGTAGTGAATTCCGCGAGTACGTGTGTTTCGTTTATATGAGCGTACGTCGTGGGGTCGAGGGGGTTTAAGAACAACCCTGTTTGTCTATGTCTATGTGCGCGTGTGCGCGTGTGCGCGTGTATACATACATATAAACATAATTATAAACAAATGGGTAGCGAGCAAAGAAAAATTGGCTGATGCCGGACTCGAACCCGCGCCCTCTCGAATACCGTACGAGCGCTCTACCAACTGAGCTCACCAGCCCCTATGTTGGTGCGCAGTCTACTTATGCCAATTATCTATTGCTCTATGGGGCCAGGTCAGAGGCCAAACAATATCTGCCGAGTAGCCAGGGATCAAGCCCCGGTCAGATGCAAACAACCCGGGTAACGGCAGTAGCGGGGATCACACAACTTGGGACACAAGCCTTTTAATTACGTGGTTGTACACACAGTAGATTTATAGGGAAAAACTGACCTGAATATTATATACACGTATATATGTGTGTGTGTGTGTATGCATGTAATGTATATATGTTTATATTACTTTAATTAACTATTATTTGTTTAAAGTTGACATGTACTATTGAATTGAATTGAATTGTTATTTTTTCCTCAGTGACAATTTCATGAAAACGCTCACACAAGGGCCCACAGCTATTACGATATCTAGTGAGAGAAGTCTATTACCAACCAGTGAGTATAATTATAATTCTTTACCTGTGACCAAGAAATGAATGGACTGCACGATAGTAAATACGCATAGTCACCATGGGTTAACAACTCCAATCCTGACTTACGCTGATTTGACAATTACAAATGTAATAATACAAGGTAGACTTCAAAAGTAAATTCAATATTGGAAAGTCTATTTAATTGGTGATGCGTACTATTTAAAACTCTCTGGTTAGAATTGACACCCAAAAAGTATCAGACCTGTCATAGATTGGGTCAGACCAATCTCGTCTCCACGAGACAATTTCAGTATCAAATAAATCTGTGGTCTGAAGGGCGTGTTTACTGCAGTAACTATATAATTGTGTACTAAAAATGAATGTTTGACTTTATTTTCTAAAAAAGACTCCACAACCGTGAATTACTATAGGTTTTCTCGGTCAATTTCGGCAAATGAGCAGCCAATTTAATTTTCGTGCGTTCGAATTAAAGCGATTTTGCCTCTCCAGTTTTTACTGTGTTTCAAATTCAGAATTCGGGCATTCAATTTCGTTTCGAGGCATTCGAATTCCTTTAGCAATATGTTCAATTTAGCATATCGTCGTTCTTTTTCGTGACGCACAATCATCATTCAATTTAGCAAAGCTGGTTCGAGTGGAGATTTTTGCTGTTTATTTTTTTTTCAATTTCGTAAAGAGGCAATCAATTTCGCTAAATGAGAATTGAAATAAGTATGATAAAGAAATGCGAACAAACAGAAAAACAAATTAATTGTACTAGACAACTGTTTCGTATCTTCACTTTAATTCAGTCAAACCTTTTGTTTTTCTTTATTCATTTATGTTTCCCGTAGATTTTATATGGGGCCTATTGTTCGTTTTTTTTCTTTCTTTTTTATACTTTTTCTTTTCTTGTGTGTTTTTTGTTTTTTTGTTTTTTGTTTTTTGGGGGAGGGGGGGTAGAATCTTTATTGGTTAACTGACCAAGACCTAATTTGTTTTTGTGTTTGTGTTTGTGAAACATTAACGTTTGTTATTGTTTGGTTGTTTCTTTATGTTTTTTTTTATCCTGGTTTCTTATTGTTATTTATGTTGTTTCTTCCTCAACCATCAATCTGTTGGCGTGCCAGACATCGTGGCATATATGTTTGGGTATGGTTATACCACTGCATGCACTTCACTTGGGTGATGGCATCAACGCTCTGAATGGCTGCTTGTTGAAGGAGATCGCACCTCCACTGCTGCATGTTCATTCCTGCTTGCCGGGCAGCCTGTCTGTCTCCAACGCGCTGTTGCCACTCCGGTAACCCAAGGGTGCGTTTAACTGCAGCCTTGAATGCAGAATGTGCCATCTCCGTGCTGTTCAGGAATGGGGAGTAGGGAGGAAGGCGCTTCAGCCGGATCATTGGGTTGGTACCTTCAGGGAGTTGGGCTCGCACGTGAGGCCTCGCACTGTCATATATGAGGTATAGGGGCTCGTCGCCTGGGAAAACTGCAGCACACTCTTGAACTGTGTCCGCAAGAAACTCCTCGAATCTCTCTCGCGACACAGTTTCGAATTCGATTCGGTGGTGCACCAAGCCGAGTTCACTAGAAACAGCGAAGGTGACATTGCAATTCCTCCCTCGTTGTCTGTCGATGACTCGTCTTGCGGCGATCCCTCGCGGAGCTCTACCCTGGGAGCGTCGAGTCCAGACGTTATAACCTGTCTCGTCAATGCTATCTCTCCATTATTATAGTGCTGTGCACCTATCTCGTACTGTATGTACACTCACTGCTTTGCACTGTTCATGTACAAAGAAGGTTTTTCGAAAACAAACATGCTTGCAGTTCGCACGTTTGCAAAGCACTTTAAAAATAGCCTAAGTAGTAAATCAAGATGTTTCATAAGCAACGTGTTTCAGTTCTGGAAAATTTGTGCATTCTTCAAGAAAAGGCAATTCTGAAATCCAAATTACAACCGCATGAACCGCGTGCAGTCGTTTACGAGCGACATATATTCATCGTCTAAAAAGGTTTGCATAATTCCCATGTTTACAAAACACCTTAATATACCTAGTAAAATTATGATGTTTCACCTCACACGAATTATCCTCACTTCCAGGGCTTATGAGCAATCTCGTACCCAATGCTCATGAATGATTATATAAATAATGCACAGATGACGCGTTCTTTCATTGTCAATTTTTTTTTTCGAAAACAAACAAGTTTACATAATTCCCACGTTTGCAAAACACCTTAAAATACCCAGTAACCTCAACATGTTTCATTGGCAACGTGTTTCAGGTCTGATAAATTTGCAGATTCTTCAAGGAAAGGCAAATCTTAAACACAAATTGTAAGTTCCATGAACACCTCTTGAAATTGCTCGGTTTTTAGGTATTACAATGAATTAGTATAGTTATATTGAGTGAGGTCAGACCTTTTAAAAATATTGTTGGTAATGTCATTAGTGCTAAAAGAATGAAATCTGGAAAAAATGAAATCGCAATGACGTCATAATTACATCATCAGGTGTCAAATTACACTAAAACAAAGGTCTAGCTTGCCGGACTCAAGTTCTGGTGTTTAGCAGCAGAATGTGGGTTCGAACCCCGGCTCGTGACTTCGCCACTCATCGCATGTGATCGCATGTGAGGTCTTTTTCGGGCGTTGCCACATGCGCCTTGACTAAAGGTTAGGCTTACACCAGAGAGGGGCCTGCGGACATAATGGGCCTACGGACATAATGGGCCCGCGGACGTTATGGGCCGGACATAATGGGCCCGCGGACGTAATGGGCCGGACATAATGGGCCCGCGGACGTAATGGGCCTGACATAATATGCCTGCGGACATAATGGGCCCAAATCGGTTTGCGGACATAATGGTCCTTGGGGACATTATGGTCCGTAACATGCACAGTTAATGCAGTTGATCGAATGTTTACAAACACTTTGTGATAAGATATTACTTACAGTGCCTGATACTCTGTTTTGGAATCTAACCGAAACAACTAGGCTTACTTTACATGCGCCTCTGCCCATAACACAGTTGCTTATAATTTGTGTGATAGCTTCGTAGACTGCAGGTAATAGACTTTTGGTTGTTGGCCTATTTACCAGCTTTAAATTTGTATCGCCCATGTTTTTCGTTACTTAACATGCAATTATCTTTTATAATCTCACCATGCTCTCGTAGGAAAGAAAAACAAATATTCACTTCCCAAAACGTATTTTTTTTCATCATCATGATTTTATAGTAATTATAGTGCCTATCCCAAAAATTATTTTATGTTAAAATAACAAAGAACATGGATGGTAAATTTGTAATACAAATTACTAATTTAACTGATGTTTGTTTATGAATCACTACCCGTTTGAATGATTCACATCTTAATTGGATATTTAACAAAATCAGAAACTGCTATGCATTTGAAATGTGTTGTAGAAACATAAACCCAAACCTTTTAGATATTCAGATAATATGCTGGAATGGGATGACAAAGATTTGTAGCATGCAAGCAATTTACGCACATACACGAGTATTTAAATAAAATTCATATTTTGCTATTCAATCCCATAATACGCTGTTAGACTGTTGAACAAATGTTTTTCACGGTCTACGAGAAAATCTCTTTTCAAGAATTGAATTATTTGGAAATTGTGCTACTGTGGAAAATATTAATGATTAAAAGTTTACTGAATGAAGTGGAAATAATGTATTTGAAAGTCCACTTATTTATAATAGAACAATTTGTAAAAATATTATGTGGAAATGTTATGATTTAGAACTGAAACATTGCAAAAACTAATATGGAAAGTTCTGAATGCGGCACTGAACGAAACAATGTAGAAATAAATAAAAGAAAAGTCACTGATTTAAAATGGAAACACTCCAGAAATATGTTGTTGGCAGGTTACTGATTTAATGCGGAAACATGTAGCTGACAGAATAATGATTGATAATGGAAACATGGCGGAAATTATGGAAAGATTACCGATTTAGAATGTAAATATGGCGGAAACATACATGCGAAGATTATATTAAATATTACTTATATTAAGTGATATGTTAACGGAAAGTATTATAGCCGTCACCTATCCGCATGGAAACATTACAGAAATATCAGTGAGGATAGATTGCTGATAGAGAATTGTAACACTGCGGAAATAGAGTAATGAAATGTCACTGATTTAGAATGGAAACAATACGGAAATATAGCGCGGAAAGGGTTCTGAATTTATATGGAAACATTGAAGGTCATACATCTGACACAATAAAACTTCCTCATGTTCATGAAAAAATAACGTATAGTTTCAACTTTAGTTTTACATCATTACGATTTTTCCGTTCTTGGTTCTTGGATATATGATCGAGCAGTTTAGTGCATCGGATTTGTGTTCTAATGGCGTCGTCGTCGTCGTCGTCGTCGTCGTCGTCGTCGTCGTCGTCGTCGTCGTCGTCGTCGTCGTCGTCGTCGTCGTCGTCGTCGTCGTCGTCGTCGTCGTCGTCGTCGTCGTCGTCGTCGTCGTCGTCGCGTCGTCGTCGTCGCCGCGTCGTCCGCCGCCGCCGTTGCCGCCGTTGCGTGCCGTCGTCGTCCGCCGCGTCGCCGCTGCCGCCGCCGTCGTTGCGTCGTCGTCCGCCGCCGCCGCCGCCGTCGTCGTCGTCGTCGTCGCCGTAAATCCGTGCCGCCGTCCGCCGCCGTCCGCCGCCGCCGCCGCGTCCGCCGTCGTCGTCGTCGTCGTCGTCGTCGTCGTCGTCCGCCGCCGCCGCCGCCGCCGTCGTCCGCGTCGTCGTCCGCCGCCGCCGCCGCCGTTGTTGTTGTTGTTGTTGTTGTTGTTGTTGTTGTTGTTGTTGTTGTTGTTGTTGTTGTTGTTGTTGTTGTTGTTGTTGTTGTTGTTGTTGTTGTTGTTGTTGTTTTTTTTTTTAAATGCAATTCGCCCCACACAAGGCCAATGGCCACTCCAAGGTGGGGGCTACTCAGTCATTGAGTTGTTACAACGACTCCACACTGAAGAAACCAGCCCCTCGCACCGAAACAAGACAAGTTAATAACCAGCCTCTTCACGGTGCGAATAGGACTGGGAGGGGTAACTAGTCCAGAACAAGGCAGTTGTTAAACTGCCTCTGCCCCTATAAGCAATTATATAAGCAATTATGTATGTTAAGGCCAAATACATCATTATTGAGGTCATAGCTAGAGATCGGTGATTGACCATCCTTTAATTAAACTAAACCGCCAACAAACCAACAATTCTTGCATAAGAAGTTTCCATCGGATTTTCAATAGGAATATAAAGATATATTACACATAAACTTTCGATTACAGAAGATCCAAGGCTGTTGATTGAGTTCGAACATGTACGAGGTCGCAATGCACAACGTACCCACGACTTAGTTATTGATCTCGCTATACAGTGTACGTGTGTCAACCCTATCCAGGGACAGCACCCTCTCCGTGTCTGTTCAGTTTGGTTGATCAGAAATCAGTACAACAGCCTTTGCCAAGGCTTACGTTACAGAGGCGCTGGCGGACATAAAGGGCCGGACATAATGGGCCTGCGGACATAATGGGCCTGCGGACATACCTGAGTGATGTTAAGTTCACGTAAATTTTTAGGTGTTCGAGAACCTTAAAACTTCACACATAGTTAGACCTTAGCATGTAGTTATACCTTAAGTTGTGACGTCATAGTGAGGTCATCAGATATCGAATTACACTCAATCAAAGTTAATATTTAAAAAATATTATATGTCATGAACCACAAAAGATATTTTCACAATCTTTGCACCATGTTATAGATCTTGAATTATGTGATTTTTCGTACACAGACGTGACCCCAATCTGACCTTACTTCCTGTCCAAACCGGAAGTAAAAGTTTAATATTAAAAAAAATAATATCTCAACAACCGCAAGAGGTAAATTGACATTTTTGCACCATTGTATAGATTGTTAATGGTCGAAACATATTTACACAAAGGTGACCCCAATTTGACCTTACTTCCTGTCCAAACCGGAAGTCAAAGTTTAATATTGAAAAAAATCATATCTCAACAACCACAAGAGGTAAATTCACAGTTTTTGCACCAATGTACAGATTGTTAATTGCCAAAAATATTTACAAAAACATGACCCCAATTTGACCTTTACTTCCTGTCCAAACTGGAAGTCAAAGTTTAATATTAAAACAAATCATATCTCAACAACCACAAGGGGTAAATTCACAATCTTTCCACCATTGTATAGATTGTTAATTGTCGAAACATATTTACACAAAGGTGACCACAATTTGACCTTACTTCCTGTCCAAACCGGAAGTCAAAGTTTAATATTGAAAAAAATCATATCTCAACAACCACAAGAGGTAAATTCACAGTTTTTGCACCAATGTACAGATTGTTAATTATCAAAAATATTTACAAAAACATGACCCCAATTTGACCTTTACTTCCTGTCCAAACTGGAAGTCAAAGTTTAATATTAAAACAAATCATATCTCAACAACCACAAGGGGTAAATTCACAATGTTTCCACCATTGTATAGATTGTTAATTGTCGAAAAATTATTTACACAAAGGTGACCCCAATTTGACCTTACTTCCTGTCCAAACCGGAAGTCAAAGTTTAATATTTAAAAAAAATCAAATCTCAACAATCACAAGAGATAAATTCAGTTTTTGCACCACTGTACAGATTGTTAATTGTCAAAAATATTTACAAAAACATGACCCCAATTTGACCTTTACTTCCTGTCCAAACCGGAAGTCAAAGTTTAATATTATAAAAAATCATATCTCAACAACCACAAGGGGTAAATTCACAATATTTCCACCATTTTTAACGAAAGGGGTGCTTATATTTTGGGCGTCTGCAACCACCTCCCCCTCTTCCTCTCTTGGGGAGGGGTCCGAACTCCCATTTGTTGAAGTGGTAGGACTAATTAGGGTAGGCCATAATCGTACATTGATACAACGTTGCAAAACTGACGTTGCCTAAACATTGAGTTTTGGTTGCAACATCATATATATCAACCTTTATCCAACATTGCATACATGTCGACTTCTTTACGTTGAAACAACGTCACCAAAGTGACGTTGGATAAACGTTAAATTTAGGTTGTGAACATCACGACGCAAGTTCGACCTTTATCCTACATTGCATAAATGCCGAATTCTATACATTGGAACCACGTTACCAAACTGACGTTGGATAAACATTGAATTTCGGTTGTTAATATCACAACGCAATTTCGATCTTTATCTGACATTACATAAATGTCGAATTCTTTACGTTCAAACCACGTTACCAAAGTGACGTTTGACAAACGTTGAATTTCGGTTGTTAATATCACGACGCAATTTCAACATCTGTCCAACATTGCATAAATGTCGACTTCTTGACGGTGAAACAACGTTACCAAACTGATGTTGGATAGACATTGAATTTAGGTCGTATCACGACGCAATTTCAACCTTTATCCAACATTGTAAAAATGTCGAAATATTTACTTTGAAACAACGTTACCAAACTGACGTTCGATAGACATTGAAATTAGGTTGTTAATATCACGACGCAATTTCAACATCTATCCAACATTCGAACAACGTCACACAACAACTTAAAAACAAAGTCGCATAAGTGACATTAAAATTACGTTGTTTTATGGTATTTTGACGTCGTGATGACGTCATTTTAACCAACATTCAACGTTTAAATGACGTTGTTTGCCCACTGGGATTGCTTGCATCTACACACATGATAGTATACTGAAAGACGGCTGAAAGACTTCTTATTTCAGTACATGGCGGAAAGTTAGCTTATGTTGTGCGATCGCTTGTGGATACATTGATTGCATCTATTAATGATACATACGTGACAGGTATCTTATGTAAGCGTGATCACGCATGCTTACATGGTTACTGTAGTTCTCCGCCGCGCATGACACAAGATCCGTGCTTAAACATGGTAGGCAACATACTGAAATGTGACCTAAGCAAATAAAAGAAATCAGCATTTGTTACCTGTACTGAAAACATGCGGAAAGGCGTACTGAATTTGTTCTTAAAGGTGATGGAAATGAATAGTGTATTTCAATGATCGAACCATGCTGAAATATTGCTGAAATGTTTTATTTAAAATGTTTCCTCATGCTGGATACATTACGGAAATAATCTAAGTTGTTTCAGAAACCTTTACGGAGCTGTACACGCGGATAGATTAGTCAATTATGCGGAAATACATCATTTGTAATTTCCGGAATATATCAGCTTTCGTAAACTATTCGTAAATTCCTGTTTTCGTGCTGTGATTGAACCGCAAGTTCTCGTGAACACCGTGTGTTTGTACCAACAAACACTTGAGCTCTAGTTTTTTAGGTATTCGTGCGACAGCGCGAACACCTCTTTGAAATTGTTCGGTTTTTAATTTTTTTATTTATTTATTTATTTTATTTTTTTAGGTGTTCCTTCTCCTTCTTCTCTATGAGACTTATCGAACAGATCTTAGAAAATTATTATTTTTCTAAACCTTTCGCCAGAAGGCACTGTGACAGGTGACATATGAACTATGTGACATTTCGTATACAGACATGACCCAATCTAACCTCTCCTTCCGGTCGAAACCGGAAGTTTAAGTGAAGAAATATTCTGAAGCACTTTTATAGGGTCCATGATATGGTATTTTGACATGCTTTCAGTGGACGAAATTACTATTGACATGTGACTTTAAAAAAATGTGACTGATGACGTCATCACCTGTCACAGTGCCTTCTGGCGAAAGGTTTAGAAAAATAATAATTTTCTATCTCAAAAACCATTGGAAATTTCAATGTCTTCTGTGAATAAAGTGACTAGTGACATCTCATCTTTTCCAAAAATATGTTTGATGACGTCATCAAAGTTCAGAGCGCCCCCTAGCGGCAGTTTTAAAAAGGGATTATTTTCAAATCTCAGAAATTGAACCAAAGCAGGTACTAACGTTACTTTTCATGATCATGAGGAGATAATATTTATGACTTTCAAATCAGCTGATCTGACCTTTACTTCCGGTCCAAACAGGAAGTTCAAATTCAACACATTCTAACGCAAAATTGATATGTCTTTTGAATATGAAATTGATATTGTTATAAAAGATGATACACCTTTGCAAAATATCATCGACGATAATTTAGTTGAACCGGAAGTTCACACGAACACCGTGTGTTTGTTCCAACTTAAGATTCCTATGCCAATTTCTAATCTAATCTAAGTGTACTGCAGAAAAAATACCCAGTTGGGAGGTCTTGACTCGGTCATCCCAATTTCAGATACTATGCATTTGAGGTAGATTTTATTCTGTCATTATTCGGCAGCTTTTACGATAAAATCAATCATGAAAAATATATTGACGTGTTGAAAGGTATATTAATAGGTGATGTTATTAACTTAAACATTAATTTTTAAGATTTTGTTTCTACGAAAAAATATTTAAACTGTTTTGCATATATATTTTACTAACCAATAAGCGATGTAGAATTCACTTTTCTCATCACGGTGGGGACGAGTTTTGGGTAACACTGACCATGAATCCAGGTTTGAATTTACTGATCGGATTCTTTCTGACCCAGTTTCTGCGCGCGTCAGTCTGACCCCAAATATGGGCGTTCTTTTTCGTGTAAATTGTCACGTGGGATATTTTTGAGTGCACATCGATTGCTCTTTTCATTTTCCCACTTGATTGCAATAATGTGTGAATCTCTATAATATTACATTTTTCTCGTTCCATCAATTTCGAACCTTCGATACAGAAATGCAAAAAGGGACACCGACGAACAGTCAAGTATCAGTCTGTCAGCCAGATGGTGAATCGCTTGTAAATGATGGGTTCTGGCTCAACAACACATGGTATCACCTTCAATGCAAAGTCCAAAGATGGGATGACGTACAAGCTGTCACGGAGTGTCTGCGTCACAAGCACGTGTTCATACATGGAGACTCGAATGTTAGGCTCTGGTACTGTTTGCTCAGGACAAAATTAAGTATACCGTGGACAAAATCAACGAAGTGTGAAGGTGTGAAGATGCATCATGATTACTTCAAGAAAAATTATTTGGAGATGACCTTTTACTTTTACCCTCGTGTCATAATGAAGACAAACTTTACTTTACGAGACACTCCTTATGAGGTAGATGTGTTAGATAACATAACAAGTGACTCTTGTGCCAAGTACATCATTGTGTTGTGTCCATGGGGCCATTTCACCCAGTGGACTAGTGTAAGTTTCTTAGAGCGCACGCAACTCCTTAAAGAAGCAGTTTTACGGTTCCGAGAACGATGCCCTGACGTGCCCATCATCATTAAGGGTTCTCATGCCAGAGACCACGAGTCAGTTTTGGCCAGAGTTTACGCCAGTGACTATACACTGTGGAACTTGGGTCTTATATTACGGGAAACATTCCGTGGTACGGGGGTGTTTTATTACGAAGGTTGGCAAATGAATTTGGCGTTTGGGAAGCCTGATATGCATATGCCTATGGCAGTTATAAATGAGGAAATTAATTGGTTGCTGTCTTATGTTTGTAGGTAAAAATGGGACACTGTTTTACTCCACCCCACATAGTACATACCAAAAATGTTGTATGTGTACGGAGCTCTGGATTATAATACACTTTAAGAAAATGTGTGTCGCATAATTATGTATTAACAGAAAAGAAGTATATTACCAATGTATAGGGAGTAGACTTGTCTTACCAAGACAATGATACCGCGAGGCGTAAATAAATTCCCAAACTTTGATAATCATTTTTTTATTCATGTAACGCGTTCTTAAATTGGTTATATCGCCTGTGTTTGGGACAATTGGACGGTAACAAGTACATTTAAATATTGAATTGAATTTCTGGGATTAAGGAAGTCAGTATACGCTTTCATTTGAGACAATGAACGAATAAATCCATGAAGGATTAGTACCAGTAAAATTAAAACTCAAATTAATAAAAGGCTGGCTCACTGTTTTAATCCAAAGGTTGCACGTGACCACACAGTTTATTGTATTTAACGGGCCGAAGGCGTTGTCAGTATTTCGATTGGCCAGTGCGGCTGTCAATCAGAATCAAGCGCGTTTGAAATATCGCTTTTATTTACAGTTTCCGACATCCAAATTTAATTTTCTTTTGTTTAACATTGAGATTATTGTTCTTTTTTTCCGGTTGATAAATTCTATTTTGTGATTCGTCTTAGTCAAACACGAGCGATATATCTTTAAGAAATGTTTGTTTAGGTATTTTGTTGCCACTGTGACTGCCTGTATGAAGAAACATATTTCATTACCTTCGACTTTCTGTATTTCGTATAGCATGTTACATTATGGGTGGCTCTGAGTACAACTACACTGTACACATTTTCTGTTATTTTACAGGTTTATTATGAAGTTTTTTCACATGTATTTTGTATTTTAATAAAAATATGTCAATAAACATAAAAAAGTAACATTAAATAAAAGTAAATAAACCATCGGGCAAGCTCGGTGGTCGAGAGGTTAAGACGTCTGTACTAGTAAGCAGGAGGTCGTGGGTTCGAATCCCGCCCGAGTCGCCTGTGTAGTTTTTTCACATACACTCGGAAAGCACTGAGTACACAGTGCTATACACACGTCGGTGTAGGGCAAAATTAAACCAAATGTTTATCTCCCGACGCAAGAATTTCACCAACCTATATATAAAATCATAGCAATCGCAGAAAAACAAGTTAAAACGTAAAAACAAGCAACCTAAAAGCTTTGTAAAAAGTATAAACAAAATCCTGTAATTTCAAATCTTAATATTGTTTATTTGCACGTATTTTGTAAAAACGAAAAACATGTATTCGTAAAAGGAAAAAAAAAACTATGTTATACTACATAATGTTATACTACAATGTAAGGAACCTAAGCACTGTGAAAAATAAAAACAAATGGATGCAGTTTTCATAGTATACAATAATTCTGTTTTTTGTGTTAACAAATTGAATTGTTAATGTTTGGAACAGAATTTGTGTATCTTATAATTACAAAATTTATGTTTTTATTTTAACATAACATCTTGTAAAACAAAATTACAGACAGACTGCTGGCAACTAAGTTGCCGGCAGTTTGCCTGTAATTTTACAAGTTAATTTTTTATAGTTTATGTTAAACGCTTAGAAATACTTTATACAAATAGACCGATCCTGATTCTATGAAGGTTGCGAGAGTTGCCCCAATCTTCAAAAGTGGTGACATCCATTTATTGAACAACTATAGGCCAATTTCTATTTTAAGTTCTTTTTCTAAAATTGTTGAAAGAGTTGTCTATGTCCCAATTTCTTACTATGTGTAATGTTCTGTCTGAATCCCAATATGGATTTCGAGAGAAGCATTCTACTTCTCATGCTATACTTCAATTAATTGAAAAAATTACCTCAGGCCGTGAAGATGGTATTCATACAGTGGGTATTTTTCTGGACCTCTCCAAGGCTTTTGTCACAATTGATCATTCTATGTATAAACTCTCTTATTATTGTATTAGAGGTATTGCCTTGGATTGGTTCAAAAATTACCTCACAAATCGCAAGCAGTTCGTCTACATTAATGACGATAAGTCATCTTAAAAAGACTTACTTTGTGGAGTGCCTCAGGGATCCCTCCTGGGCCCTCTTTTATTCTCTATTTATATCAATGATTTCGAAAAATCTTCCAAAGTGTTTTCTTTTATCCTCTTTGCAGACGATTCCAATCTTTACTGTTCGCATAGTAATCCCGAAGTCCTTGTTGAATTACTTAATACTGAGCTAACATATGTTTCTAACTGGATCAAATCCAATAAATTATCCCTTAATGTACAACAAACTAATTTCATGTTGTTTAGTAATTCAGTATCGTCACTTCCTCAAAACATTTTACTTGATAATAATATGTTTTTACCCAAACCAAGTGTACTAATTTCCTTAGTTTATTTATAGATGACAAGTTATCTTGGAGGCAACATGTCGACAATATATGTAAACTTTTATCTAGAAATGTAGGCATTATTAATAAACTGAAATATTATTTCCCTTCAAATATTTTGTTTAATATTTATAATGCTTTAATATTACCTTATATTTCATATGGTATCTTAGCTTAGGGTAAAACCAGTCTTTATTTGCTGAATAGAATTCCAATGCTTCAAAAAGGGCCTTGAGAATTGTTAATAAAGCTGATTATCGTGCTCATTCCAATCCTTTGTTTTTTAAACATAAAACTCTAAAGTTTGATGATATTTACTTGCTCCATCTTGGTACTTTTATGCATCAATTGCAAAATAATGAGTTACCAGTTTCATTTCATGACATGTTTATTACAAACAAACAAATTCATTCTCATCATACCAGACATTCTTGTGATTTTTATGTTCCTTTTACTCGTACAGCACAAGCTCAAAAGCTTGTTAGTTATGAAGGCCCTAAGTTTTGGAATTCGCTAG
Source organism: Zoroaster sp. YZ-2022 (assembly GCA_029582265.1). NCBI lineage: Eukaryota > Metazoa > Echinodermata > Asteroidea > Forcipulatida > Zoroasteridae > Zoroaster > Zoroaster sp. YZ-2022. The sequence goes on along the minus strand of CM055831.1, from coordinate 13,365,461 downwards.
ATAATTCTCATAAAAGTATTCAAGGTCTTTTTATGTTCAAAAGAAAACTCAAAAATATGTTACTGAGTAAATATCAAGATATCTAATAACTTTACTCTTTGGGTAGTCCTTTGGGATCATTTTAAATATGTTTCTTTACTTCTTACTGGTTGCTCTAACATTTTGTAAAATCTAAGTGTTTGACTTTTAATGTATTGCAGTTGTCCTGTTAATGTTCGTGACCTGTCCTTGCATTAAGTAACTTTTATATTTAAATTCTTGTGTCTAGTACATTGTAATTTCGAGAAGTTAATGCTAATTTTGGTTTTCTACATGAAGATTATTTCTAATTTTATTTCTCATTGTACTACACATTAAAGTTGGGCTCTCACTCGACAAGCTTGCTTTTTGAGGGCCACCCTACACTTTATCATCAATTTTGCTCTCCAATAATGTTATATTAAGTGTGATGAAGTGAAAATAAAAAAAGATTGATTGATTAAGCCCTACCCACCATAATTACTGCCTAGCAACGGAACACGTGGGTACTACGCGTGAGCCACGCCCCTTGATCGGTGATCCGCCAACACGCGCCATGCTGAACTCTCGTCACTTAATGCACTGTCTACAATGAATAAAACAACTAAGTAACAAATAAGTATTCTTATTTACAATCGTCGCCGCAAAAATAATATTCACAAATAATTTATTCATACAGAATAATAAAAATAATCAGAATGAGAATAATTATAACTTAATTTCAATAAATAGCAGTGTAAGGATCAAGATGGTCGCTAGTGCGGATGGGTACAGTACACCGGATAGCCGAAAGCCTGCTGTCTTTCCACCTCTAATATTATTGACCGCTGCACGGTACAGTTGGCCGTCAACTCTCGTTGAGGTCTGCTACACCAGACCTGGGTCGTCTTAAGGTTGTTTATCACGGGAACAAAATCATCTATAATAATGAAATAATAGATCCAAATACATGTTCATTTTAAAGTTATAATAATACAGCGTGTATTCACCTTTCTGAAATAACAAATCGACAATCTTTATGTAATAAAAGAATATTGTCTAGTTTTGTCGTGGCACATATCTCCTCAATATTTACAAACATTTTAAATTCAAATCCTGCCACAACGATATTTGTGTAGCTTCTATACCAGTTGAAGTTACTTTAATAAACTTCCTCAATAAACTAGGTTACTCTGAATTCTCTTTTCATAACATAAAACAAATTGCAATTACTTTAGATCAAATAACATGATGGATATCGACTAATTATGCTGTGGTGTGCTTTTCTCAAGTGACTCAAAATTGCTTAAAGGATCCGCGACATAACAAGTTACGATGGCGTTATTTTATAGGTGATAATTAATAAACACTAAATCAAAAAGAAAAAACGAGTTTATTACCCCGTGTCTATTTTTTAATTATTTTTTTTCATTTAAAAATATTACCCCTTCGGAACGCCCACAAAAATTCCCGCTGGCTCATGAATATATGACGTCATGCGCGTGACATAAACGGGGTAAGGAAAGCGAAGAACGCTTCTCACGGTCCTGGCCTGGCAACGCGAAGCTACATGTGTAACGTTAAGTTGCAGTTAGTATTCACGTTTGCTCAAATGGATTCATTAGATTCATCCGATAGTGAAATTTTGTCCAAACCACGATCATGACGACATAAATATAGATCACTGTGGAGAACAGGCTGTTATTCAGCCCTATATGTTAGAGTCTGATCCATCGTTTGAATGGAACGTTTGCAGAATCTTATCAAGTTTAAAGATCCTTAAGTCTGATCGCCATTATAGCAATATCATCTTTCATTTTTATATATTAATAGCCTACATGTTGAGTCAATAGTATGAATGATCCCTCAAAAATAATCATAACAGTTGGAAATGCCTGTATGTTAATATATGTTTATATGTTAATTTTAATATTTGTATTAGCATTGAGAAAGGACCAGATGGCAATACACACAATTGATTTATTAATGTTTTATTAATGGCTCACCGTGAGTGTACAATAGCAATTATTGTGTTCCGAAAATGTTTTGAATTCTGGCTGATATTTTTGACAAACATTACTGTGTTTAAATGGAGTTAAGGAATCGCTGGGGTTAACAAACGACTAGCTGTCGTCTGTACCTAAGTACAGTATTGATACTGACAAATACTGACAATGAGCACCATTTAGTCCATGGGCTACAGACCGGAACCCTCCACCCCCCCCCCCCCCCGGGTTTGGAGACTACTTTTTTGGGCAGCCTATTGTATGCCATTGCAATATTTGCTTGTCTGCAAAAAATACTGATTGGGGGCGGGGTCAAATTTACCCCCCACAAATACCCCCGACGCAGATCACACGTATGTAGTTCGGCTCTATGTGTCTTCCCCATGATGGATTAGGTATCTGGGAAATGATCTACAGTGTAGGAATAATAAATTGGTATGTAACGTTACACATGTAGCTTCGCGTTGCCAGGCCAGGACCGTGAGAAGCGTTCTTCGCTTTCCTTACCCCGTTTACGTCACGCGCATGACGTCATATATTCATGAGCCAGCGGGAATTTTTGTGGGCGTTCCGAAGGGGTAATATTTTTAAATGAAAAAAATTGTTAAAAATAGACATGGGGTAATAAACTCGTTTTTTCTTTTTGATTTAGTGTTTTTTAATTATCACCTATAAAATAACGCCATCATAACTTGGTATGTCACGGATCCTTTAAAGAGGCACTCTAAGGTCAAATTCAGTTTTGTGATGCACTCATTTTCCAATAGATAGAGTCCTTATTAAAGTGTGAAAAAATTTACAAGTCTCTAACTTCACTTTAAAGTGGTGTAACATATCATTTTATTTGATACCCTTTCAGAGCGATATTTGAAACATGACGTCACTATTTTCTTACGGTAAATGAGTCTGTAACATTCCATACAGGAATTTTTTTGTTTGTCAAAAAGTCAATTTCAACGCCGATTTGATCAAATATTGTGGAGATTCAGGAATGAAGTGCAAATTCACCGTACAAAAAATGTAGAGGTCCATTTATTTGAAATGTGACGTCACTTTTGTCTTTGGATGTTAACAAATTTCACACAGGAAGGTTATCAAATAAAATGACATTTTAAATCACTTTAACGTGAGGTTAGAGACTAATTTTTTTTGTAATTTTTTCACACTTTAATAAGGACTCCAGTTATTGGAAAATCACAAAACTAAATTTGACCTTAGAGCCCCTCTTTAACTAGCTGATACCAGCTTTTAGCTTTAAGCTCTTGATACCTTCTTTATTTGAATATATCGCTGCTTATATACAATGTATATCTGCTATAGCTTGTATTGGTATGCCTAGTGACACTGATGAAGAGGCACGATCTGACTAAATAAAATACACCAACTTCACTAATCAAGCTTCAGATCTCATCTGATCACACTATCACTGCTGTTACAAGCTGCACGTTCACGTTTGCTAAAGACGCTAGCTGCATGCTGCACTTCACAAAACGTTACTATAGGTTGCACATGTCTTTAATCTAATGCCCGATATTGTGTATACACAGAGGCGATATAACTTTAAGTCAAACTTTTGAGACTTTTCCATAACAGCGATACAGCTATTTTAACATGTCGGACTTTTGTTGGAATTTTGGAGGTGTAATCGCCGCTGTGATTGGTCAATAAGTAATGGGGCGGGGCTTAATGGATTGAATTATTGTTACAAGCTCATACCACTCCGCGCACATTGTAGCCGGTCCTCTAGCGGTGAAAATACACCACGTGTCATGATTATAGGCACTTTGGCGTCATGTGAGCGTTTTACTTACACTTAAAGTTGTATCGCTTGTGTTTTACCGCCATTTTACGGAATTGTTAGTTTTCCTTTGAATATTGATGATATTTTTATTTTTTTATTTATTTTTTTTAGAAACAAACACAAATAGGTCTACTTTGAAATGAGATATTTCACAAGATATATTGTCAGAAACTTGGTTTTACAGTGACAAAGTGCCAAAATGAATTTATGACGGAACCCACCATAAATTCTGTTCAGTACATATTTACTGTACAATTATTTTGAGAAATGTGACATCTTAAAGGATTTGTTTTCCGTTCTTTAAGTGAAATAGTAAAGATCCGATAAAAAGAAAAATGTACGGAAATTGCTGTTCAAATAGCGGAAAACACTGACGATACACCTTTAAGATGATGGGATTTCTTAAAAGTAATTTTTCCAAAAGAAGTTAGAGACAACAAAGAAATGTCATAAGGCCTGAAGACAAAATTGTGTTCAGTCAAGTCTTGTTTCGCCTCGAGCTGCCAACCACAAGTAAACAGGCGAGAAATGTAAACATTATAAGTCAACATTTGACTTTATTGTATCCACAGTATTGTGACAAAACCCGTACCGTGCAGGCGAGCGGTAGTCCAGGTACATGGGGGGGGGGAGACCGTATATCGCCGGGTATGAAACTACGTCAGTAGTATAGGCATGAATAGTGAGGTATTCATGGGCCGAGCTGTTTATCATAAAGTGTATGTCCTCAAATTTTTCTGAAAACAAAGATTTGAGGCCCATACATTTGATGGATTGTGTAAAAATGGCCCAATATCATAACCTGGGATCCTTGACTTTCAACTGTGAGAATTTTGGATACACTAGGCCCTGAAAAAGTGGTCCTATTTTGATTTCAAGCGTAAGGCCTTTTTCCAAAATGGCTGCTTTTCAGCAGTAAATAGAGAAGAAAATAAAAGGTTATATATCGATAAATATTTTTTCTTTTGGTTTTAAAAACTGTGGGAGTATTTTTTAACGATTTTTGAATATTTTGTGTTTAGCACTGTTTACTATGCGAGTTTATTTAGTTGGGTGCACCCAGAGGTTACTGGGGAGTGTGAATCTGCTGATGCCGTCATGATGATTCTCCTATTATTCAACACGGAGAGGTGCTGAAACTGCACCTTCTCTCTGTCGGTGAAATAAGAGCCATAAATATAGAATCAGTTCAAAACCAAATCATTAACGGGAATGTACACAACATTCCAAATTTCCAAACAATCAAATTAACGATTTTTTTATGTAAAACTAACTTGGTGTAAAATTAATAGAGAATTGGCTGTTGCAAACTGCTAAAGGACCTGTAATGTAAATACAAAAAAGTAGTTACTGGCCTTACGTTTCGAACCTAGCGGGTTCTTTCTCAAAGGCAAAATGGACGACAAAATCGTGTAAAGTTGGTAGAAGAAATGATTCCGTGTGAAGTGCCAAAAAAGGGTGTATTTTTATATAAAACATAAAATCATAAAACATGTGCGGTGATATTTTCACAAGTAATTTTTATGATATAATTTCATGAAAACGAGATGGTTGAATTAAATGAACGTACGTTACCAAATATCATTTGTAATTTCCCTTTAAGGGAAGTCAATGGCTGATCCAGGGGGAACATATTCTACTTTTTTGGATTGAAGTTCATGTACATTTACCACACTTTTGGCAGTGCTCCCTCTTTTGTAGCCGTGTACCACGCCCTCCTTTCGAATACACTGAATCCGCCCCTTGAGGGGTGTACAACATTTGTAATTACCAGCGAAAAGAAACTGAGACTGAGAATTATCATCTAAAAGCTAAGGCCTTGGTTTGTTCAAATGACGGTACCAAATATCATCGAGTATTTATTCCGTTTGTGCATGACATGTCATTTAAAAAAAAACATGAATACAAATTCTTTCTAACTCAGTCACGGTGGTGATTCATTTCCACACAGTCAGTCCGCAGCACACAGGAAAGTCGTTCCTTTAGTGTGCGCTGTATGCATGACGTATCCGTACGTGACCCCGTTATGCATATTTAATGAGTGGGTAGAGCCTCAGGAATTCGGTCCTTTTCTCATATTTTTACAGAGTTTTAACCAAAATTGTTGACATTTATATGGATATATAAATGAAGTCCACCAAAAATGCCCCAAACTCCCCTTAGCAATGTCGGCCACAGTCCCAATTTACCATATCTATTAAGATTATTTAATATTCTACCTGTAAATGGCGAAATTTTGACTGATCTGTACCAAGTCCAGTCAGGATACAAGGAATTCCGTCGGTAGTCCTAAAAACCGGCAAAGAAAAATTACCGCCATGACAGCACATGGCTTTTCCGCGCCCTGATTGGCTGTGGATGACGTCATTAATGAAGAGCCCGGATGTACTATCACGAACTGTCATGTATGAATCATCGTCGTGTAATGAGACAGATCGTTATTTTTATAAATAGGACTGTAATTTTGAGGAGCAAAATTACAGCCCTATATGTACATATACCAAAAACAGCCTATAACAATATTGAGAGATGACTCGCTATTATTATTTATTTCCTTATTTTCTTAACTTCCGAGGATAATTAAAATAAATGTTTTCACAACAATTCATTCATTGAGAGAACTTTTTGTTATTTTTTATTTTATTTTATTTTATCTTTTTTATTGGGGTATCAAATAAAATATTTTCTGTAATCAAGGGTCAACACTGAAGAAGGTAAACAGCTTGAAAACTCGGTCATCTACAGTTTTCCTGAGTTTATTAATTTCAAACACATCTCAAAAAACCTTTACAAAATGTGATACACAGTTTTACCAACATTGTGTATTATGGTAACTTACTGAATGGATCCTTACAGTACTTGAATCACATGTATTCATATTAATTTTGTGCCCAGCTCGATGCATATTAGTTGTTGTTTACCATCAATTAATGCTTCGAGGTGGCCACAAAAGTAATGAGGATTAACAATAAAATGTATATAAACTCCTCAAAAACAGTTCGGAAACTCAAGTTTGACTGACGATTTCTCTCTTGTTACCAACTCATTTTCCTTGCATTTGGTATCATTGGAAAGCCCTGTTATTCCTCTTTACAATGATGTGCCATTTGTTATGATTACGCAATTGGGGGATGTGCAGCACAGCTGAATATGGGGGTGGGTGTAAAGTGAAATGTTGCAAAATGCATTGCTATTGTCATACAGTGCATTCCCCTTTTGCTTGGAGGAGGCTCTTGACTTAACATTGTTTGTTCAATGAAGGAAGCTGTTCAATGATTAAACCAGAAAAAAAGACTTTCCTTACGTCTTGTTTTGTCTTTTGTTAGTGATAGAGAGTTTCATTGTACTGTGAGAGAGATTTGTTGTTACTGACATGGAGAATTACTGGGTGTTTGAGTGCAGAAAATGACAAATTCTTTTACTCTGTTTGAAACTCAACCACATTAACAACAGAGTTGCTATCCCGGAGACAATTTATTGTGACAGACCATGTGGATTTCTGAACTTTTCCCGCACATTTTATGGCCTAAAACCTTTAAATATTGGTTAGTAAGCAGACAATCATTCAAGACACATCCATCTTCCAAACAACTCCTAACAGCAAGAGTCAATACACTTTTGACAATAGCAATGCATTTTGCAACATTTCACTTTACACCCACCCCCATATTCAGCTGTGCTGCACATCCCCCAATTGCGTAATCATAACAAATGGCACATCATTGTAAAGAGGAATAATAGGGCTTTCCAATGATACCAAATGCAAGGAAAATGAGTTGGTAACAAGAGAGAAATCGTCAGTCAAACTTGAGTTTCCGAACTTTTTTTGAGGAGTTTACTTGTAACATTAATTGTCGGCGTCTTCTAAACATTCACCTTTGTTCCAAGTCACAAAGAATGACCATGTTTACAAAAATACACCTTTGTTATTGTAATTAAACAAAGAATATAAATCATGAACCACTTTCATTGACCTTTATAATGCTGCTACTATCTCTGTCTGGTTCCCTGTATGGAAAAGCGATCATTTTTAGAGAAGGGGGTCAGAATTTTTCCTTCCAGCCTCGTTTTGGTTACATTTATTTAAGTCAATGAAAATCAAAATGGCTGCAGGATTATAAAGGTGTGTAAAAGTTGTTTGTAAAAGAACCCCAGAGATGGGAATACAAATATCACAAATAAACAGTGCGTAATGTCAACTTGGGCAAAATGTTTGTTTTAAATACAACATATAAAAAATACATATTAAATAAATTAAAACAGTTGGCAATCATAGAAACTGTCACTGAAATTGCCCAAGTAAATATTATGATATTTCTGTGACTCTTCCAGACATTGCAGATCATACCGTGGTAATAATGCACTAATTAAGATGGTTGACTGTGGGAATATTTCAGTGGCAGTTAACATTAAACAGCTATATCAGAGTGTAGAAATCCAGTTTGTAAGTAGTAAGTTCCCACATGTAAGACAACATCTGGATGAACTAAAGGTCGATATTCTGTGTCTTAGTATTTCATTATCGAATCTCCAAATATGTGGACTGTAGGCCTACCACCGGTATTCAAAACTGATGATGGTGCTCGTGGTAGTTCTGGTGGCCGAGCTGGTGGTCTTGATGGATGGGGAAACCTATACAAAAAGAGATTGGAGTACTGTACATGGTTTGTTTTACTATGCAATGCCATATGACTTACATGTAAGTGGAAACACCTGTACTTGTGAAAAATATCTCTAAAACACATGTTGGAAAATACACACGTTATACATTGAAAAATTGAAATCTCGCGATGAAATCCTGGCACACACTTATGAAAAACACCCCCACAAGTCATACTACACACCAAACGAAAGCACATGGCTTTGTTGAGAGCAATGTAGGGATTTGCGCAATGTCGAGATTGTCCCTGACTTTTAACACGCGAAAAATATGGACTTCGGCGCGCAGCGCGGCGACTACTAATAGTACACTGCAGCCAGAATGAGTTATTGATGATTGTGTACAAACCAGTTCACTCATTTTTATATGTAAGGTGTTTCAATCAAAGTTGTACATTGGAACTCCCAAAGTCAGGCAGTGTATGAGGGTTATTTTAAAATTTTGAGTGGTTTATTACTCCAATTTATTGTTTTGGGATAAAATAAATAGAGCTTGTTTTGTTACAGTATCTGTCATTTGTTGTGTGGAAATAAATTTGATCACCACTTTAACTTTTGGCTGTCCCCTTTACTTTTGGCTGTCCCCTGTGTATTTATTTTGTTTATCTCAAAATCCTTGTTGGCAAAATGATACATAAAAGTTGTGGCGTGAAATTATTGCATACACGTACCTGCCTACCTGTCATCTAACACAAATAATTCCCAAATTGCGCAAATCCCTCATTTGCGCAACATCATGAGCAGCGCAAACTCGAGATTGAGCACGCAATCTCGAGATTGCGCTGCGCAATCTGCAGATTGTGCCCAATTTTGCTCAATCTCGAGATTGCGCAAATCCCAATATTGCGCTCAATATCTTCTTAGACTATTGGAATAATGCATTCCTTTACTCATATTTTACCTTGTCCAGTCAGGATACACAAACTAAAACAACCTCTCAAAAATCACCACTGTGGCATACCATTTCGTTTTCCCAAGATAAATAGGTTCGTGCAATATAGCATTGTTATCACCTCACGACGATATTGCTTTTCCGTATTTGATGAGTGAGGAAACTGATGCTGCTGACGACTTAATTTTGTTGGAGCATGCTCTACGAGTAAAAGTACCAAGAGTTCTTTGCGCAAGGCTTGACACGAGTAGCCTCACTGATAGTGAATGCCTGAACCTGTTCAGATTTAGCCATGATCAGGTTAGACAGATAACTACTCTACTGAGAATTCCTCCTGAGATCACTTGCTACAACAAGTCCACAGTGTCTGGCCAGGATGCCATGTTCTTCTTGCTTAGACGTCTGGCGTATCCAAACAGGTTCGTTTACAATTTTAAACCGTTCACATTATATTGTACGATTTTTTTTCCTGATTCATTTGGTTTAGCTTACTTTTATTATTGCGTGCATAAGATCAAAGAACAGGGGAAATAATTCATCTGGGAATGGGAAACTGTTTGAACATAATTTAAAGATGCCTATGACGTAGCATTTTCGTTACACTACAGATTGACGGATCTTAGCAGGCTGTTTGGCCGCTATCCTGAAGAGTTGTCCATAATGATCAATGCCATCCAAGATATCATATGGGAAAATGCTGGAGATAAGTTATCCGATCTCCATCAACCCTGGTTGTCCCACTCATTGGAAGAATTCTCATCTGCCATCCATCTTACCTCGATCCGGGGATTCATTGATGGTACCGTACGCCCGATTTGTCGACCTGGCAACGAGAAGTAGGATTAATTTGTTCTGATTTCGGTTAATAATCGTGAGGGCAAAAGCCGATTAACCTCATGTAAGATATTTTAGTTGTGACTGGACTATCTTAAGTCCGATGATGTTTCATATGTTAGTTTGATAAACGTTCCTAATTGATTGCCTTTTCTTTCAACAGGTCTACAACGGCCATAAGAGAACGAACGTTATTAAATACCAGTCAGTCGTTACCCCTGATGGCCTTATTGCCAACATGTTCGGGCCAATGGAAGGGAGACGCCACGACTCAGCTTTGCTAACCGAAAGCAACCTCTTGGAAGATCTTCAGATGCTCCCCAACCATTCATCAGGGGAGTCATTCTACTTATACGGGGATACAGCTCACCCGTTACGACCACAGCTACTAGGGCCGTTCAAGGGAGCTAATCTGACGGAGGAGCAGCAGCTGTTCAACAAGAAATAATATTGAAGTCTCAAGTGAAATTTGTTAATAAACCAGACGAGATATTTCTTGTCACTTCTGATATGTACATGTATAGTGCAGTATAGCCTAATAATTGTATTACTTCATAAGTTGCTTCCTCATAAATTCCATTATCATCTTTCTTTCCTCACTTTCCGCTTCTATCTTCTTTTCCCATTCTTTTTTCTCTAGCTCAAATTTTTCTTTCTCAAATGCCAGCTGTTCACTCTTCAATTTGATTTCCTGCTCCTTCAGCGACATTTCTTTCTCTGCCTTCGACTTCAAAAACATCATCAGATCTGAGGACGACGAAGATCTCCTTGCTTTCTGGGGTGTGGCGTTATTTTCTGAATCAGAGTCGCTCACCTGGCCTTCATCGGCTGCAATATAGGTTATAACAAATTAAATAAAATAAAGTATAACATGAATTTTCAACCCAAAAAATGTCCCATCCAAAGATTCTTAAAGGTACACACCGCCCTAAAAGTGCAAAAAAATGGGATTGATAGAATGATAGATAATCATTTTTGGAAGGTTTTCTTCAAAAAACAAATTCTGGGTATCGTGTAATTACTGAGAAATGTCCAAAAACAACAATAAGGTCAAAGGTCACGTATACGCATTTCCAGTAGTCTACACAACCGTGAAACCTGTACGGCAATTGCAGATTGTATTTAGACTGGTACCTCTGCATTGCACACCGTTGTGATTGTAACAAGAGGAACAAGGAAGGTTCCAGTCTGTACATTTTGTATCCGTTGTAAACACACGAACGATCACAGAATTCCTGGATTCGATTGCTACCAGGTGCACGTCGACGTCCAAGATCATCCAAAAATTTAGGAAAATGCCTAGTAGGCTTGATAGACCTTGGATCAACCATGGAGAAAGGCATAGACTGAACAAACCGGTGCTTAGCAGCATCTATCTGGACATACTGGATTCTGGGTGAGCATCTCAATCTTGGCCTATCCTTAGCCACACGTTGGTCGTACCTCGGCTAACGGCGGTTTTTTCTAAATTCCAGGCGCTGAAATTGACGATATTTGCAACCATTTTGACAGACTAGATACGTTCCTTACATGTTTAACTATCTAGGCGCCCATAAAAAAATGGTGATTTCACTTACATTAAAATTTCGTGACATTTTGGCCCGAAAAAATTACAAGACGATCGGCATTGTGCAGGTTTCAACGAGGACGGCCATCTTGAATGTATGAACTAGTGGTGAACGGGAAAACAACTTGCGCGCGCAACAATTTTACGACGGCTGTTTTATGTGTGCACATACTTGCTGTATTTTAGCGCGCAAAGATATGACCACGCGATGTCGCCGAAATAAACTTTTAAGAAACTAACATCGAGCAGTTTTATCTAATTTACCGTACTGCATGGTAAGTTCACCCCTTTTAACTATTATATACCAGGTTATTTAACTGTGCTTGCATTGCACATAAAACAAGAGAGAATGTTCATTAAAATAAAATGATAATGTAATAAATAGTCTATTATCAATTACAATAGTTCAATACTAATTTTAAATAGTAATTTTAAACAAAATAAAAATTTCACTAATAATTTAAATATATGAAATATTATAGCGTTACGATACTATTACTAGTACTATATGAGGCGCATCACACGACAGTTTGTGGTGCATTGTGGTGCATTGCCATTACAAACTGCACAAAATCACTGCAGACAAACTGCAGACAAACTGTACACGGAGGTGGAGCCGCTATAATTTATTTTTTTGATGGCCAACTTCAATTTTTTATTTTTTTTATTTTTTTATGACGTCATTTCGGCCAAGTCAAAAAAAATTGTGTTACCACTGCTCCACCTCCTCCGTGTGCAGTTTGTCTGCAGTGATTTTGTGCAGTTTGTAATGGCAATGCACCACAATGCACCACAAACTGTCGTGTGATGCGCCTCACATGATTGAAATTTTTCATGATTTAAATTTTTTGTTCATTTTTTTTTTTGTTCATTTTTTTTTTTCATTTTTTTTTCCAACCACAATTTTACCACTGCACACAACACTTTGTGGGCGCGCGCGCGTGAGACACGTCTGGGCGCGCGCGTGGAGGTGTGCTCCTCCTCCTCAATGTTGGTCGTAATGCGGAACACTCTCACTGCACTGCTCCTCCTCATTACAAACTTCACACAAAATACTTACTCCCTCTACACAAACTGCACACAAAATACTGCGCAAGCGCAGCATGCATATTGATGATTTCGGGTGGAGGTGTGCAGTTTGTGCGGTGGAGGGAATAGTGCGCAAGCGCCGCATGCATATTGATGATTTCGGGCAAAGTACAGTTATTTGCTTGCTTGAAAAAGAATAACGCTTGTTCTCATACCTTTTGTAGTGTTTTTTATTTATTTATTATTATTTTATATTCCTTAAGGGAGGTAGAAAGAACGACTGTACATGAAGCTATTCAAGTATGATTTGTTAAATATAATTTTAACACCAACAGCAATCTTTTACATCAATATATTTTACAGATGGTTTTTAAATTGGTTTTAAATTGGAAAACATTTGATAAACTGAAAACATTAATTATTATTATTATTATTATTATTATTATGTGTGTATTATTATTATTATTATTATTATTATTATATTATTATTATTATTATTATTATTATTATTATTATTATTATTATTATTATTATTATTATTATTATTATTATTATTATTATTATTATTATTATTATTATTATTATTATTATTATTATTATTATTATTATTATTATTATTATTATTATTATTATTATTATTATTATTATTATTATTATTATTATTATTATTATTATTATTATTATTATTATTATTATTATTATTATTGTTATTTTAAATTCTAACAAATTCGGGGCCTTTAGAACATTGAGTCTTTACTCATTGAGTCTTTACTCATTCAGTCTTTACTCATTGAGTCTTTACTCATTCAGTCTTTACTCATTGAATCTTTACTCATTGAGTCTTTACTCATTGAATCTTTACTCATTGAGTCTTTACTCATTGAGTCTTTACTCATTGAGTCTTTACTCATTGAATCTTTACTCGTGCAGTATTTTGTGTGCAGTTTGTGTGGAGGGAGTAGTGTGCAGTATTTTGTGTGCAGTTTTTTGTGTGCAGTTTGTGTGGTGGAGGGAGTAGTGCGCAAGCGCAGCATGCATATTGATGATGATTTCGGGTAAGTTGAGATGAATTTAAAGGTGGAGGTGTGCAGTTTGTGTGGTGGAGGGAGTAGTGCGCAAGCGCAGCATGCCGGAGGTGTGTAGTTTGTGTGGTGGAGGGAGTAGTGCGCAAGCGCAGCATGCATATTGATGATTTCAGGCAAGTTGAGACATAATGACACAAAAATATAAACACAAAAGAACACATTCAACTCTTTTTATTATTTTTTTATTCACTTTTTTTTTAAATTCACGTAACAATGAATGGATTACCGATACAAATCACTATATAAAAGAAAACTCAAAAATTATTATAACTCAAAGTATTAATAATTACCAAGAAAAATGCACATTAAACAAGAATCCCTATATAAAAACAATGTAAATCAAATATCTATTGGACTTAGCTTGTCAATTTTGTACACGTTATATGGTGATTTTAGGGAGAGGAAATGATGAGGGATGTATAGGACTAGGGTAATCAATAGATAGTCAAGTGAATTATAAGGAATATAACAGAATTAAAAGAAAGTCAACTCACACTGAATTTTACAGGGATTAAGAGTCTACACTCCTTGCAATAAATGTAACACGATAGATTTACACATCTCACTCGTTCATACCGAGCACATGGGACGAAGTGTTTTGGATTATATTTCCGCTTCAATGAACTGCTCAGGAACTTGGAATTTCGTTGCGTGTACTGTCAACGAAACCGTAAATGAAGTCGGATATTAGGGCTCATAATACAGTTGTCTAACTTACATGAAACAACGGCCCGCTTTAGAATGTCAGGCCTGTAGTTCACAATACACTGTCTATTTAAAGATGAATAGAAAGTCACCCAGAAGTTTAGAACCCATGCAGAGGCACTCATTTTCTTCGAAATTAAGTTGTCACTGCCCTTGATGTAACGTAATAGTGTAAAATAACCATAAAGGATTACTGTAAGACTAACAGAGGTGATTATTTTATAGATTTTTTTATTCCTACCAAAAAACACTATTATAGATGTTTTTTTTTTTTAATTACAGTAGTCTTTCTGAAACATCTGGTCTTTCATTATCACTCTTCCTCGTTCTCTTCATCCTCGTTCTCTTCATCCTCGTTCTCTTCATCCTCGTTCTCTTCATCCTCATTTAGTTGAAGTAGTAGTCCGTTAAATTTGGTATGGTGTTTAGGCATTACTCTGTTCAGAGCTTTGTTTACTTCCATGCCTTTATTTACTTTTTCTTCGAGATCTTCCGCAATATCCTGATGAGTCCCATTATCTTTCAGATGTAGGTAACTTGACAAAAAATCCTTGTATTTGTTGAAAAAGATTCGCTTGACTGCCCAAAGGGTTTTCCTATTGGCTTTTTCCTTGGCTTGATCTTCACTCATACCCCCGTTGACGTACTTTTCATATTTTCACACCACATCTCTTCAGTAGCCACTTTAGCCTCTTCCAACCAGTCTCGAAAAGTGGCATTGTCTTCCAGTTCAGAACTAGACTCATCCTCTTCCGATGATTCGTCATATTCCACCTCCGTATCGGATTCTGAATCATCTTCCTCGAAATCTTCGTCTTCATCCTGCGTAGATTCAGTTTCACAAGTTTCTATTTCCGAATCTTCAAATCTACGCTTTTTAACATCGGGTTCAGAATTATCGATGTCAGAATTGTCAGATTGGATAGCTTTAATTTCAGAATCATCGTCAACTTCATCCATTTTAGATTTCTCTTCATTATGTACATGTTCTGCATGCCTCCGTAGGTTATATCTCCGTCCAAAGCTTTTGCCGCACTGGTGACAAGCATGGGGTTTGACAGCAGAAATAACATTCATGTTGAATCTCTGATGCTTAATCTCCGATTGACAAGAAACGGAAGAAATAGTTTATATATAGGCCTATAACTACTCATTTCGGAATGAGTAAAGACTGAATGAGTAAAGACTCAATGAGTAAAGATTCAATGAGTAAAGACTCAATGAGTAAAGATTCAATGAGTAAAGATTCAATGAGTAAAGAGACTCAATGAGTAAAGACTGAATGAGTAAAGACTCAATGAGTAAAGACTCAATGAGTAAAGACTCAATGAGTAAAGACTGAATGAGTAAAGATTCAATGAGTAAAGATTCAATGAGTAAAGAGACTCAATGAGTAAAGACTGAATGAGTAAAGACTCAATTAGTAAAGACTCAATGAGTAAAGACTCAATGAGTAAAGACTGAATGAGTAAAGACTGAATGAGTAAAGATTCAATGAGTAAAGACTCAATGAGTAAAGACTCAATGAGTATAGATTCAATGAGTAAAGACTCAATGAGTAAAGACTCAATGAGTAAAGATTCAATGAGTAAAGAGACTGAATGAGTAAAGACTCAATGAGTAAAGACTCAATGAGTAAATATTCAATGAGTAAAGACTCAATGAGTAAAGATTCAATGAGTAAAGACTCAATGAGTAAAGACTCAATGAGTAAAGATTCAATGAGTAAAGACTGAATGAGTAAAGACTCAATGAGTAAAGACTGAATGAGTAAAGACTCAATGAGTAAAGACTCAATGTTCTAAAGGCCCCGAATTTGTTAGAATTTAAAATGACAATAATAATAATAATAATAATAATAATAATAATAATAATAATAATAATTAATGTTTTCAGTTTATCAAATGTTTTCCAATTTAAAACCAATTTAAAAACCATCTGTAAAATATATTGATGTAAAAGATTGCTGTTGGTGTTAAAATTATATTTAACAAATCATACTTGAATAGCTTCATGTACAGTCGTTCTTTTGTCTGTCTTCGTACGTTGTTGTCCCTCCCCTTTCTACCTCCCTTAAGGAATATAAAATAATAATAAATAAATAAAAAACACTACAAAGGTATGACAACAAGCGTTATTTCTTTTTCAAGCAAGCAAATAACTGTACTTTGCCCGAAATCATCAATATGCATGCGGCGCTTGCACTACTCCCTCCACCGCACAAACTGCACACCTCCACCCGAAATCATCAATATGCATGCTGCGCTTGCGCAGTATTTTGTGTGCAGTTTGTGTGGAGGGAGTAAGTATTTTGTGTGCAGTTTGTAATGAGGAGGAGCAGTGCAGTGAGAGTGTTCCGCATTACGACCAACATTGAGGAGGAGGAGGAGGAGCACACCTCCACGCGCGCGCCCAGACGTGTCTCACACGCGCGCGCCCAGACGTGTCTCAACCTATGTGTGGCGCATCACACGACAGTTTGAGGGGAGGAGGAGGAGGAGGAGCACACCTCCACGCGCGCGCCCAGACGTGTCTCACGCGCGCGCGCCCACAAAGTGTTGTGTGCAGTGGTAAAATTGTGGTTGGAAAAAGAAAAAAAATAAAATAAAAAAAAATTGAAAAAAAAATTTCAATCATGAAAAATTTCAATCATGTGAGGCGCATCACACGACAGTTTGTGGTGCATTGTGGTGCATTGCCATTACAAACTGCACAAAATCACTGCAGACAAACTGCAGACAAACTGCACACGGAGGAGGTGGAGCAGTGGTAACACAATTTTTTTTTACTTGGCCGAAATGACGTCATAAAAAATTTAAAAAAAAAAAATTAAAAAAAATTGAAGTTGGCCATCAAAAAAAAATTATGGCGGCTCCACCTCCTCCGTGTGCAGTTTGTCTGCAGTTTGTCTGCAGTGATTTTGTGCAGTTTGTAATGGCAATGCACCACAATGCACCACAAACTGTCGTGTGATGCGCCTCATATACTACTATTACTATAAATAATAACAATATTATATGATTCCACCTTTTTTGTAAATCCATAAAAAACAAAACAAAAAAACAAGAAACAAAAATAAATAAATATAAAAAAACCACTCAGAATGATTGTTTTATCTGACAAAATATCTATTTATTTTAATTATTAATATTTCATTTCAATTATATATATTTTATTTTTAAATTTTAAATCACATGTTCAGCACAATTTTTTTTTCTGACTACCGACAACACGTGCAACCCTGAAACGGAATACTTCGCCCGCTAATGCCCCTTTCCCACTTACACGGTTTTTGCTACGGTAGAGCACGATTTTTCAAAGTTGAAAAATCGTGCTCAGTCGTGCTGTACCGTAGCAATTCACACTCAAAAAGTTCAAGGTCTATCGAATTCTACGTCTTGTCAAGACGCTATCAAGACGCCGTCAAGATGTGGTACGGCAGTAGTGCGATAGTGCCACGACAGTGTTACGGTAGAGTTACGACATCGTCAAGATTTGTCACGGCGTACCAAGAAATGCCAAGATTGTACTACGACGTCACTACGGCGTCAGTACGATTGCACAAGACGCCAGTGCGACGTGGCAGCTTGTGTGCACTTTTAAACAAGAGACAAGAGACATGTGATAAAAAACACACACTATCAGCAAGAGACACGTGATAAAAAAAATCATGTTCTTGCTGGCGTCTTGTTGGCGTCTTATTTAAGTCTTGCTAGGTCGCAGCACCATCGTAGCGGCATCGTATCAGCATAGTAGCGAAGTCTTGGCCTACCGTAGGTGTTGCGGCCACCACGAATGAGTACGAATGAACAAGACGCCGTCACGACATACCACGACAACGTCAAGACAACGTTACGACTCTAATACGATGCTGCTGCGGTGGACCACGATTTTTTCCACCGCTACGGTAGAGCAAGATTTTTTTGAACATTCCAAAAAAATCGTGCTACTCCACGGTGCCATCAAGATCTACAACGGTGCGCTACGGTGGACCACGAATGACCACGAACATGGCCACGACGCCGTTGCGATTGTAAATAATTGAAAAATCGTGCTCTACCGTAGAAAAAATCGTGTAAGTGGGAAAGGGGCATAAAATACAGCAAGTATGTGCACACGTAAAACAGCCGTCGTAAAATTGCTCGCGCGCAAGTTGTTTTCATGTTCAACATTTAAACATGTAAGCCAGAGCATAGAATTTTAACTAAGGATGTCGTCAAGCCAAGTTGCTACTGTCGGAAGCTGGATGCCCGAAGTCCTTCCAAAAGGTAGCAACAGGGCATAAGACGAGGGAGAAAAAACCCCAAACAATTACATTCAAAATAAAACGATAAGGGGGTTTGAGGGTAGGGGTGTAAGGGGAGGAGGAATGGGGCCCACTAGCGTCTGGATGTGGGCACATCGTGCCCACTGCCAGTAAGGTCCCGAGTGGGAAAAGATCAAGCCACCGGGGTGGGCGGTGATAAAAATAAAAAAACACCACGTCCCGCCTGGGGGGCGGCGACTACCCACGCACCGGTGACCTGGGGAGGGAAGGAAGGGAAGGAAAACAATCAACAGATTCAATTAAACTAACTTTATAACGATTCATATCAACCATGTCAGCTTTTTGTTATTGTAAATAAAAAGAGTATCATTGATAGACCATTTATTGAGAAAATCGTTGAGAGAATTGATGAAGTTGAAGTATGAGAGTTCGAGGGTCATTTTATTTTTGAGACGGTGTTGCCAAATAAGGAGGGGGTTGGAGAAATTACATGTGCGGTATAGCCAGTAAATTACATTTTTGAGACTGATGATGAGATAGTTGGCCAGGCGGACAGCCTCCTTGCTCCGACTCCCGGCGTGGGGGATCAGAGCCCAGTATAAGTCGAAGTGGAGATCCAGATCAGGTAATAGTCGAGAGAGAAGGGTTTGTAGAACTTTCAAGGCGGGCTGGATAGACGGACAGAGGATGAAGAGATGCTAGACGGTACCTCCCTCGCCGCACCACCCACAAGACGAAGAGATGGCAGGATTCAGATGATGTAGAACTTGTAGAGAAGGAAGAACGTTGTGAAGAAGCTTGTATTGAACGTCCCCTTCTTTCTTTGAAGTAGGAAATTGGTACACGCACTTCCAGGGAATTTTGTGGGTTGACGGAAGAACACCGAGGCGATGCCAGTCGGTTTCAGGTGTTGGAGAGCTGTTGTTTATTTGCTGGTTGAAGTGCGTGTACAGAGATTTGGAAGTAGCAGTGAGAGCATCAGTATCTTTGTCATAGGTGACGAGTCCAGGAGGCAGAGGTCGTGAAGGAAGATGCTCCAAGATGGCAGGGTCGTGAAGAAATCCAGAAGAGTCGAAGAGCGATGGGAAAGATGAGATGATCACGTGGTGCAGGCGAGAGAGGTTTTGTCGAAGAACTCGAAGAGAAGGAGGACGGATGTTTGAAGTTGATGGCTGAAGATCGGAGGCTTGTATCCAGGCGCCAGTGGTAGATTGTAGGAGATGCTTGACGATTCTGATCCCGCCGGCCAGGAGTCGGGTTTGGAAGGTCGTACCGCCCGGCAGATCCCGCATAAAAGTAGGGAGGATAATGGGCAGATTGCCGACATGGTTGATTGAATCGGAGGGTGTGTCAATTCGAGCTCCGAGGGTGTTCCAAGCACGCAGGACCTCACTGTAAAAGCAGGTGAGACTAGTGCGAAAGTTTGTTTCGATGTCAAGGAGGAAGATTTGATAATCAAAATTCATTTTCTTGTATCGGTGGAGATTGTAGGAGACGAGAAAAAAGGAGGGATGGGAATCGGATTGGAGATAACGTTGGACGAGGTTGAATTTAGAAGTGAGGCTGCGTGCTTGGAGGGAGACTAGACCTAGCCCACCTTTATTAGGATGTTGGAATAGAGTGTGTCTGGGTAGTAAGTGTCGTCTGTTGGACCAGACGAAGTCAACTAACATTTCTTGGAGTTCGCTTAATACATTGGGAGGACATGTAAGGACAGAGATGCAGTGAAAGATTTTGGATGCGACGAGTTGGTTCGCGATGAGAATGTTTCCTTTAAGAGACAGAGTAGAAGAGAGAGGTTTCCAATTGAGTTCGGGGGAGGACTACGGAAAAGTGCAGGGGCAGGGATTGGAGACACAGGTGGGGGAAAAACGGATTGACGGGTAGAAAAAACTGGGCTCTGTGAATCAAGGACTTGGGATAGCGTGGGAGTTTGGGATTCAGGAGTGGAAAGGGGTTTCGTCTTCTTTTGAAGTTTCCGATGGGGGTGGGAGAGTTCAGTGGGACGAGCTTGGGTCGATTACTAGTCGGGTTAGGGGACAGTTTGCGTTTGGTCACAACTTCGGCGAAGAGTCTGGTGGGAGCGGGAGGGGTACACCAGATGAGGGTGGACGTGTCCATGCCCTCTGCGGCGTCCGACGCCGGACCACGCCCAGGAGACGGGCCCACGGGCGGGGCAGCCGCCCCCGCCGAAGTGGTAGCTGCCCCGGAAGAGGGGGCGGCCGCCACCGACGAGGAGGCAGTCCCGGACGAGGTCCTGACCCCAGACGAAGCCCGCGCCCCAGACGAGGTCCCAGCCGCGGCCTCAAACGAGGGATTCTTGGGTGGGTGTTTTGGGTCGGATTTTTTGCTGTGGAGGAAGACTGGTGGGGGATTGAGTGGGTTTTCAGGCTGGGGATTGTCATCTTTGGGCTTTTTGCAGGTTCGGCTAATGTGGCCGAACTCTCCACAGTTGAAGCAACGGGGTGACCCGGTAGATAGAAAAACACGGTAGTTAACCCCGGTGTAGGTGAAATTGATATGGTCAGGGGGAACTACACCGGGGTTGAGAAGGACCTGGACCTGTCGGCGGAAAATATGCAAATAAGCAGAAGTAAAAATGGTTATATAAGCGTAATATCATGTACTTACTCGGAGCTCGATGGAACACACGTCCGCTAAATAAATAAATAAATAAATAAATAAATAAATAACCTTCACCTTGACTTATTATCATCATCAGCATCATCATCATCAGCGTCATCATCATCATCGTCATCATCATCATCATCATCACCATCATCATCATTATCATTATTATTATTATCATTATTATTATTGTTGTTAATACAAATACCTGAAAAGAGAACGGGTTAATACAAATGCCTGTGGAGAGAACGGGTTAAAACAAAGAGCTGTGGAGAGAACGGGTTAATACAAGTACCTGAGAAGAGAACGGGTTTATACGAATACCTGAAAAGAGAACGGGTTTATACAAAGAGCTGTGGAGAGAATGGGTTAAAATAAATACCTGAAAAGAGAACGGGTTAAAGCAAATACCTCAAAAAAGAACAGGTAAAAGCAAATATATATATGAAAAGGGAACAGGTAAAAGCAAATATATATATATGAAAAGGGAGCAGGTTAAAGCAAATACCTGAAAAAGGAACAGGTTAAAGCAAATACCTGAAAAAGGAACAGGTTTAAAGCAAATATATATATATGAAAAGGGAACAGGTAAAAGCATATATATATATATATATATATATATATATATATATATATATATATATATATATATATATATGAAAAGGGAGCAGGTTAAAGCAAATACCTGAAAAAGGAACAGGTTAAAGCAAATACCTGAAAAAGGAACAGGTTTAAAGCAAATATATATATATGAAAAGGGAACAGGTAAAAGCAAATATATATGTATATATGAAAAGGGAGCAGGTTAAAGCAAATACCTGAAAAAGGAACAGGTTAAAGCAAATACCTGAAGAAAGGACAGGTTTAAAGCAAATACCTCAGAAAAGAACAGGTAAAAGCAAATACCTGAAGAAAGGACAGGTAAATACCTCAGAAAAGAACAGGTAAAAGCAAATACTTGAAAAAGAACAAGTGAAAGAAATTACATGAACAAGGAACAGGTTAAAGCAAATACCTGAAAAAGAAACAGGTTAGAGCAAATACCTGAAAAAGGAACAGGTTAAAGCAAATACCTGAAAAAGGAACAGGTTAAAGCAAATACCTGAAAAAGGAACAGGTTAAAGCAAATACCTGAAAAAGGAACAGGTTAAAGCAAATACCTGAAAAAGGAACAGTTTAAAGCAAATACCTGAAAAAGGAACAGGTTAAAGCAAATACCTGAAAAAGGAACAGGTTAAAGCAATTACATGAAAAAGGAACAGGTTAAAGCAAATACATGAAAAAGGAACAGGTTAGAGTAAATACCTGAAAAAGGAACAGGTTAAAGCAAATACCCGAAAGGCACAGGTTAAAGCAAATAATGAAAAAAAGGGAACAGGTTAAAGCAAATACCTGAAGAAGGCACAGGTTAAAGCAAATATATGAAAAAAAGGAACAGGTTAAAGCAAATACATGAAAAAAAAAGAACAGGTTAGAGCAAATACCTGAAAAAGGAACAGGTTAAAGTAAATACCTGAAAAGGAACAGGTTAAAGCAGACACCTGAAAAAGGAACAGGTTAAAGCAAATACCCGAAAGGCACAGGTTAAAGCAAATATATGAAAAAAGGAGCAGGTTAAAGCAAATACCTGAAGAAGGCACAGGTTAAAGCAAATATATGAAAAAAGGAACAGGTTAAAGCAAATACATGAAAAAGGAACAGGTTAAAGCAAATATATGAAAAAAGGAACAGGTTAAAGCAAATATATGAAAAAGAACAGGTTAAAGCAAATATATGAAGAAAGGAACAGGTTAAAGCAAATATATGAAAAAGAACAGGTTAAAGCAAATATATGAAAAAAAGAACAGGTTAAAGCAAATATATGAAAAAGAACAGGTTAAAGCAAATATATGAAAAAAAGAACAGGTTAAAGCAAATATATGAAAAAAAGAACAGGTTAAAGCAAATACATAAAAAAGAACAGGTTAAAGCAAATATATGAAAAAAGGAACAGGTTAAAGCAAATATATGAAAAAGAACAGGTTAAAGCAAATATATGAAAAAAAGAACAGGTTAAAGCAAATATATGAAAAAGAACAGGTTAAAGCAAATCCCTGAAAAAGGAACAAATTGATACAAATACCTGAAAAGAGAACAGGTTAAGACAAATACCTGAAAGGGGAAACAGGTTGATAAAATTACCTGATAAGAGAACAGGTTGATACAAAAACATACAGAGAGTATATGTTGATATAAATAGCTGTGGAGAGTAGGGGTTGAGTAAATAATTAGGGAATAAAATGGATAAGAGTCAAACAAATAAACAAAAACAGGTAACTCAGGGGATCACCACGGAGGGATACAACAACAGTAAATAGTGACTTACTACGACAGGTGAAGATCTGTTGCAACCGCTGAGCTACAGGCAGGAAATCCTGATGACCTGAAGATATATAAATTAAATCGGGAGGGTGGCCTTAGCTTTCGATCCAATCTGGACCTTCATCAGAGGCTTTGACAAAGTACAACATAAAAACTCATCCATTTATAGGGAAAAGGGAAAGCAAAGGATCATGGGGCGGGATCCAAAAAAGGCGGGAAAATAGTGACCAATTAAAGATAAGCATCAGTCTAGAAAAAGCCAATAGGGAGTATCAGAAGTGAACAAAGGGGGGATTATTGAGCCACACAATAGGTAGAGGTGGCAGCTTTTAGTAAAGCTGGCATAAACATAGGACTGGCATAAACTGGCATAAACATATATATATATATATTTATATATATATATATATACTGATCAGTTGTCTGATGATCGCATAACGCGTGAAACTCGGAGTTACAACTACCAGCGTTCCACTAGTTTTACTACAAGTATATTACGCTCTGTCTATGTGGCATTGAGCACTCTACTTCAAGATAGACCGCTACATTTAAGTATATATATATATATATATATATATATATATATATATATATATATATATATATATATATATATATATCTATATATATATATCCCTGGCTACTCGGCAAATATGGTTTGGCCTCTGACCTGGCCCCATGGAGCAATAGATAATTGGCATAAGTGGACCGCCTACCAACATAGGGACTGGATAGCTCAGTTGGTAGAGCGCTCGTACGGTACTCGAGAGGTCACGGGTTCGAGTCCAGCATCAGCCAATTTTTCTTTGCTCGCTACCCGTTTATATATAACTAAGCCAGAGTATTTTACAATAAAACGAAAAGTAAGGATCTACATTTTGTATTTTAAAAAAATTAACAAGCATGCAAGAGAAGGATTGGTGAGCTACTATTTTAGTGCAGGATACAGCTACCGTGAAATATGTTCTATTTTGTTTCTGTGGCATAACATCAATTGTTGGTGAGAATGCGTATCATTTTTAAATTGTTTGGCCTTTAAAATTATATTTTATTCATTTAAAGATAAAGTACAGCGTTGGTAATTGTTTGGTCAAAACGTTCATAATTATTTTATGTATAACAAATACGTAACCTGTGAAAGTTTCAGCGTTTCCCGTCAGTATAAGCTTTATAGTTATTCGCTCGTCCGTTTGTTTTTATTTTTCCCATTACCAAAGAAATAATTTATAGTTTTTAAATATGGAGCGAAAGGCAAGAAAAAATGTATGCCACGTGACAAGGCAGGGACTAAGGAAATATAATCAAATCTTAATTTTCCTACTTTGATATTTTTTGTAGCACCAGAACAATTGGAAGGATTCTACGAAGGCTTTATTTGCGACGCAACAATCCACCCGATGAAACATTGAACATGTTTCTTACGTCTTTAGAAGTAAGTTGAATGAATGGAATGATCACTGGGAAAAGAGCACTGGCGGCACGTGGCCATTTGCTTTTTTCATAAATATGTTTGTTTAAATTTACGCAAATCATGCGCGTGAGTAACCTGTACGGGAATCCCCAAAACACTCAACAAGTCGCTACGTAAAAAAAAGTCGCTGCATAAAAAAAAAAAGTCGCCGCCCAAAAACAAAAAGTCGCCGCGTAAAAACAAAAAGCTGCGTAGGTGTCCATTAAAGAACACCATAGCACTGGGAATGATAATAATTCGTGGGAGTTTCTGATATATTCTGCTCTTAAAGTTCTGTACGCGGTTCATGGTTACAGTTTGTTTTCAGATTTGCCTTTTCTTGAAGAATCCACAAAGTTTCCAATCCACAAAGTTGCCAATGAAACATCTTAAATTTACTAGGTATTATTAAGGTGTTTTGGGAACGTGGGAATTATGCAAGCTTGTTTGTTTTTGAAAAAAAATTCTTTTAGACGAGAAAAAGAACGTGTATTCACTCTGTATACTGTACATTAAATACATTGTATTTATTGTCTCGTTTCTGCGATGAGTCGTACGAGTTGACATACACAGTGCATTGCAGTGGACGATACATGTGTGGCACACATGCATAACGTCTGTTCGGTCAGAAGCACTGAGGCATTGTATTTAATTACTAATAATTAAAAAGAAAATCAATTAGTGATGATTTTCTTGACGTTGTTGGTGTTTTTAATAATTCCAATGATTGTAAGTGCAAATTATGAAATCATTCTGAGCTTGGCAACTATGTTTTTTGCTGGATAGGTTTCACGAGGAAGGAGAAGAAAACAAAACTAGAGCTCAAGTGTTTGTTGGAATTTGAGTTGAATTTGAACTTCCTGACTGGAAGTAAAGGTCAGATCAGGTGATTTGAAGGTCATATATATATGACATAATGAAACATGAAAAAATTAACGTTAGTATCTGCTTTGGTTTAATTTCTGAGATTGGAAAATAATACTTTTTTAAAACTCCCACTAGAGGGCGCTCTGAAATTTGATGATGTCATCAAACCTATTTTTTGAAAAGATAAGATGTCACTAGTCACTTTATTCACAGAAGTCATATTAAAATTTCCTGTTTTTTCAGATAAATTATTGTTTTCTAAACCTGTTGCCAGAGGGCGCTGTGACACAGATGATGACGTCATCAGTCATCGCAAGTCAATAGTAATTTCGGCCACTGAAAGCATGTCCCAAATACCATATCATGGACCCTATAAACGTGTTCAAGATATTTTTTCACTGAAACTTCCGGTTTCGACCGGAAGGAGAGGTCAGATTGGAGTCATGTCTGTGTACGAAATGTCACATAAATCAAGATATGTAAGATTGTGTAAATATCTTTTGTAAATGTCTTTTTAAATATTTAGGTGTTCGCGCTGTCGCGAAATTTGAATACGACTTCTGTAAATAAAGTCACAAGTGACATCTTATCTTTTCAAAAATATGTTTGATGACGTCATCAAAGTTCAGAGCGTCGTCTAGCGGGAGTTTTAAAAAGGGATTATATTCCAATTTCAGAAATTGAACCAAAGTATCTTATTTTTTCATGTTTCATTGTGTCCAATGATCGACCCTCAAATCACCTGATCTGACCTTTACTTCCGGTCGAAACAGCTAGGAAGTTCAAATTCAACTCATTCTAACGCAAAATTGATGTTTTTGAATATGACATTGACATTGGTATAATAAAAGATGATACACCTTTGCAAAATATGATATTGACATGATCGATGATAATTTGATTGAACCGGAAGTTAACACGAACACCGTGTGTTTGTTCCAACAAACATAAGCTCTATTTTTTCTTCTCCTTCTCGATGTTTACAGAATAAACACGTTATATTTGTTAACACTCTGGCAAGTTTATTGGCTGTGACAGCAATAAACATGTTAGGTTGTTTATTATTATTTTAAGTGTTTAAATTTACAGCAAGTGTTTAATTGTTGAACAATATAATGAAAAACATTTCGTATAAAAATGTTGTAAACATTAATTAAATATTCTTTAAGAGGTGCTCTAAACAAATATCGCTAATTGACATTTCACCACTTTCAGAGAGGTAATTACGTCATAAGGAAACTAAACAACATACGTACATTTTATTATCATAAGCCATTGTAAAATGTTTGCCTCGATTTCATAAAAACCCAAGATTTACTGGAGGAACACAAATGGCCTTACATTTAAACGTGCCAAACAACGCCTCAGCTATATTAAGCCTAACTCCCTTTAGGACAGCGGCCGGCCATGACGATGCATGTAGTCTGTTATCTAGTGCATGCACATGCACATGCACATGCACATGCACATGCACATGCACAGTGCTAGTGTACGTGTCCTGCATGCATGCACTGTACTGATGTATTGTCAATAATGGCGGGCGGCGGCCGTATGGGTGCACCCCACTAAATAAACTTCCATAGTAAACAGTGTTAAACACAAAATATTCAAAAATCTTTTAAAAATACCACAGTTTTTAAAACCAAAAGAAAAAAATATTGATTGATATATAACATTTTCTTTTCTTCTCTATTTACTGTCTAAAGTCCAGGTTTCCAGGAAGTTATCCTCATCCCAATGAAAACCACCCTCTACAGTAGTGAAAACGTCCACACTGAAAAACAGCCATTTTGGAAAAAGGCCTTACGCTTGAAATCAAATTAGGAGCACTTTTTCAGGGCCTAGTGTGTCCAAAATACTCAACGTTGAAAGCCAAGGAACCCCAGGTTATGATATTGGGCCATTTTTACACAATCCATCAAATGTATGGCCTCAAATCTTTGTTTTTCAGAGAAATTTGAGGACATACACTTTATGATAAACAGCTTGGCGCATGAATTCCCCACTATTTAGTGGGGTGCACCCGTATGGGTAGTGTTTGTACGATGCATGTACATGTATATGTGTATATGTATGTACAATCACAGGTACAATGTACATGGATACATCGTTTTACATATAATTATATGTAAAGGTTTCAGTGCTCGTGATCTCTTCCATACATTATTTTATCAGTTTGATGTGGGGGGGGGGTGAGTTTAATATACTTGCGTGTGTTTTTTATTTGCACTGTTGCGTGTGGCACTTTGAAAGTAGTCGTGGCAGGAAAGAGTTACAATTGTGACATTGTTAATTTCACAATAAATACACAAAGCTTTTAGGGGGATTAAATATCCCCTGTTTAGTGTTTAAACACATTGTGTTTATTTTTTAAACATGTCACGTTTTTATTATTTAGAGTGTAATGGTCAATTAAATTATGATATGGAAGGTCTGAAAATTTATAGGCATATATTTAACTGTTTCACAATGTTTCCCCCTGTTACATTAAATGGTATGGCTTAAGCTGTGTTCGCACTGGACTTTTTTTGGTAAAACTTACCGAGACGATGGGTACTTTTCCCATTTTAAGTCCAGTGCGGACAGCCTGGGACATTTTCCTCTCGGTTACTTTTCCTGAGTCCAGCGGTTACTTCTACTGGCCAACTGCTGCCCAGAAAAACTAACCAGGTAACTTTTCCCGAGACGATAAGTCCAGTGCGGACAGTGCGAGTCGGTAAAAGCGGCTCAGGAAAGCGTACATCCGGCCCGAGCGCAAGGTCGTGCTACACAGGGACACCACGCATGCGCTTTGCATTGTTTCACCGCGCGGTGGGGGCGGGCCGGGCGGGAATTTTGTTTTCCCAGCGCGGTAAAGGCCATCATTTGCATTTTCGCTTCCTATTGGTTAGGTCTCGTCGTGTACTCAATGGTGAATTATTCATTAGATCGATGTGCTTGAAAGAAGTTTAAGCATACTGTACTTGTATAGTGTACATTAACCTTTGGTACACACAGCTCCTTGTTCGCTGTTGAAGGTTTGGATTTTTGACTCCAGATCTAACATCATCTTTTCTCCACTGGGCTCACCATATTCCTGCTTGAAAATGGAGTAGTACAGCCTGAAATTAAAAAACAAAAATGCATCTACAATATGCGAACACATGAGGGCAGTGTGATGATGTGGGGAACTTGAACTTCTCATTGCAGTCCTACAACTCCTTCCTCAATGGCTATTATTATTGTTTGAGAACTCTTCCATTGATCCCTTTTACTTTCAGTTTATTTTCCCTTTTCCATGATTATCTTTTTGAAATTGTGGTTTGTGACAAGTGCAAGTTAAATACCTTATAAATAAACCTTTTTTTTCTTTTCTTTTTTTAAAACTTCCGAGAAAGTTTGGAATATTCATCCTCGTTCTCTTCAAGTAAGTTGTACTTCAATGTGTCAAGTGCTGTCGCGGGGGAATGACCTGATTTGAAAAGGTCGATCAGTTTTTCTTTTGTTCCCTCTGAAACATCACGCCTCCTCAGAGCATCAGCGCTTTTAATCTCATTTGTGGTAGTTGTGGTAGTTTTTGATAGTACATGTTGTGACATATCCGGCCCTGATATGAGGATCTGATGATCTGAAAATAAAATGCACAACATTGTTAAGACAGATAATAACATGGTTTATTTTAATAAAGACGATTTCACAAGAAAGTATTTTACTAAGCCCTACTTTGCATCCCAAGATAAACAAGAGGTAAGGCACTGCTTTAGGACATGCTTGGAAGTGATATGGGGAACACAACTTTTTTGGAGAGGGGTGCCACTTCTGTAAAGTACAGGGGAAATTTCATGAAATAAACTATAGTACCAATCGGAACTTATGGTAATGTAAGCTGCAATTGTTGTCAAACCCTACAGTCTCCCTAACTATAATATATCATGTCAATGCCCACCCTATGACCACTGTCTAGACTGGCTGTATGACACATTCAAGATTTATGTGTTCCTGTGTTCTGGACTACCCCCACTGACCATGTCAGTGACCAAAAGCCCAATATATTTATGTTCTTTGATTTTTCATCCTGGTTCAATCTTTTCTTGTCACTTAGAACGACATAATACTACTTGATTGTGACCCCAATACAAACCTAAGTATTATAGTAGCGAGTATCACACTCACATACTATATAAAAATAACAATGTAATTACCTGATTCTTCCCCTTTTATCTCCACACCGTTTTGTCACCAAATAAACACTGCCAGTTCAAGAAGTGTTTTTGGAGCCAGCTTTTTTGTCTGCAGTTTTGGATCTTGGCCGTGTGTTGTGTTGACATCGATAGTCAACCTAAAATGATCAAATAGACAATCACAGTCTGAAACTAAAATCTTGGTAAACTGCAATCTGAAAATTTAGGCATGTGACTCATTCAAACTTTAACATTTTTATTTTAATTAGTGTATGATGTTCATTTATACATCAACTTTATGTTATTATGGAGTAAATGGTTTGTGAAAGATGCAAGTTAAATAGTTTACAAAGAAAACATGTTAACGAAAATAAAAGTTTAAATACTGCTTGTACTATTACAATATTATACACATAATTAAGCTTGTTGCTGCAATGTGTAAAAAAGGAACCAGTTTATAAACTACAAATGACTGTTATGTGAGTTAACAATACCACAGTATTACCAGTTGAGGGGGAAAATAAAAACTCTGCAGAACCTCTACAAACTCACCCTGTAATCATTCTTCCTCCTGGTCCCTTCTCCAGTGTTGCTTTTGTATGTTCTTTCAACTCTTCACGTTGTACATGACTTGGTCTGCAACATTTGGAACCATTTTTCTACATCTTCTCTGACTGAAAGTGGTAGTCTGACCACAGCCTTGAATTGACTGCTCTGGTTTTCTTCATAGTCACATATTTTGTAGTCATATCCCTCAGGTAGAAATTCCTGATAAATTGTGCAAAAATGAGGAGGGGAAAATGTTAGTTTAAATGTATTAAAACTTTCTGATGTTTTGTTTTAATTTAAAACAAATAAAAATTAAACCTTGTGTAAATTTCAAATAAGATTTTTGCCAATCCACACAAACTGTTAAAATGTGTGATTATTAGTAAGTGTGGAAACAAAAGATAATCATAACGTTACACGTCTATTTTTACCCACCACCATGGGTGAATATACTTAAGTTAACTTTCTTATAAAGTCTATGTCATTATTGATTACCAACCTTTGCCATACGACTACTTTGTAGGACCGGCTGTAAAGCGCACTGCAGGCAGATATTTTTCAGTGTAAAGTACAGTAGGCCTATGTAGTCACTGCATGAGTGTTTAGTGTACATGTGTAGGCTTGCAAACATTAATGTCATCCCATCACTAAGGCAGCTTCGTGTTCAAATTAATCAAAATTACCTTATAATTTATATATTAATTAGCTTCTTTAGTTTTGCATTATGAACTTAAAGAGGGGCTTTAAGGTCAAATTTAGTTTTGTGATTTTCCAATAACTAGAGTCCTTATTAAAGTGTGAACAAATTACCAAAAAATTAGTCTCTAACCTCACGTTAAAGTGATGTAAAATGTCATTTTATTTGATAACCTTCCTGTGTGAAATTTGTTAACATCCAAAGACAACAGTGAAATTTTTGTACGGTGAATTTGCAGTTCATTCCTGAATCTCCACAATATTTGATCAAATCGGCGTTGAATTTGACTTTTTGACAAACAAAAAATTCCTGTATGGAATGTTACAGACTCATTTACCGTAAGAAAATAGTGACGTCATGTTTCAAATATCGCTCTGAAAGGGTATCAAATAAAATGATATGTTACACCACTTTAAAGTGAAGTTAGAGACTTGTAATTTTTTTCACACTTTAATAAGGACTCTATCTATTGGAAAATGAGTGCATCACAAAACTGAATTTGACCTTAGAGTGCCTCTTTAAGCAATTCTTACTTTCAAATAAGGGCAGTCATCTACCGTGAGACGTGCACACTCACAGTCCATGAT
Source organism: Zoroaster sp. YZ-2022 (assembly GCA_029582265.1). NCBI lineage: Eukaryota > Metazoa > Echinodermata > Asteroidea > Forcipulatida > Zoroasteridae > Zoroaster > Zoroaster sp. YZ-2022. Next base: position 13,333,320 of record CM055831.1, on the reverse strand, counting down.
GATATAGTAGCCTATTATTACTATTTAATTCCGTATTGTTTTAGATTCACCATGCAGGGCAGTACATTAGACACGCTCACTCTCACAAGTGTCAGCAGCATGCATTGAACACAAAGTTCTTGCAAGCACATCCATGTAATGAATTATTCATCATTATGGACGACACCCAACCAATAGGAAGCGAAAATGCAAATGATGGCCTTTACCGCGCGGGGGAAAAAAAAAACGCGGGCCTGGCGCATTTAATGCATGTGCATGTGTAGCAAGTTTTCTGTGCGTTGTTGGGTCAATCGGGTCAACGTAGAAAGGTCACGCAAAGCGCCCTCATGAGTCATACTGACAGCTCGGTTACTTCTACCACGGTCTCAGTAAAATTTTCCCGTGTCGAAAGTCGAAGTGCGGACAAAGGTTACATTTGACAATTTTTCATTTTACCATCGTCTCGGTAAAACCTTCCCAAAAAGTCCAGTGCGAACACGGCTTTACAGTGCCCTTAAACCATCGGATTACGTGACATTTCCCACTCCCGTGTTTGGGCTCTATAATACCCGAGACCAGTGCCTTGTGTAACGTGTCTATTATCTCTATTTCCAGGCGTGAAAAGAATTGATATTACTGAAGGAATGGTGATTTTCATCTGTACCAGTTTGACTCGAAGTGCCCAACATGAGTGCGAAACATGCTAGGAAGTCTGGAAGACGGGAACAAGCGGCCGAGGTGGCGGCACCGACGACGGGGGATTCAAGTCTGTCTACCCACAGGGTCATCCCAAGCCGATTTAGATGCCCAGTGCGGGGTCGTCTGGTTGTTTTCGTCGTGCTAACATCACTTGTTCTTCTCATGGTAAATTACGTTTATTTTGTTTTCATTCATCATGGAATAATGAATAAAATTTAGTTTAAAAACATTCAGCCTTTCAAACATTTTCATTCAATTTAAACCAAACTTATTCAATTTGATTTGAAAATGAATGCTCCTTTATCATTCAATCAGCAAAAAGATACTTTTACGGAAATTCGGAAAAATTATATAAATTATATTATTGTATTATTACAATCTATAATCTCTCTCTTACGATAGCGCTGCCACCAGGCGGAGCATTTACAGGCCTAAACCTCCAGAGTTCCGCCTCAACGGTTTAGTATTTCTAGTTGGTAGACGTGGGTTCGTTGTCAAAATATATGACCGGATAAAAGAAACACTTCTGTCTAGAATAAGTCACTCTACACACAGATATTTTAGCATTCAACGGAAGAGAACAAAATGTTTTAATTGAATACTTCAGCAACTCTATTTTACATTTAGCTCCCCAATAATTGTCGTGGCCGAGCGGTCTAGCTTACCGGATTCAAGTTCTGGTGTTAGCAACATAATGTGGGTTCGAATCACGGCCGTGACACTTGTGTCCTTGAGCAAGACACTTAATCATAATTGCTTCTCTCCACCCAGGGGTTAAATGGGTACCTGTGAAGGCAGAGTTGGTTTGCTCTATATGCGCTAGAAATGGCAGCAATTGAGCTGTATACTCCCCAGGGAGCTGAGATGGTTTCAGGAATGATTTATGAGCCTTATGAGCCTTATGAGCAGGGATAATAATATAA